>CM060684.1:122253247-122622614 GCA_030686995.1 Artemisia argyi
GTCGAGTCATATCCTTGTACATATTGTTTTGGGACGATTGGGACTCATGGGTAAGTACTTATTTTATGGAGTAATGGGGAAGAACATCAAATATTACCCCCATATGTACGTTAATCTTAAAAGTGCTCAAAGTGTTTTGATTTTCTTAATTCGAGTCATTAGATTAGTTTAATGTAAAGTATGTAAAGATTCAAGTGTAAGGGGAATATTCATTCCCTATAATGTATTATTTTGGATGGTAGGGTAAGAGTGTAAAAAAAAAAAAAAAAAAAAAAAAAAAAAAAATCGAAAAAATCACGAAAAAGAAAAAAAAAAATAGAAAAAGAAAAGAGAAAAACATACGGACTACCATCCCGTTTCATTCTATGATCATTTTATGTTTTTGTTATTTTTCATTTATTAGCTTAAGTCGAGTCTAGTCTTGGCTTAGCAATGCCACATTGTACATGTAATTAACCAAGATTGTTAACTCGCCACCAATAAAACTTCCTTTATCCAACAAGACCGTGTATTTCATATCCCTACACCTAACGTTACAACCCTTTAAAAGACCTCTTTGATAGTTTATCCTAGGTGCTTACGCCATGTGGTGGAGGTTTGATCCTTTCCCAAGCCTATGGTAATCTATTTTGCTATGACAGGTAGTGAGAGATATCTTCCGTTTCCATATTGCAATTTACACTTTATTACACCCGAGAGATGTGAGTATCTAAACACTATTTGTGAGGTGCTTGTATATGACCTCCGTGCTTGTCTATTGGTCTTTAGTGGAACGATTATTTGTTGTAATTACTTTTATATTAGTGTTAAATGACACCTAACTTGTATTTTGACTAGAATAAAAGCGCATTTGCTTGAGGACAAGCAAATCTCAAGTGTAAGGGTATATGATGAGGCGAAAAATGATCCGTTTTTAGGGGGTCATTTAAGCCCGAATTCGAATTTATTTGATCAAATATTGCCCTAAATCGTTCCTTTTGTGATTTTAGGTACTTTGGGAGTGAAATCTGGAAAAGGAAGCAATTCGGACGTTTTTGGAGCATAAAAGTGAAGAAAACGCCAAAGTCTTAATTTTCCATGCTGGGAACAGTAGGTGACGACGTCAAGAGTAACTCTCTGACGGCGTCAAGAGCAAAATTCCATGACGACCCAGTACAGATTTGACGGCGTCACGAAGGTAGGGCGTCAAGAGTAAAAGTCATGACGGCCTGGAAATGATTAACTCTTGACGGCGTCAAATGTAGATCAAGGCAGTCCGAGAATAGTTTTGGCGGCGAGGTGACGACGTCACAAGGTTGGTCTTGACGCCGTCAGACCCCTTTTCCTATATATAGTTTTCTAATTTTCACATTAAAAAGAGAGAAGTTTTGGAGAAACCCTAAGTACGATTGTGGTGCGAATTTTACAGGTTTTTCAAGGGTTCCAAGCCCTTGATACCTTTCATGTGTAATTGAGATAAGTGTTCTTTCAATTCAATCAATATGTCTATGTGTTGGTTGTCTATATCTTGTTCTTGTCTTAATTCCATCATGCTAGGCTAGATCTATCTTGTGTTTGCTTGGATCTAATGAAACCTAGATGTTAATTATGTGTTGATTACTTGTTTATACTTGTCTTGGATGAATGATTTATATGTTAGGCTTAAGAAAACTGGCAGATCTCCAATTGGTAACATGCTTGAACGTCTTAAGAAACATGAACCGACGCGCACTAGGTCTTTATTGGTTATATTTAATGCATGAGCCACTGTTTACAATCCCTATAGTTGTGCTGGGCATGGTGTAGGAGGAGATAAGAACTCATAGAGTTGGGGAGTTAAGTGTGCCACCCCATGAATGGTATTAAGGAATACGATCCGTCATCCATGCAATTATAACAAGTAATTAACGTGTAAAAGATGTCTAGGGAGTAGTGAAATCTAAGTAAACACATTTTCTCCACTTATTGCTCACAACTTTAGTATAATTTAGTTTATTTTCATTTCTAGTATTTTATTTTGATTGCATCTTTAGTATTGGGTTAGTTGATTAGCAACTAATTCTGCCCAAACCCTTCAAACCCGAGATTTTTACTTGCTTTTCATAAAATATAAAAATACAAAAATAATCATCCCTCACCTTTAGAACTAGTATTTAGGCTTTCTAATCCTAGCGACACTATTCCTAAGCTGAACGATCAATCCCCCGGTACTTGTCACTATACTATACTACAACGATCAGGTACACTGCCTGGTGGGGGTTGTAAGCTTCTCAAGATCCCTTGAGAGGTAAAGCCTGGTGCGATTCTCACGTATCAATTTTCAAAGCAAAATTGAATGGCGGCAATCAATCACAACATCTATGATAGAATCGTGGAAAAGTTAAAACTAGATCATCATTTTAACTTATTTAAAAGCGATAATGAAGTATAAGAATGAACCTGAGTGCATAAAAAAATTTCCCATTCTATGAAAGATTACCGCATTTGAGGTCCTGTTTTCTGATTTAGCATCCAAGCATCTGTCATAAGCGTCACTGAGATGAAAAAAGTACATGGCGTAAAAGGAGGGACATAATCAGTGAACTAAAATCAAAAAAATAAAATAAAAATCAAAGAGGCTCTATTTTTTAATTTATGAACTGATGCAATACATGACTCCGAAATTCTATAAATAATCAAACCAAAAAATTCATAAAAATCAAAGATTCAAAGAAAACACAAACCCATACGAAAGAGGCTAAGGCATTAGGTTCCGGTGTCATTATTGCCTTATCAACGTACGTGGATCTATCTTCTTAGCACTGTAATGGTTTACGAAAGAGGCTAAACCATCAATTCCTGGTGTCGTTATTCCCTTATCAACGTACCAGAATCATGTACTCTATCATGTGATATCATAACAGAAACAATTGAAAGGTCATATATATTTTGATACAACAATGGTTTTTGCAGAAATCTTAATGAACAAACACCCAGTGACAAATATGAAGCTTTTATTAAAGCCAATTTACCAATCTTCCTTGCCTCCTATGCATTGATTCTCTTAAACGTACCCTACCTACATCGGCCAAAATATTTCTCGACCTAGACACTAATGCAACCCTTCTTTAACCCCAAAACTTGTTTCCTTTCATAACCAGCTGCCACCATTTTCAAACCCTATATTAAAAAAAAAGGTAAAAACTATATAAGTCCCTTATTTGTGTCTACGATTTCGACAATAAATAAGTACTCCAACATACATTGGAATTTAAAGTAAGTAGCTTACTTTTAGTAATCGGATGCCTGGGTATATTATTCATATGATTAGCAAGCTTGGCATCGATCGACGCACTTTTAACACCAACAGCAATCTCAGGGTACTAATGTTCCATCTTGCAAACAAAATTTAAAAAATTACACCCTAAATAAATAAATCATAAATACATTTTTCATTCAAGTATTTCATCAAACACTTTGTGTGCAACCAATTTCCTTCATAGACGGTCTTTCATTCGGTGTTTGTGATTACATATCGAAAGGGCTTATTCCTTAAATAAGCATTTTAGCATAAACAACTCCTAAAATTAAAACTTCGTACATGTGAATTTCTCAAATAATCAAAACTCAATTAACCTACCTAATAAAAAAAAGTTAAAACCTAAATCTACCTGCTAATTGTTTGATTGTTTCTGGTACATGTGAAACAAACGTACTACACAAAAACCTTGGATCTTTCCTCATATGGTACAGATGCCACCAATCGAGGAAGATACCAAAAAATTTACCTCGATTGGTATCTTCCCATGATCCAGCCACAAATCACATCAATAATCAAAGACAAAAAGAATTGTAAAAATCCAAGATTTAAAAAAAACACTAACCTATAAATGTGTGCCGCAAATCTTCATTGCAATTGTTGATCTTGACTGAAACATAATCCGTACACATTTGTCTGTGTTGAGATGGTTCCAGATATGAGGTGTTATTCTAGGTTATTCTTTCAACTTGGATCATAAAGGGAATCCAATGGATAAGGCGCGTTGGATCAGTTATAGCCCAGAAAAAATGGCGGAAAAAGCCCACCGCAAAACGGCGTCGTCGTCACGTGGTTTAATATAAACCTATAATAAGCAATTATCATCTAGAATTTTTGTGGTCCTTAGTTTTTTATTGTCATTATTGTGTCACTTTACGACGCATAAACAATTCTCTTATATAACTTTTTTGTGATCAATAGCATCTTTTTGTCATTATTTTGTGTTTCTTTGTTCTAAAACTTGAAAAAGTTATTATAAGTCGCATAAGAA
Source organism: Artemisia argyi (assembly GCA_030686995.1). Lineage (NCBI taxonomy): Eukaryota > Viridiplantae > Streptophyta > Magnoliopsida > Asterales > Asteraceae > Artemisia > Artemisia argyi. Next base: position 122,257,516 of record CM060684.1, read on the forward strand.
ATTTGACCATTAAAAGACTAAACCACAATAATCGAAATAAAAACCGAAAAAACGAAAAACTGAAAACAAACATAGAATAAATCAAAATCAAACAGTTTCTAAAAAGCAAAAATAAAATATTTTCAGTTCAGTTTCGATTTTAACCAAAAACCAAACCAAACTATAGTCTAACACCAAATTCATTTGTAAAGCCCTAATACCTAATTTTGAATATCCCCATATTTGTTTCCCAAACGCAAACAAACCAAACAACCTTTTCCTCATCCGTTTTCAGCATATCATCCACTTTTCTTTGACTTGTGGTCAATCAAATAAATCCCTCACATCATTTTCATCCCCCCCTTTCTCATTCACATCACATTCATCTCATTAAAAATCAATCAACAATCATACAAACCCTAATTTTCAATCGATCATGAATAATAACAACGGCCGCGGCGGCGGAGGAGGAGGACGGTATCCACCGGGAATCAACCGTGGCGGCGGTGGTGGTGGTGGAAATTACTACGGAAACGCAAACCCTAATTTCAATCAACAAAGAAACTATCAACAACAACAACAGGTGCAACAGGTTCAACAGCAGCAACAGCAACAGCAACAGTGGCTGAGAAGGAATCATTCGAGTGGTGCGAATGAAGTCGAAAAGACCGTCCAGTCCGAAACGATCGATTCGAGGTAAGGCGTGACTTAAAGCGGCACAAAATATTTATAGATTTATATATTTATATCATATTTCATATATATCGAGTTTAGCGAAAGTGTTATACATAAGGAATAAAGTCAAGAAACTACCCTTGCGTGTAATCTTGTTCATTTCTTTCAAAATAACCCAAATACCCGGCCCGTATACGTGGTTTGCATAGCATTGTAACCAGATTCCTTAAAAACGCCTCAGAAAAGGTGCCATGCCTAGGTCTAATTTGTAATGTGGAGGTCACGCCTTTAGCGGTGCCATGGCGCGCATTTTAGAACCCTGCTTACGACTTACGAGTGATATTACTGCTATTTGTGATAACAAGTCATAAAGTGTTAGATTTTTGTTAATAGAAGTGAATGAAGGTGTAATGACAGTTATTTGAGAGACAATTTAGCAACCTTTACTTATAAGGTTAAATGAAGGTTTTGTGATTAGTTGAAATTCGAGTGTGATCTTAAAAGATTCAGTGAGAGGAACACAGGTTTTGTGTGAGTTGGAGAATATGACTGAGGTGCATTGATGTTGCTGCTGATTTTCGAAATCTTTGTGTAAAAAACAAAGTTGATGATCTTGATTCTTGGATTCAAGTCGATATTTTGAGAATCCGCTTCTTCAAATTTGTTTTCAAGGCTACGATTTGAGGCTTAGCAGCACCAATACTGGCTTTATTAGTGCAAATCAAAACTTTTCTCCATTTATAAGTATAACCTTGGTTTCTTGGACAAAACCAGCGTTCCTCCCACCGGATCTTTTTCACTCACGTCACATGTGAATTTAAGCATGTCAAGGAAACTACTTTTTTTCTTATATGTGAATGTTACCAATTCCTCTTTCATATAGCTATTGTTATATCTTATTTACCCTTTTGAAAAAAAGTTTCATCATTGTATGAGCTGTTTCATGGATGGGGAAAATATCTCTCATTAATGGCAATCTTACGTTGGTAGTCTTATACTCTGCAACAGGAGCAATTCTTCATAGTCAAAACCGGCTTCATTGCTATAAAGAATAAACAATGAGGGTTTCTTTGACTTAGTTGTATGAGGCCTAAGCAAGGTATCCCCATGACCATTTTTGACCCATGCCACCTCTAGATGTGTATCTAGTGAGGGTTGAATACTTGACCTCTTGTGAGTAGGTTATGTGCTTTACCACTAAGCGATTTGGTGTTGGTTAATTGCTATAGAGTGTAACACTAGAAAACACTGCATTATATCAAGTTTCGATCATAGATCAGAAATTCTTACCTTATAAAGACCAAACTTCGCATGATATTTACGTATATCAGTCAAAGTCAAAATATACAATTATACATAAACTATTGTTCATCATCCAATTGACTGAACTAACACATATCTTTGTATGCATAAATTTAAAGTCTAGATTGCAAAAAAACATATATTGAATTACATAAATAACAAGTTTATATGAATATTGGCTGTTTGTTTTTAGCAGGTAGGATGGATGCATGTCAAATGAGTAGAAAAGTTAGACAAGGTGGTGACAATTATGTTAGGCTCCTGAATATTATTATGTTGATTGTCAGAGGAGTAATGATGTTTTTTTAAGAATTATATTGGTAAAGATTAGGAATAGGAATTTTACTTGGATAGGGAGATTATTGTTTTGCAAAACTTATCAGTAAGAGTGTAGACTTATGAATAATAGATTTATATGCCTGATTTGAGAGAATTTGCTACATATTCAGTTAACCATCATTGGGAGTGTTTTACCTCTTGAAGTAAAATCTTCATTTGGAGAGTTGACTATAAGGGTGTGTTTGTTCTGAGGGTTGGGGGAACCTAAAAAACGAGAAGTGAGGCCAATCTAGAAATCTTGTGACTAGTGACAATTATAAAGAGAGTAAATTATATATATAAACCATAATTTGTAATTAGTTTTTATCCTATCCAAGTAATGATTAGATCTTTGTTTTGGAATTGAGTTGAAGTGTTAGGTTATTCGTTCTGATTTAAATATAATGATTTCTGTGTTATCAATTTCTCTGCCCAGCATTCTTTGTTTATGCTGTTAAGACAGACAATGGATTGTGTAATGTGAAAAGGACATGGAAACTGTGAATGATTTTTGTTTTATGGTCGTTTTGTAGTATTATGTGTTTCTAGAACTTTGTATTTTCTCAGACTCTGCTTTGTATAATCCATTATGTTTGACCATCAAACAGAAGATGTGATCCACCCAAGTTAACATCACTCAAAGTGAACTAAATGTGGATCTTTTTGCTGCAAAAACATTTGTGTATTATTGATTTATTCCAACCGACTATCTTGTGCCTTCAAATATCAGATGGCATATCTATTAATATACGAGAGGGGTATACAATACGGCAACTGATGCTCTTATTCTTATAATTTATGTAAACATAATAAAGAAATTTTTTGGTTTCACTTGCCTTATTTGCTTGTTTAACTACTGAACTAATGGTAGACTCAGGGCTTGTTTGTTTTGAATTGTTATTAAGTTCTCCAGCTATAGTGTTTGCGTGTATATATTATGTCTATTTGTAAATAAATGGTTTTTGTTTTTTTCGTATCTGAGTAAGTGTCTGAATCAGCAAAATTATGGATAAATCAGTGACTTGATGGAAAAAACAACAATCTCGTGTCTTTTCCTGTTAAGTCATACTTCTGGATCAAGTTTAAAACAAACCAACCTTACCAACTTACTAGATTAAGTAATTTTCTCAATTATTAAGTTGGAAGCAAATGACACCTTACAGTCCCATTATGTCGCCTAACCCTTTATTTTCTCTTTTATCTGCTGAACTATTAATCTTTATACTTCATTTATTATCGCTTATGCCTTATCTCTTGCAATTCAGTTCATAAGGCCCCATCAGTCTTTGGATTGTAAAGTACTCCAGATATTCTGATTATCATCATTATCATTGTAGGCTGGACTCACCTACTTGCTTTCTTTATCGTATATGAATATAGTGTCATAGTTTCAATGTTAAATTGTTTTTTTTTGCTTTTTATAGTTCTGAAGATTGGAAAGCACAGTTAAGGCTCCCTCCAGCCGATACTCGTTACAGGACAGAGGTATGCTCTTAGACACCGTAATTTGGCAAGATCTACATATGTGTGATGTACATGATCTGTCTTATACTATTCCACCTTGGATGCTTTTGAGCTTGTGTATCATGCCACAAAATATTTTTATGGAGAAATCTGCAATTAGAGGTCTGAGCTTTTATAAATGTGAGCCTCGTTTTGTCTGAGAATATGAAATGAATGCAAACTCGATTTCTAAATATATTTTTGCAAGTACGGTACTTGTACACTTCATGTCTATGTGCATTTATAGGCTTTTGTATACATTACAAGTATGTCTTTTTACTTCTCTTTCTTGTTGTATATGAACGCATAAGTGTTTCTTGACACATGACTTTGCGAGCTAATTTTTTGTTTAATCCCTTCTCAGGATGTGACAGCCACTAAAGGAAATGAATTTGAAGATTACTTCCTTAAGCGTGATCTGCTTATGGGCATATATGAGAAAGGTTTTGAAAGGCCATCTCCAGTTCAGGAGGAAAGTATTCCCATTGCTCTCACAGGAAGTGATATTCTTGCAAGAGCAAAAAACGGGACAGGAAAAACAGCTGCCTTTTGCATTCCCGTTTTAGAAAAAATTGATCAAGACAACAATGTTATTCAAGGTTCCATATATATCGTTTCTTTTGCATTCTCTTTTGGTAGCTTATATATTTGATTCTTGATGCGCATTTTGATGCTTTATATTTCCAAAAACATTTTGTTGTTAGCTTATCTGCTCTGTTTAATTTGGAGATTTCTAAGTTTTGCATGTTTTGCAGCTGTCATACTTGTACCAACTCGAGAGTTGGCTCTTCAGACATCACAAGTTTGCAAAGAACTTGGAAAACACTTGAATATTCAAGTCATGGTTACCACTGGTGGGACCAGCTTAAAAGATGACATTATGAGACTCTATCAGCCCGTTCATTTACTTGTTGGGACACCCGGAAGAATATTGGATCTTGCAAATAAGGGAATTTGCAGATTGAATAATTGCGCAATGCTTGTCATGGATGAGGTTCATATCTTATTAACAGTTAATGTTTCATCCCAAATGGAATATGTTTTGATGGTGTTTTTTGAATCATTTCAGGCAGATAAGCTGTTGTCACCCGAGTTTCAGCCTTCAGTTGAGCAGCTGATTCGTTTTACGCCTGCAAACCGTCAAATTTTAATGTTTTCAGCTACGTTTCCTGTTACTGTCAAGGATTTTAAAGAGAGATACCTGCGTAAGCCGTATATCATTAACCTCATGGATGAGCTCACACTCAAGGGAATAACGCAGTTCTATGCTTTTGTTGAAGAAAGACAGAAAGTTCATTGTCTTAACACTCTTTTCTCAAAGGTTTATATTCTATAACTAAATTCTACACCAATCACTATATTATGAAACGGAAGCATGACCTGTTTATTTTACAGCTTCAAATCAACCAATCGATTATTTTCTGCAATTCTGTGAATCGGGTTGAACTTCTTGCTAAGAAAATCACGGAGCTTGGTTACTCTTGTTTCTACATTCATGCAAAAATGCTCCAAGATCATCGTAATAGAGTATTTCATGATTTCCGTAATGGTGCATGCAGGAATCTCGTCTGTACTGGTATGACTCTTTTATCAGTGAACCAATTACTGTTCTAGATCATTATGTTAACATCCTCCCATTATGATGAACTGCAGATTTGTTTACGAGGGGTATTGATATTCAAGCAGTAAATGTTGTTATCAATTTTGACTTCCCGAAGAATTCAGAAACGTATTTGCACAGAGTATGATGAATGCAATTTAAATTTGTGACATTAGTGCATGTCTTGTTACAAGTTTATAATATGCATGTAATTTTCGCAGGTTGGTCGATCAGGGAGATTTGGACACCTTGGGTTAGCCGTAAATCTGATCACATATGAAGACCGCTACAATTTGTATGTATACTGTTTTTTACACTTTAACAAGTTTGTTATTTCAAAGTGCTTTCTTGTCATTTAAGTACTTGTTTTTTTATTTTGACAGATATAGGATCGAGCAAGAGCTTGGAACTGAGATTAAGCAAATTCCTCCGTTCATTGACCAGGCTATTTATTGTCGGTAACTGACCTAATTGTAGTCTGGGAGCTATGCTTTTGCTGAACTAGGCAACTATGTGGTGACTGGTGAGTTATATCTTTCAATCTGTTTGCCTTTAAAATTTGAAGCAGTATGTAGTTATTGACCATTTTACCACACCATCACCATAGTTACAGTAATCCCATCTTTTTGGTAAAATTAACAGATAAAAAATATAATTTACAAGACTAAGGAAAATATACGCCTAACCTTGAAGTCTCATTGGCTGAATGAATAATCATATTGAGGGGGTTACGGCCCCATCTGCATGATCTTTATTCATATGATATTATTGATTTGGGTCTACAATATCTTTATTTTACTATTGGAAGGAACTTAAATATTTACAAATAGTAATGGTTTTCTTTCTATGCAGAATGGAGTGATTGGCGATTTGTTACGACAGATTTTTTTATGAAGAACAATGCTTGCCATGAACTTTACTTGTTTTAAATGGAAGACAGTCGTTTTTTGAAGAAATCCATCATCTTTGGTGTACAATGCTACTTGCCGAAAACTTTGATTTTGTTTTCAGATGGAAGACAATCGTTTCTTTAAGAAGATCATCATCTTCTCTGTGAGTCTTGCTTGGAAGTAAGTTGTGTTTTGGATTATGTAAACGCTTATGGTAATGTTTTAGAAGGTACTTCCTTTCTGTTCACAATATTTGTCTACACGTCATGTGTGGGCAACATTATCTTTAGATTGGCGTTGTAAGTCAACTAAATTTTCTAATAAAGTTTTTGTTGAGACGTTGAACAGTTGCATACCCAACTAATGAGTACGAGCAACTCCATGAGCATGGGTGACAATTTATGCAGAGATTCAGTTGGGTCAACATGATAACAATCTTGTTTTAACCTTGAAATGTGAAAATCCCAAATGTAGCACAATCATTTGAGGCTTAGAATTTAACATCTATGTGATCAAACTTTATGTGAATATGCAATCTTTTTCTCCTTGCCTTCTAAACAAAACTGATAAGAATAAGAAACGAGTGAACTTTATTGCATGTATGTTTCTTTTAGTACAGACATGATTACATATTATCATACTAAAATGATTCTATAAACTGCTTCTTTGTTTGAACTTTTAACCTACCTACAGAAAAATCACATAAACAGAATCACTCAATGTTGTTGTGAAATGGTTTTTTCTCTTGTTCTTTGTATGGTTTTTTAATTCAATTGAAATCCTATGATGGTACTTTTAGTTATATGGTTGCTATCAATAAATCCATAACACATCAATCCTGTAACTTAGGCAAGTCGTAGGTATCTCGGCAATAGGATCACATAATTTTTAAGGAGTTTTGTTTTGTGCACTGTTAAGAGTTTATACATATGGCTTGGTGCAGGGCCGTCCCGTGGATTTCGAGGGCCCTGTGCCCCGGTACAAAGTAGGCCCTTCAATAGAAAATTTTAGCTGCGTTATTAAGAAGCTCTAAGTATCAAAAAAAGGTCTAAAAGTAAGCATATCACAGTATGCTAATAAATCTGCACCCAAAAAAAAAAAAAACAGTATGCTAATAAATATTTTCAGTTTAGATCCATCTCTCAAAATCCCAATAGGGTTGCATAATATTAATTTTTGAATCCTATAGATATTGATTCTAACATAACAATTATATCACATAATATTAATCTCTATGTGCTCTTACAATTTATATTATAAACTTATAAAGTCTCAAAAACATGGAAGATGGAAACAAATACGAGTACTAAACCAAAACGAACGTTGAATAAATAAAAGAAAGTCACGTGCTCTATTGTTTTATAAAAAAACAAATTGGACTGGGCTTGCTGCATTAAGTTAGGCCTTATAACACTTCACTTGTTGGATCAAGATTTGAGGCCCCATTGTGATATTGGGCCCTGTGCAGTTGATCACTCTGCACAGGCCTATATCCGGCCCTGGCTTGGTGTCTTCTGGTTTCAAGATCGTGTTTTGTCATTTCCTCCTTCATTCTGGGGATCCGGTAAGGGCTTTTGGTGGTGGAGCTTACTAGCTTAGTGTTAGTGGTTCCACTCACATGGAATAGGTTTTGTTATGGGGAATTGATTTGCACACTTAATTTATTGATGGGCACACTCCACAGTACAAGCAGATAAAGCACAGTGTGAGTTTTGTACAACTAACTGAAGCATGTAAAAGAGTGTCTCAATAAATAATAGGAGTGTGCAAATCACTAGCCATTGTTATGCCATTCATCATTGGCATGGTTGTAATGTTAAGTTTTCATGTTGGTGAGTTGAAGCGTCTTTATAGGGTTTTCTCTAAGTTCTGCAAAATTGTTTTGTTACATGGATTCTAACACAATTTGTTGCATCTATATCATCGAAATTCGGAAGACATTTTTTCCTATTTTGATATCTTGTTTATAAGAATAAAATCTGCGCATTATTAATAGTTATATAGTCCATAAAGGCTATGCATGACCTTTTTTTAGTAGCTTTCTGTGAAATGGACGTAGACAAATACTGAAATTGCTTAGGAAAACTAATATATACTCTACTTTTTTTTTCTTTTTTTTTTACTAAGACAATAGTTTAATTTCATAAAAGAGGTCATAAAACTTATGTTCCATAGAAGTATAGAACAACTAAAGTATGTTTAACATGCCTCAAATTTGGAGACGACCTACGGATGCGTAGCTTATTCACTTTCCATAGAAAGAACTTTGCAGATAATGGTCACATTTCTTAAAACAGGGTTGCATTATCAAAACTGCCGCTAAGTAAGTTTGAATATTGTCGTCGAAACAGAACGTGTGAACCGGTCAACGTTACTGACTTATCAACTACTGGCATCAAAAGACACATTGAAATTGGGATCGAAGGGTTCGCACCTATTTATATCTATTAAAGTTACAAAACAAAATTAATGAGTTAAAACTTGACAACGAGAGGTAACATGCTTTGGACACTATTTACTATGGTACCATAACTTTTGGGAGCAAGAAAACATGCTAAACATCATCCATAGGTGGTCGACTTGTAATACTGATGGTTGACTCTCTGATAGTCTGACCACATTGAATTCATTTAGTGGACCCGCACGCTGAAATTATAGCTGCTTGTTTGACTCATTGACTTACGTGTCACCCTATGATTCAATTCCTAAATATAGACAAAAAGTATAAATATATCTTACTTATCATTTTATTTTTTATGAGTATTGTAGTATTTTCTTATTTTTTGTGCCTTCTTATCTTTTTACCTACACGAAAACATGACACATATATTTCACTTATTATCTCACTTTATCTAAACTGTCAGTTTTTTCACATGTCAGAATCCTGGAAATAAGAGGATAAGTAGGAATGTTTAGTAGGAAGATATATTATTTCTCTTTTTTATATATAGCGAATTAATCTTTTTGTTATTTTATTTATTTAACTTACATTTTGCGTCATTTGTATGTATTTTGTTATTTTTTTGCCCCTCAATTAATTACACTCATATTATCCGGAGGGGCACAAAAGTCACAAAATACACACAAGTGACGCAAAATGCAAGTTAGGTATGTAAAATAGCAAAAAAATTAATACGGTACGTATAAAAGGATATGATGACAAGTAAGATATATTTAAAGGTCATTATACTTATATATTAATTATTTCACATATATTCTTAGAACATATTAGGTTAACGATTTATAACAAAAATACAGTTATAATATAAAAGGGACGAAAATGATCGCTTTATTTATGACTCAAGTCAATATGAATGAGCGAAATGACTTTTGCATACGTTAAAATTCTTTTCAAAGTGCAATCTTTGTGAACAAAATCTTCAGTAGATGGTTTTCCTACAGTATAAGGCTAGCGACAGAAGGAGTGGACGATCGAGTTATGTGATCGATTACACTCGATCGCCACCTATGTGGCTACTCGGTCGACCCAAGACAAAAACACAAACCGATCAAGTACTGGACCGATTACTTCCATTTATTTTTTTTTGCCCTTTATTTGTTTACGTTGGAGGTAAAATCCAAAAAAAAAAAAAAAAAAAAAAAAGAAAAAAAAGAAAAAAAAGAAAAATAAAATAAAATTAACACACTATACCACATATTAACACAACATATTTTACACACTTCAATTCACAAAATCTCACACTTCTTTCAATTCAAAATGGCGTGTAATAAACTGCCTCATACCGTCGAAGAATTTCAAAATTTGATCAAAAACCAAGCTGAGAAAGACAACACGGCTCGTCAAGAAGCTATTTTCGAAGTTATTAACAGGTTTGAGCTGGCAAAGGCCCTCAAACAACGAATGAGAACACGCTACACAGAGTGCGATCACATTTCTGATGACAGAAAATATGTGATCGACCAGTTTTTATACGATGAATTTCGTAAAGATCATGCCGTTGTTGAGGCATTGCGTGGCTGTGTGAGTCAGATACATGCCCAAAAAACAAACAAGATTCGTTGGAGTTTTGAAGAAAATGTGAAAGCTGCTATGGTTGAACAACAACAACAACAACAATTTGTGCAAGGTGCATCAAGTTCATCTGCAGAAAGAGTTGTTGAGCAACAACAACAGCTGTCTCGTCTGGATAATTTTCAGCTAAGTTTTGAGGAAAATGTGGCAGTAGATGATGATGGCTGGAACTCTGAGAAGGAGCGGGAGCTGAGTAGGTTGGAAGCTCAGTTAGAAGAAGAGAGGTTGACGAGCTTTGATCCTTACGACGACGGTTACGACTCCAACAACTCTCAAACCTGGGATCACCCAGATTATAATTGAAGTTTATGTAATGTTTAAGTTTATGTTTTCAATCTATGTACTGTTTTATTTTTATTAATGAAATTAATGTTTTAATTATTAAGTTTGTAGTTTAAAATGCAAAATTATTAAAAAATAAATAAATAAATAAATAAGCTGAACTTGGTTGCCGTTACTGGGGCACTGAATCGCCTGCAGGTCGATGAAGAGAAAAAGCTGACGTGGCTGGAAAAAGTAAGGGGATTGAATCCTCATACTGTCACTAGCCTAAGACTATAACCCGAATCAAACCAATCAAGTCATAAGTCATACAGTAAGAACTTATACATCTCTTTCAATAATGGTTAGATCTATTCAGTTTCAGATGTGTTACTTTGTTAGTATAATTTTACTTCTAATTTGAATTACCTAATTTGCTACTATAAAGTCATGAAAACTTATCTAAACTGTACTTACAATTCGAACGCATAGTTTTGCATTTGTTAATTTTAATTCTTTGGACCATTTGAAGCGGGGCCGAACAGAGAAGAAAATTTTAACAAAATTTTGGATGTTAAAATGATTAAATGCAGTGAAAGACAAGTTCACTTTTCACCTACTTATAGATTAACTAAGATAAAACTAGAAATATGATGCATTGAGATCGGATGCATTTTAAAAAATTCAATGATTTTTTTTACGAAAATTAGCACTACTAAACAAAATTTTATCAAGGACCCGTCACACCACAAGACCCCCTAGTTCCATCCTTTATTTGAAGCACTAATATAAACTATATGTATGTTACCTGATTATGATGTGATACACAATGTTCATATTAGTCTTCATTTAAGAGGCTATACTAATATGAGACATTTCTTTCAACTTTGAGTTTGAAGAATTTTTAAAACAAAAAATTGGCGATCGGGTTTAAATTTTGTATCAAAACGCTTCTACTTTGAGGATTAATATAACTAGTCTAAGCTTGGAAAACTAAATTAGTATCTTCTTTGATTTACACTCTTTTGTTTCTTTCGGTTCCTCTTATCGAGAAATTAAACACCTTTAATCTTGAATACCATGTAGGGATGACACCCGTGGCAATAGGTATGGGTACCTTTAACCCGTCACCCACTCACGTTTTTTTCTCACCCATCACCCACCAATGGGTACAATTTTCTACCCATGTCCTTACCTGTGGGTATTTGTTGCCCATGAGTATACCTATGGGTTAATGTTATGCAACAAAATTACAAAACGATGATATAAAAACTAACTAGGAAACCGCGTAATAAGACACCAATCAATTTGCGTAATACAACTTTGATTATTTGATTTTTTATATTCTCTTTTTAGTTTTGAAACTCAAACAAACTTTAATGTGTTTTCTTGAGACTTGTTGATAACTATTAAAAGTGTATACCTGCAACATCATATATATCCCTCCCAAATTGGTACCGTACCGGTACCGGTTCTATTTACTCGGTACGGTACCGGTACTACAAAACTAGCTCAAAAAAAAATGCGGTACCAATCAAATTCGGTACGGTACCAATGCGGGAAATCCCGATTTCGGTACCGAAGTACAAAAGTTTTTTTTTCCCGTAGAATGATTCAAAGTTTCTGTTAATTACAATGTGGATTGAACCATCTCGTACGCACCTTATTATTGAAAACTACATTATACAAAGATAATCTATCTATTTTTCATCAAAACGATTAACAAAACTGCAAGCATTTTGTTTGGCGTGTTGATTCATTTGACCTTTTTAGCCAAATTATTTGCTTGCCGATAAAATATACTGTAACAAAAAGTCGGCCCTTTTTAAATAAGTAGGGAGGCAACATGACCCAGTTTAAATATATGGATTATCATTGCCGATCTTTATACGAATTACCATGTCAAACTGTCAAAAAGACGTTCATGCAAACTCAATCTCCAAAACACATGTACGACAAGGCCTAAAACTCAGAAAAAGGAAGATACTTAGGAAATTGGTAAAGCTTCATTTTGTTGACGGATGTCAGATGAAAAATAAAATTACAAGGATAGCAATAGAATTGTTAATACATTTGGAATGCCAAAACCACATTCACCACTCAGGCATTTGCCTACTCTAGTGCATACTTTACAAATTCTTAACTTTTGTTATACTAAAAACGGTACCCATCCCGTTTAGTACCGGTTTATCCGAACCCGTACCGGAACCGGTACCGGTACCGGTATACCCCTCGGTTCCAGGAGCGGGATTGCATATTTTGGTTGGGAAAAATTCCGGTACCATGAAAACGGTGCCGGTTCGGTACCAAAATGGTACCGTGCTCATCCCTAGTTTTTATGCATAATTTGGATATATATGCAATTTTGCATTTTCAAAAGAATATATATGCAAAACCCCCGTGTTTTAATTAGTATAATTAATTTTAACATTGGTTTATGGGTACACCCACGGGTATTTTGACGGGTATATCCGTGGGTATTTTAAATGGGTGTCATGGGTTTACCCATGATGGGTATACCTCACCCGTCACACACCCGCCACCTACTGATGGGTACAGATTTTCACTCACGACCCACCCGTGAGTGAAAATTGACGCATTTACCCACCCATTTATGACGGGTACCCGCGGGTTGTGGGTTTTTTCTCGTCCATTGACATCCCTAATACCATGATCAGTGCATGGAAAAACTTTGTCTAATCTTAGTTCCAACTTCCAAGCTCTACCTAAACGACAAGTAAGCTAATTTTCGAAGTCTTATTTTAAATAAATGAAATGAACTCACAGTAATAAATTACATGCATGCAAATTTAAGTTTTTAATTTAGACAAAAAAACATGTTTACAATTAATCTAACGTTCTCAGACCGAAAAGCTAATATATAGAGACTTGCGTACCCCTCTCCATTAAGTTTTCAAAATGAAACTTGATGCAATTACACAAATGCAATTGAGCAATCTTGTCCCTTAAACGGCTGTAGTTGTCTCCTAGCATTTTCACTTTATCAGCAAGGGACAAAATAGGAGTAGGAGATGGACCAGTCATGATGTTTTAAGGTAGGGGAAGGATCGACTGAGTTAAGTTTGAGGAAATAAATAATAATAATATGTCGACTGTAAAGGTTCGGTTAGGGTTTAAACTAGGTAGTCATACCATGTTAAGGTGAATGATTAATTGCTTATTTTGAATAATACAAGATTAAAATATAAAGTATAATAATTGGTTAGACTTTCTAATTAACTACAATGGGCATAGACTAATAATAATACACTAACACAATCAACTATACATTTGTGACTTAAGTTTAACTAAGTCACTGTAGGATGATTATGTATGTACAAGTCTTGCCTTAATTTCCTCTTTTTAAACAAAAAAAATAATAATAATAAAAAAATATATATATATATCATTCACAACATTAACGCCTGCCCTACAGAATGGATGCATAGAAGTAGTTAAAGCAAATTAAGAAATGTTATTACATAATAACATAAATTATCAAATTACTAGTGACAACATAGTTCTTACAAATTAAATGATCGGTATGTACACCGTTACAAACAAGGTTCCTTACTTCCTTACGATACTATGAAATCATACCTTACTACGATTGATCTTGAAGCTTTTTGAATGAATGTAAAAACGGACCATCCATGCTTCAATTCATAACGTTTCGGTTAAAATTTGGGATGATGGTCTAAAACATGACAACTTGACATTTTTTACTTTTTGATGTAGTCAACTTTTGATTTTTCTATTAAATACAATAAACTTTTAATTATTTTATTATGTTTATTATTAATTATTTAAAAACTTAATTATAATTTGATTAACTTTCTTTACTTTCAATTACTCCACACCTATATATAAAAAAAAAAATGCATACACAAATTACGCTACTATACTATTGTCGCTATGCTCGGCTAATCATTATTAACGTAATCCTCAAATGTTCTCTATTATAAGTGTTGAGAAAAGTGACACCGGACTCAAGCAAACCCGCAACTAAAATAGAAATATAATAAAAGATGACACACGGATATAACGTGGAAAACCCCAATAGGGTAAAAACCACGGGCAAAGAAAGATACGTTTCACTATGTAAGACTAGGAGTTACACATTTTCTCTAGTTACAAGGATAATACAAATTTATATCTCTTGTACTAGGAAATATACTAAACTCTCTATATTACTCACTAGGAGAAAGAAAGAATAAGATCCAAGAACTTCTATATGCTCGTTGGAAATGGGATGAAGAATGAGCTGCCTTTCAATGCCTTTTATAGGCAAAAAGTATTGGCACTTGACATACAACTTACATGATCAACTTGCTAAAGAGATAAGATTCTCATATCTCTTAAGATCTCATTTATTCTCAGGTACATTGTATCTTACTTTAACAATCTCCCACTTGAAGATACGATTGAAGCTAAATCGATCTTCACACCGTTATCCGTCCTTGCACTTTTATGTTTCTTACGTTTCCGCTAGGCCGCATGAGGATCGGCACCATATAAACTTGTCACAGTTGATTGCTTTCGTCAGATAATCTGCCACGTTATCATCAGTATGAATTTTCTGCATATCCACGGTTCCTTCTTCCACTTTCTCACGAACGAAGTGATACTGAACTCGTATATGCTTTGTCTTTGAATGAAATGCTGGATTCCTTGCAAGATACAAGGCACTCTGGTTGTCACAAATGAGAGTAATCGTCTCTTGTTTGTGCCCAAGTTCTTCCAACAACATCTTCTACCATACTGCTTCTTTGCTGGCTTGAGCAGCTGCAACATATTCTGCTTCTGTCGTTGACATAGTGACAACTGACTGCAGTTTTGAAACCCAGCTTACTGTTCCGCCAGAAAGTGTAAACACATACCCAGTGGTTGATTTACTTCCGTCAAGATCACCTGCATAATCAGAATCAACATATCCCTTGACAGTTAAACCCGATTCCCCATAACATAATGCAACATCCGAGGTTCCTTTAAGATATCTAAAGATCCTCTTCACAGCTTCCCAATGCTCTCTACCAGGTTCCGCCATGTACCGACTCACTACTCCTACTACATGTGCAATGTCTGGTCTGGTACAAATCATTGCGAACATTAAACTTCCCACTGCTGATGCATACGGTACTTGAGACATCTCCGTCCTCTCTTCTTCACTGCTAGGGCTCATCTTGGAGGATAATTTGACATTAGTAGGAAACGGGGTTGATATTGGCTTACGAAGCATCTGAATTATTCAGTGCTTCTTGAAGAGTTGACGACTCTCTTTCCTCTGTAAGAAGATAGTATGCAACATTACCCTCCATAACATAATCCGTGTGCCACACCGGACGTTTTCTTTCACGATTAAGAGTACGAGTCGTTGGAGCTTGAGACTCAGTTGTCTCATTCACCTCGTGATGTGGTACGGCTTCAGAAGAATCACTCGACTAAGACTGCTTTTCCACCTGTATTGATGTAGTTTCACTTGTAGTGCTATCACCTTCTTCATTCTCTTGAACTTTGTCTTCTATAAAGACAACATCTTTGCTGACGACTACTTTGTGGGCAGTGGGGCCCACAAGCGATACCCCTTTACTTCGTCAGCATACCCCAAGAACAAACATTTTCTGGATTTCGGATCCAGCTTTGTAGTTTCTTGAGAATTGTACATCACGTACACAGGACTTCCAAATATATGAAGGTCTGAATAGTTAACCGGCTTTCCCGTCCACATTTCCATCGGTGTCTTCAACTCAAGTGCAGTTGAAGGTGACCGATTTATCACAAAACAGGCGGTATTGACTGTGTGGAAAACTAGAGGGGGGGGGGTTGAATAGTTTACCGCTTTTTAAATCCTTTTAGCTTAAATATCCTTTAAAAACTTTACGTTTGCTTAAGGATATAAACACAACGTTGTATGTTTGATTCTTTGAAAAGCTTTTCATGTGAATAACAATTCTAACTTTACTTGTTTCATACTTTGAAAAGCTTTACTTGTGATGATCCTAACTTTGGTTGTTTAGTTCTTTGAAAAGCTTTGCATTTGTTTAAAGACATAAATACAACTTTACTTGTTTTAATTCATTGAAAAGCTTTATATGTGATTAACTATTCTAACTAAACAATAACATGTAATAGGCAAAGATAAAGAAAGAAACGATCAAACCACAACACGATTGTTTATCGTGGTTCGGCTACAAGGACTCTTTTTCCTTGCCCTACATCCACGCCCCGAGTTTCCAACTCGAGAGTTATAAGCACTAATCAACAAGCTCCTTTCACCGGTGGAGAAAACCTTTACAACGTCGCTTACACTTTTACCGACACTAAGCTAGATGTCGAGTTCTTTTACACGGGTACAACCACTCCCATCGTCGCTTACACTTTTACCGACACAAAGCTAGATGTCGAGTTCTTTACCAAGGGTACAACCACTCCCGTTAGTTCTTTTACAAGGGTACAACAACTCCCAACACACTATGTATTTTGAGGCCTAAAATACTAACCGATCACTTTTACTTACATGACACAAATAAAGTATAAACTACCAAAGCTTATACATGACCAAGCTACCAAGACTTGCAACTTAAGAGTTGAAGCTTGTAACTTCTTGAATGATCTCGTGAAGTCCCTTGCTACATAAGAGAATCACACAAATCAAAATGTTACTGAGTTAGTTGAGAGAGTATGTGAAAATATGTCCTAAAGGGGTTACACAAAACTAACAAATGGTTTGGTATTTATAGCAAAACATTCTGCAGGTCTGGCGGATACGGCAGACCCCTCAGAAGGGTTCCGCCCGTGTATCCCCAGGGTACCGTCAGGGCTGCAGTTGGTTTTTGCTATAAATCTTCCTAACCAAACAAGGTCACATGACATTACACCTAGTCAAACACAAGACTTGCAAGCAAGCATAAGGTTAGTCAAACACTCTTTCTTACCATAAATGTATATTGACAAAGCTTGCCCTAAATGTAATGTGACATTACTATTTTAAGAAATAAATGTGATGTGACAAGACACTTTCTAATTTAAGAAATAAAAACAATGTTTTGTTTAAAAGAAATGTAAACCTTAGTTTAAACAAGACTTAAACACTTAAAGTGATGATTTACTCCTAGCTAAAGTTCATACTTTGTCATTAACAAAACTTAGCAAAGACCGTAAAATATAAATAACGTTTTTAGGCGATATTTGTATTAACAATCTCCCCCTTTTTGTTGATGACAAAACATAAACTTTATTTATAAGTAAGTCACTAGTTTTAGTGTTAAGTCTTATAAAGTTAGTATAAAAACTTGTTTTTGCTAGGATGATGTGATATGCAAAAAAATAAATTTGAAACAAGTTTATATATAAATTCTCCCCCTTTTTGTCGAAACAAAAAGAAGAGTAGCGAAGCGGAAGTAAGCACTTGCTCCCCCTTGGACGATACTCTCCCTAAATGGAGTGCCAAGAGAGGAGACATGGATTTTGAACCTGTAAGAAAAAGGTTAGTTGTCGCACAAGACAAGTCATGGAAGCATTGCATGTCTAAAACACAACTAAGAGCTGTGAAGTGGGATAACGCAACACTCATGCTCCCCTTGAAAATTTCTCCCCTAAATGGAGTATCAAGGAAGGAAAACATGGATAATGATCCTACAAAAAGAAGGGTTAGTTTCAAAAGTACAAGATATATGTATGCCACCATAGCAAGGTATAGTTCACTTATTATACCTAAATGGTCAACAAACAATGCAAACCTTGTAGTAGAATGAAATTCATTTCATGTAAAATTTTGACTCTTAAAAAGTCAAATAAAAGAAATTTGGATTACACCATCCTACTTCCAAAAATAAAGAAAAACTAAAAATAAACTAAGAACTTAAAAAGCTACAAGGAAATCATCATTTTCCTTAATGAGAAACATTTTCCAAAAACAAGGTTAAGGTTGTTTAAGGATGAAAATGTGGGTTGGAGGGTTGTAGCGGGCTTTATTTTGAAGGTTGAAAGGATGACACGGTTTTGGTTTGTTGGTTTAAATAGGAAACATTTTCCAAAAGAAACGGTTTTGTTTCATTTTGGAGACTCTAAGGTTGAGGTGTGTGAGACAAGGATTGTAGAAGATCCAAAATGTGGTTTAGTATAAACCTCATTTCTTCGGATAGCTCACAAATTTCCCTTCGACACCTTTCACTAATGTGAGCGGTTCTTTCGCAATGAGCGCAACCATGGCGGGGAAAGTTTGGTGGAAGTGAGGTTTGATTTGTTGGTGGTGGATGGTTTGAACTTGAAGGAGCAAATGTTGATGGTTGAGAGGAGTTTTTGCTTCCTTCATTAGTTGATTGTAGCGTTGTTTGTAAAACCGTAATATGGTTGATTTGAGAGTCAACCATACGTTTGAAGTCATGAAAGTGGTTTAAATGAGTGTCAATCTCATTATGAAGGTTTGGAGGTTTTTCCCATATGGATGCTTCTATTTTCTTATAAGAAGAAAGTAGAGATTCAAATTATTGGGAAGGTTCTTGTGGTGATGGTTGTTGTTGTTGTGGTGGTTGTTGATTTTGAACAAAATGGCGGAAACTTGGTTCGCCGGTAGGATTGCCATGAAGGTCTTTGTAAATTGGGTGAAACACAAATGATTGTGAGTGGGTATGACCTTGATCATTTGGAAAAATGGATGGTCTAGCATAACGGTAAGCCAACCGTTCTACCAATGAGGGTTGATGGGGTTCATCATCGAGTTGCTCACTAGGTTGTTGTTGGGTTTCCATTTGAGCAATGGTGTCAAAAAGTGATAATGATGGTGGACTAGATGATTTGGGTGATAGGTCTTCTAATGTTTCCAAATAGGGTAGTGGTGATGTTGGAGGTGTATGGAAAAGTTCCATTGGTGTAGGTGTTGGTGAATGAGGTGATGAAGTTTTTGTTGGTTGAGATTGTTGAGAAGGTGATGTTGAATCACTTGAAGGTCTAGATGGTGGAGGAATGATGACATTGTTTGAGTAATAATGTGTTGGAGAAGGTGTTGGAGTATCAAGATTAAGCAAATCTTGAAAGGTGATTACATTGGTATTACAATGTGTTGGGGATGGTGTTGAGGTAGTGAGGTTAAGAAAATCTTAGATAGGTGAAGAAATGTTAAGCGAAGCATCGCTTGAAGAAGATGAGCTTGACTTGACGGTTTTGTTGAAGCAACAAGGTTTAACACTAATCCTAGTGGTTTTTGAGAAGGATTTTGATGACTCGGAAGATGTGTTGGATTTAGTCATTTCAAAGGTGTGGTTTTGATGTTTTGAGAGAAGAAGTTTTAATGGTGATGGTGTGATTTGAATTGTTGCAAAACTTTCAAATTTATAGGATGAAGGAGATGTTGAAATGGGTGTTTGGATTTGATGTTCTACCATTCAAAGATTGAGGTTTCAAATGATTTACAAAGTTTTCATGAACATGTCAAATCATTGCATGTCAATCCAATGGAATAAGATGGAGTGAAAGACCAACATATGCACTCAATGCTTTGTGATCATGGGATGTGATTTGGTTGAAAATGTTTCAAAGGTTTGAAGGATCCTTTAAAAGGGTTCCTTGGGTTAGTTATGTTTGAATTTGAATTTTTGGAGGGAAGTGGCTTCCTAATTGTTTTAGTGAGTGAGAGTTGTTCTAATATGGTTATTGGAGTTAATGGAAGATGTTTCTCACTTAGGATAATGGTTTGACACTTTACAAGTTTTGGACTTAAGAAAAATGACAAAAAATTTCTGCAGGTGTCTGGCGGAACCCTCGCGGTACACAGGCGGAACCCTGTTTTGGGTTCCGTCTGGTCCGTTGGGCCAATTCTGGGTTACCCAGAAAATACACTGGCGGAACCCAATTTTGGGTACCGTCAGATCCGCCAGGGCTGAAAAATATGGCAGTCCGCGATTTTGACCCGCGAGACGATTTTCAAAATTTTTGAAAACTCCTAAAATAAAAAAGATAATGCATTTCTGGTTAGGCAATGCAAAAATTAGACACGTAAACATACATATCATCGGACATTGACCTTGAGGTCGAGGATTTCACTATACTTAGTAAGAATTTCCATAAGCATAAAAAATTGACAAACTCCTCAAACATTGTCATTATGCATAAAAGCCCATACAAACATAATCCAACAAACATACTGAAACATGAAAGTGAAAAACAATACAAATCACGTAGTTTAACACATAAAAGGTTCTAAAACATTTATAAGCCAAACACTCCTTAATCTTCTCACAACCGGTCTATCTTCTTATTGAGCTTGCTTAGTTACCTTCCAAAGCATTTGAACATTCCTTTGGTTTGCTTGAATTCTTCGGATGCATTGTCAATGACGGGAAGTGCTTGAAGGTATTCTAAAGGAGGTAACTTAGAGTTAGGAAGTTTATCGTCCTCGCTCATGTCGGATGATGATGATGATGATGGTGTAGGTGAGCAAGTACGTTTGCCCTTACCCTTGAAAACTCGTTTATCACTTAGAGGAACGAAAATGTGAGGAACGAGAGAATAGTCAAGGCGCATTCCATTATCGTTAGGAGAAATGGGTGAGATTGCTCTAAAGAGGCGAGTAAGAAGCATTCCATACGGAAGAGCGGTTGTTCCAACTAAGGATATGTCGGCCATTCTTTTGGCTAGGTAGTAGGCTAAGTTGAATGGTTGACCGGTTGAAATGCTATAGAGCATGTAGCAAAGACATGTGTTGATATGATCTCTATTTCCTATGGTACTTATGACGTTAGCTCTAAGAATTTCTTCCCACTTCTTAAATTGTGGTTTAAGCTCATTGAACTCCATACCAAAAGGATCCTTATCCACAATATTCCCCGAACGATTCTTTCTTGTGGTAGAGGTTCTAACGAAGAGATGTTCCTTAATTGTTTCCTTACTAACCAGAGGGTTGTCGTATGGATAAAAACGCTCAATAGAATCAAGACTTGAAATGGGCCACTTATCCGTGTAGAGACAAGTTCCCTCATTTGGGACACCGAGAATGATAGCTAAGTCTTTTAAATCTATGTAATGTGGTGTTTGATTGGTTGTGAAGTTTAATGATATCTTACCAACAACATTTGTGGAAAGGTTTACGGTTGCATAGAATTCTAAGATGAACCTAGGACAAATTGGCTCATCTATATCAAGGAGACAATCAAATTTGATTGCGGCAAAGTTTTGGCGAATGGATGTTCTTTCTAGAAAGGATGGATCAATGGTTCTACCTTCGTGAACATAGCGTTTTTCTAGTGCCTTAAAGGTTTCTACTTGAACATTGTTGAGACCTTTGGTCATATGGTGTTTGGGCATGTACTTAAGGGTTTCCTTGTGATCGGATCTATTTGCGTGAGGCATGTTGATTCCTAGAAAACACAAAATTATATGTTAATGACTTTTAACAATGTGGATGTTCTAATATATTCCTATATGCAAACAATGTGGAGACTTGGTTATCTTGACTCATTTTCATTCCCAAATTGTTTTGTCTTGTAAGTTTTGTTATAAAAACAAAAGATAACCAACACTCTCCTAATTGAATGTGTCTTCGATTGAATGTACCCGAAAATACATATTAGTTATGTATCCCCTTTAGCATTCAAGAGATAGTATGCAAGTGATGTTTTAATGATGTTTTTTTCATCTGTTTTAACAATGTGGTGATGAACCATGTTCTAGTCTTGGATTGCGATTTTTGAAAGACAATGCACTTGGTGTGTTTGGCAAATCAAAGTAACAACAAAAAGGATACAATTCTTAACTAATGGAAGACATAATTGGCTAGCCACCAAGTTTTTCATGAATCAAGAAGTTTTATGCATAAACCCTAAGATTCTAGTTAATGAATGTAAATAAGAATGTTATACATGAATCAAAGATGCAATTGTGATTGGAACACTAACAAAGTTAGTTGGATTTGAAGAGATTGGATTGAAAGCCCTAAATTTCGTGTAGTTATGTGTTTTTGAGAGGGTGATCGCTGTTTGAAAGTGAATGATTAAGTTAAGAGGGTGTTTGGTTTTGAAATTAAGAATAAAACATTTTGTAGCTTTGGCGGACCAGGCGGAACCAAAAATAGGGTTCCGCCCGTATGGTCTGAGGGTACCGCGGGAGCTGCAGAGAAAAATTCAAAAGGTATTGTCTTGATTTTTGTGGTTTTATCCTAATGTTCAAAACTAAGGTTTTAGGTCTTATGAGTCTTTGACTAAGCCTAGGAATGATGAATGCTTCACATTCAAGAGATTTTGTGAAAACGTTGATAGAATGGTTAACGTAGAAGACTTTCTTAGTAAAGACGTTCCTCAATGAACAATCTTACCAAGACGATGATGATGGATCACAATATGTCTATTAAGAACATAATGGATTGGATTGTCGCCGAAGTCGATGCCTCCTTTGTTGAACGGATAACAATGTTGATGAAAGAATTCCGTTGTTGACACGAATTTGCTTGTTCAAGCGGAGCTTGTTGATGTGCTTCTCCATCCGAAACTAATTTGAGAACCTTACGTGTTTTGGAGAATCATTGGGTAAGTAAGTACAAAAGTGCAAGTACCACTTGTGCTTTTCTTATCAAATTATTACAGGCATAATTCCATTTGGCATACACTATGGTTTCTATTCCCGTTCATTTGGGATACCATAATCCTAGTTGTGTAGTACCTTATGCTGCATCCAAACAAGCACAACTAAAGAGTTGTTTTAGAATCTTCTTTAACACGAGCACATAGACAAATGCTAAACATAATGTTGGATCTAATTGTTATGAGAACAAGTAGTCTTTCGAACATTTCTCTACGTTTAGTTTTACCTACGGATTTACTAATCTCATTCTTGATAAGTCATCAATAACTTAACCATTGAGAACAAGAGAGTAACTAGGAATGTCTTTAAGTTAAAATCCCTTGCTTTTGGAGCTTGCTTTTATTATCAAAAAGGCTTTCAAATATTAACACTTATAATCACATGATTACTTCGAATCATTTATTTGGTTTCACTAGTTGTCTTACTCTAAATTCCAAAAATTATTATTGTTGAATTTGTTTAGACACAACTATAACTTATAAATCAAGTTTTATAGCATATGTCAAATTTGCTTGATTCAATGTTTGACTCAAGGTGAGAAGATGTTATTTTGTACTTTTATTCTTAATGTTTTACACAACATACTTGTCTTGCCATCATTGGACTTTCGACTAAGTCATCATCTACCAAAGATGATATCTTAAGAAACTATGAACTCTATTTGTTTTGAAAAAGTCCAAGAGGTACATCATCATGAGACTATGTGTCACATTTGATGTGTAAATCCTAGATGTTGAAAACTCATTTTATTTCACACATCCAAATGTATGCTTGTGTGATTTATTACACCTTGTGTGTTTTATGTGAGATTATCATAAAAGAGTGATTGAAGAAAAACACAATTTAAGACTCAAAGTATAGTATTTGAGAATGTTGTTTAACAAAGGTTTGTTATGCAAGCATCACAAAAGTGTTAGACATTTTAACACTTAGGAAATTCTAAGTTAGCTCACTTGTAAGCAAGAGTTGAGTGAAACTCACTCAAGAGTTTCTCGTGTTTATCTCTTGATGGTTAAAGAACCAAAACACCATATATCTCCTACTAGTACTAATGACGAAATTCCTTATTGCATAGAATCTAATCTTAGTTATTACTAATAGCAGGTAAACACTTAAGAGTATTACTAATAACACATATTCCAACACATAATGCTAGAAACAAGAGACAATCAAAGTCGAGTTGAAGTAATGCGTACCTTTTAAATTGCATAGAGATGCTATCAAAAGGATAAACACTACGCGTAAAATCTTGATTTGATGACACGCTTTAAAACTCAATTACTCATGTATCCAAGAAGGTTAGATAATCATATAAAGGCATAGAGCATGATAATGTTAATCCTTTTATCATGAGTTTCTATTAGAGAATGAATTATCTCTAACTCTCTCTTCTAGGTTTGACAAATTTTACTTGCTTTGTTTTATTAGTTGATGGTGCTTTTGAGTTAAATCCTAATCCGGTTTTATCTTTAAACGCCTTTTGACTCCTCAACAATCTTTCAAGAGATTTTGAGCTTTCATCAAATTTAACTAATAATTTTCCTTTCTCATTTCGCTTTTTAATCTTATGTTTGTAATCTAGACATAATTTACATTCTAGATCAATTTCAACATAACTCTCAATTCTAGACATTTTATCTTCTAACAAGATTTCCTTTTCAAATATATTCTTAAAAGATTTTGAAGACTCATTCTTGAAGATAGTTTTTAGGTCCATGTTGCATAAATGTTTAGACTCATTTTCTAGTTTAGAAAACTCTAGGATAAATTTCTCAATGCGAAAGTGTTTGGTTTTCAAAATGTACCTTGCTTGATGTTTTATCTAGTTGAGAATCACAAACCAGATGGTTGGCTTCATCTTCATCCGTGTTGTTCCATGAATCGTAAGCAAGTCCACTAAGAGCTCGACATGAGTAATCATCTTCACTTACACCTTCATTTAAAACATTTAAACTAGTAGTACATGTATTTATCTCAACTAAATGTCTATCTATTTATATTTCTAAGACTTCTAATTCATATGTGAGATCAAATTGATCATTTTTGACTTGACATATTTCTTGATGAAAGTTTAGCATATTTTTCCAAATATCATTAGCCGTTTGACAAAAATACATTCTTTCATATTTGGAACTAAACCTACAAAGTACCCCACAACTCCCATCATCACTTGAGGAACACACACTGCATGTGACTTACCCGAAAGAAGTAGATGAGACTTTAGGAGTCCCAATAGAGGTAGAACCCTTGTACCAAACACCACTAGAGGATATAGGTTTGAATATTTGTAGTGATAACCTTACTCTTAGTTCTAGGGAATTACCTAGTGTTGACGAACCGGAACCTCGATCTTCACGTAACTTTCCATCCTTAGATATACATCTAGGAGACAAAAGAGGAGCTGACCCACCCATCAACCCATGTAGTCTGGGTAGTCTTAGGATAAAGGTAGTGGACTCTAAGCCTTGTAGAAAGGAAGCCAATATAGGAGTGGAAAATGACCTTACATGCTTACATCACCTATTTATGATTGATCACAAGAAACATTATGGGTTTAAACCAGGTTTATTAGTTCAAGATGGATCCCCAACTAGTAGTCTCTTGAAGTTGATAGAAAATGATCCCTTTCTAGGAGAAAACCTTAATCCACCCATTAAGCCGATTGAATTTGGTAAGGTTATGATGATAGGAGCACACCCCTTTGAGCATATAATTCATCCACCACACTTTCCTCACGTGGCATATTTCCACCCTAAGGGTGTGTATCGCTACTTCCACCCGCACTTAATTCAAGGTGTAGGGAAAACCTCCCCTATTTCCGTTAAATAAGGGTAGAGTCAGGCTCGTGACTCGAACAAAAACAAGCGCTTCTTGGGAGGCAACCCATGTTTTGTGTGATTTTTATTTTTGTTTGTTTGTTATTTGCTTCCGTATGCATGCTTTATTTTTATTCTTGGTAGATCATGTTTCTAAACTAAATAGTGAAAATACTTTACTTTGTTGTTTTGGCCTAGTCTTAACTTCATAAAAAGGTATTTTTGCAAAAGATAAGTGTAAGGGGAAACCCCAAATATGTTTTTAAGAAACAAACCGATCATGATTCTCCACAATATTAAGTGAACATGTATATTCATATTTGTTAGAGTCAAATGCTTGTATCGAGTCATAATGAAGTTTTGCAGGATTTTCCAGGAAGTAGAACCAAGTTTTTCCAGAAATTTTCCGGAAACTTAACATAAGAATTTCTGCAGGTCACTTCTGACGGCGTCATGAGCTTGCTCTTGACGGCGTCACGGGTAAAAATCTTGAAATTTTACCAGTTTTGTTTTTCTAACGGAGTCTTAAAGTTTTTGCTGAATTATTTAGTTTTATAATCTCCAGGAAATCTGCAAACTTCATTCCACAAGCATTATATCTTACTTTGTTTTCTTGGATTTAGTAACTTATGTAGATTGCCGCCGATTTTATGCGAGATTGCCTTGTCTGTTTTCTCAGGATTTACAGGTTATGTATGACAAGAGAATGATTATTTTCCTGGAAGGGAAGCTTTGATTGTTCAGTTTCTTGGAAGAAGATTTAACCTGGCCACCTTATTATCCATACCGAGCGAATCAGGGGAGTATTTGATTTCATTTGTTTTACTTATTTCACTTTTACATTCTTTACTTGAACATTAGGGACAATGTTCATCTTAAGTGTAATGGGAGGGTAAAATGATGATACCTTACAAATACACTTTCGCTTGAGTTTGTTTGTTTGATAGTAGATGTGTAATAAAACTATGATAAATACTTGTTAGTGCAATTTTAGCGCCAAATTTAAAATTTTTTACAACATTTAGGAGTGAAACTTTAGCCATAGCAAGCGTCTCATGGATAGGAGATTGTATGACTAGCACATAACCGTACCATTTAGAAAAATTTTCCACCCAAATATGTGAGGTTCGCCTTTAGATTTGATAGGAAAAGCATTTACTATTAGTGCTTATGAGTGTACCGATAGCATTTAGGTTCTAGAACTTGCGTTAGTGATGCATCCCGAGACCGCTAGTGAGACTACATTCGTGTAGTAGGATTTACTACATGATAAGAGGCATTAGGATCACCCTTGTGTTAAACCCGTATTATAATTACTTGACCATTTAAGTCATATTACTTGGCTAGTTAAGTCAACTAATTTTCCCACACCCTTAGCGTTGTACTCATTTTTAGTACACGAAACCCTTAGTACACCCATCCGAGCCTATCTTTTCATTTCTAACTTTAAGCATTTTACTTAAGGGAAGAATTTGTTACACCCCACTTAAATGTACACCCAAATCGCCTTAGCCTTCCGTGTATGCACTCATCTTTAGTGCATTATTGTTATTTGTTTAAACCCTAAGTTAATTATATAATTGATTACATGGTTGCTAAGTCGAGTCATATCCTTGTACATATTGTTTTGGGACGATTGGGACTCATGGGTAAAGTACTTATTTTGTGGAGTAATGGGGAAGAACATCATTTATTACCCCCATATGTACGTTAATCTTAAAAGTACTCCAAGTGTTTTGATTTTCTTAATTCGAGTCATTAGATTAGTTTATTGTAAAATATGTAAAGATTCAAGTGTAAGGGGAACGTTTATTCCCTATGATGTATTATTTTGGATGGTAGGGTAAGAGTGTATGCAAAAAAAAAATTAAAAAAAAAAAAAAAAAAAAAAAAAAAATCGAAAAAATCAAGAAAAAAAAAAAAAAAAAAAAAAAAAAAAAGGAAAAACATACGGACTACCATCCCTTTTCATTCTATGTTTGTTTTATGTTTTTGTTATTTTTCATTTATTAGCTTAAGTCGAGTCTAGTCTTGGCTTAGCAACGCCATATTGTACATGTAATTAACCAAGATTGTTAACTCGCCACCAGTAAAGACTGCCTATATCCAACAAAACCGTGTATTTCATATCTCTACACATAACGTTACAACCCTTTAAAAGACCTCTTTGATAGTTTATCCTAGGTGCTTACGCCATGTGGTGGAGGTTTGATCCTTTCCCAAGCATATGGTAATCTATTTTGCTATGACAGGTAGTGAGAGATATCTTCCATTTCCATATTGTAATTTATACTTTATTACACCCGAGAGATGTGAGTATCTAAACACTATTTGTGAGGTGCTAGTATATGACCTCCGTGTTTGTCTTTGGTCTTTAGTGGAACGATTATTTGTTGTAATTACTTTTATATTAGTGTTAAATGACCCCTAACTTGTATTTTGATTAGAATAAAAGCGCATTTGCTTGAGGACAAGCAAATCTCAAGTGTAAGGGTATATGATGAGGCGAAAAATGAACCACTTTTAGGGGGTCATTTAAGCCCGGAATTGAATTTATTTGATCAAATATTGCCCTAAATCGTTCCTTTTGTGATTTTAGGTACTTTGGGAGAGAAATCTGGAAAAGGAAGCAATTCGAACGTTTTTGGAGCATAAAAGTGAAGAAAACGCCAAAGACTTAATTTTCCATGCTGAGAACAGTGTTTGACGACGTCAAGAGGAAGTATTTGACAGCATCAAGAGTAAAGTCTATGACGACCCAGTACAAACCTGAAGGCGTCACATGAAGAACGTCAAGAGTTAAAGTCATGACGGCCTGCATAAGGAGTACACATGACGGCGTCAGACCCAGATCTAGGCAGTCCGATGAACTATTTGGCGGCGAGATGGCGGCGTCACACATTTGTTCTTGACGACGTCACCCTCTAAAATATATATATAGTTTTCTAATTTTCATTCATTAAGGAGGAACAAGTTTGGAGAAACCCTAAGGCCGAACCTTGTACGAATTTTACAGTATATTCAAGGGTTTCCAGCCCTTGAACCCTTACATGTGCTATTGAGATAAATATTCTCTTAATTCAATCAATATGTCTATGTGTTGGTTGTCTATATCTTGTGCTTGTCTTGATTCCACCATGTTAGGCTAGATCTATCTTGTGTTTGCTTAGATCTAATGAAACCTAGATGTTAATTATGTGTTGATTACTTGTTTATGGTTGTATTGGATGAATGATTTCAATGTTAGGCTTAAGAAAACTGGCAGATCTCCAATTGGTAACATGCTTGAACGTCTTAGGAAACATGAGCCGATGTGTACTAGGTTTTATTGGTTGTATTTAATGCATGAGTAAATTCTAATGATCCCATGTTAGGAGCTTCTTAGCCGGCTCGACATAGGAGTGAAGTAGGCACTCATAGGATTGGGGAGTTAAGTACGCCACCCCATGAATGGTATTAAGGAATACAATCCGTCATCCACGCAACTATAACAAGTAATTAACGTGTAAAAGATATCTAGGGAGTAGTGAAATCTAAGTAAACACATTTCTCCCACTTATTGCTCACAACCTTAGTATAAATAGTTTATTTTCATTTTAAGTATTTTATTTTGATTGCATCTTAGTATTGGGTTAGTTGACTAGCAACTAATTTCGCCCAAATCCTTCAAACCCGAGATTTTAATTTGCTTTCTTAAAAATATAAAAATACAAAAAGAATCATCCCTCATCTCTAGACTTAATCTTTAGGTTTTCTAATCCTAGCGACACTATTCCTAGCTGAACGATCAATCCCCCGGTACTTATCATTATACTATACTACATCGATCAGGTACATTGCCTGGTGGGGGTTGTAAGCTTCTCAAGATCCCTTGAGAGGTAAAGCCTGGTGCAAACCCCACGCTACCACAAGGTCACATCACATTACACCTAGTCAAACACAAGACTTGCAAGCAAGCATAAGGTTAGTCAAACACTCTTTCTTACCATAAATGTATATTGACAAAGCTTGCCATAAATGTGATGTGACATTATTATTTTAAGAAATAAATGTGATGTGACAAGACACTTTCTAATTTAAGAAATAAAAACAATGTTTTGTTTAAAAGAAATGTAAACCTTAGTTTAAACTAGACTTAAACACTTAAAGTGATGATTTACTCCTAGCTAAAATTAATACTTTGTCATTAACAAAACTTAGCAAAAATCGTAAAATATAAATAACATTTTTAGGCGATATTTGTATTAACAGATTGCTTCTGCCCAGAACGAACAAAACTTAGCTAAAGTTCATACTTTGGCATTAACAAAACTTAGCTAAAGTTCATACTTTGGCATATTCACACCCTAAGGGTGTGTATCGCTACTTTCACCCACACTTGATCCTAAGTGTAGGGAAAACCTCCCCTATTTCCATTAAATAAGGGTAGAGTCAGGCTCGTGACTCGAACAAAAACAAGCGTTTCTTGGGAGGCAACCCATGTTTTGTGTGATTTTTATTTTTGTTTGTTTGTTATTTGCTTCCGTATGCATGCTTTATTTTTATTCTTGGTAGATCATGTTTCTAAACTAAATAGTGGAAATACTTTACATTGTTGTTTTGGCCTAGTCTTAACTTCATAAAAAGGTATTTTTTCAAAAGATAAGTGTAAGGCTTAAGAAAACTGGCAGATCTCCAATTGGTATCATGCTTGAACGTCTTAGGAAACATGAGCCGATGTGTACTAGGTTTTATTGGTTGTATTTAATGCATGAGTAAATTCTAATGATCCCATGTTAGGAGCTTCTTAGCCGGCTTGACATAGGAGTGAAGTAGGCACTCATAGGATTGGGGAGTTAAGTACGCCACCCCATGAATGGTATTAAGGAATACAATCCGTCATCTACGCAACTATAACAAGTAATTAACGTGTAAAAGATATCTAGGGAGTAGTGAAATCTAAGTAAACACATTTCTCCCACTTATTGCTCACAACCTTAGTATAAATAGTTTATTTTCATTTTTAGTATTTTATTTTGATTGCATCTTAGTATTGGGTTAGTTGACTAGCAACTAATTCCGTCCAAATCCTTCAAACCCAAGATTTTAATTTGCTTTCTTAAAAATATAAAAATACAAAAAGAATCATCCCTCATCTCTAGACTTAATCTTTAGGTTTTCTATTCCTAGCGACACTATTCCTAGCTGAACGATCAATCCCCCGGTACTTATCATTATACTATACTACATCGACCAGGTACACTGCCTGGTGGGGGTTGTAAGCTTCTCAAGATCCTTTGAGAGGTAAAGCCAGGTGCAAACCCCACGCTACCACAAGGTCACATCACATTACACCTAGTCAAACACAAGACTTGCAAGCAAGCATAAGGTTAGTCAAACACTCTTTCTTACCATAAATGTATATTGACAAAGCTTGCCCTAAATGTGATGTGACATTACTATTTTAAGAAATAAATGTTATGTGACAAGACACTTTCTAATTTAAGTAATAAAAACAATGTTTTGTTTAAAAAAAATGTAAACCTTAGTTTAAACTAGACTTAAACACTTAAAGTGATGATTTACTCCTAGCTAAAGTTCATACTTTGTCATTAACAAAACTTAGCAAAGATCGTAAAATATAAATAACGTTTTTAGGCGATATTTGTATTAACAGACTGCTTCTGCCCAGAACGATTTTTCCAAGCCTGCAGTTGCCAACATTGCTCTTGCTCTTTCTTACAAGGTTATGTTCATCCGCTCTGCCACTCCATTCTGTTGAGGAGTGTATGCCGTCGTGAACTGCCTTTTCATTCCTTCTTGCTTGCAAAAGGAATCAAATTCATCACCTGTATATTCACCTCCATTATCAGTCCTTAAACACTTGATTTTCTTCCCAGAATCAAGTTCAACCCGCACTTTGTAAACCTTGAAAACTTCAAACACATCCGACTTCTTCTTGATTGGGTACACCCAACATCTCCTGGAATAATCATCAATGAAGGATACAAAATACCTTGCTCTTCCCAGGGATTGAACCGGTGCTTGCCACACATCAGAATGAACCAATTCTAGAACATATACACTTCTAGAATTTGATGTCTTGAATTTTAGGCGATGCTGCTTGCTGATAACACAATGCTCACAGAAAGGTAAAGAAACCTTTGTGAGGCCAGGAATTAACTTCCTTTCAACAAGAATCTTCATTCCTTGTTCAGATATATGTCCAAGCTTCTGATGCCATGTTACTGCAACTCTATGACTTGGACTATGTGAAGCAACATATGCTTCTGCCTCCTCCACTATCTCTCCCTTCAGTTGGTATAAGTTCGCAGCCACCATTTCACCTTTCATAAGTACAAGCGCGCCTTTTATAATTTTCAAAATCTTGTTTTGTATTTCAACCTTACAACCAAGATTATCAAATTGTCCTAGAGACAAAAGATTCTTTTTTAGGCCCTCCACGTGTCGCACACCCCGAATAATACGAACTGTACCATCATGCACCTTCACCATGACACTTCCAATTCCAATGATCTTTAGTTTTTCATCATTGCAACTGTACACAGATCCGCTTCCTGAGATAGGTTTATATTGATGAAACCATTCTCTTCTTGCGGTCATATGAAAAGTTGCTCCTGTATCGAACAGCCATACATCTGCAAATCTCGTCCTGCCTTCATTTGCAATCGCTGCTTCACAACACATAGCATTACCATCTTCTGAAGTGCTGGCAACATTTCCTTGAGGATTAGAGATTCTTAAACTCCTACAATCTTTCTTCATGTGACCCTGCTTGCTACAGTTGAAGCATTTAAAATTCTTTTTCTTTCCTGTTTTAGATTTACCATGATTGTGACTCCCACTGGAGCCAGGTTCCATTGACCTCCCTCTCGTTACCACCAACGCCTCCACCTGTCTTGAACTGGCCTGTCTGTCCTCCCTATTGTTACACCTATTTTCTTCTTCCCGAATAGCGGCTGCAACATCATCGAAGACTAGATAGTCCGAAAGAACATTACTGGTTAAGTTGATTATGAGTTGGTCATATGAGTCAGGTAAACTTTGAATTAGAATTTCAGCACGTTCATGTGTCTCTATTTTAGAACTCAAAGACGTGAGCTGAGAAAACAGAGTATTCAGGTTATTAACGTGCTCAGTCACTGAAGTAGATTCCGTCATGCGAAGAGCATAAAGTTTCCTCTTAAGAAAATTTTTATTGTGGAGCAATCTTGCCTCATACAATCGAGCAAGATGATCCCAAATCTATTTTGCACTTTTCTTCTCCTCTATGCTAGACAAAACTCCATCCGCTAATCCCAGATGAAGATTTGCAATAGCATTTCCATCCATCTCGTCCCATTTACTGTCATCCGTGACCTCAGCTGGCCTTTCGTCAATGGCCGCTAAACATTTATCCTTTCTAAGGATAGCCTTCATCTTTAATTTCCACAACGAGAAATTATTCCCATTGAATTTTTCGATTTCAAATTTTGCCGCCATTGCTACAATCACAATCTACTTTTTGACAAAACTATTACTTGTTAATAATAGTACCGAACACCTTTTGAGTGAGTATAATCTTATTTATCTTTTGATGTGGAGGGTCCACTTAAAAATGGCAACCACAGAGCATACGATAAATAATTATATACACACCCAACCTTAGCTCTGATACCACTTGTTGAGAAAAGTGACACCGGACTGAAGCAAACCTGCAACTAAAATAGAAATATAATAAAAGATGACACACAGATATAACGTGAAAAACCCCCAATAGGGTAAAAACCATGGGCAAGGAAAGACACGTTTCACTATGTAAGACTAGGAGTTACACCTTTTCTCTAGTTACAAGGATAATACAAATTTATATCTCTTGTACTAGGAAATATACTAAAGTCTCTATATTACTCACTAGGAGAAAGAAAGAATAAGATCCAAGAACTTCTATATGCTCGTTGGAAATGGGATGAAGAATGAGTTGCTTTTCAATGCCTTTTATAGGCAAAAAGTATTGGCACTTGACATACAACTTGCTAAAGAGATAAGCTTCACATATCTCTTAAGATCTCATTTATTCTCAGGTACATTGTATCTTACTTTAACAATAAGAACATTTCTTCGTCAGCCCCTCTCATCTTCTTCGATCTATCTTATCTTCACCTTCAGTCAACAATTTTAAATCAAGACATAACAAAATTTAAACTCACAAATCAAGAACATATACACAAACAGTCCTCACAAATTTCTAGTTATCTTAAATCAAATCCATCTCATCTTAAACAGCATAAGCAAATATTCGAATATTATAAACTTATGTGACCTATGAAATTATAAGTTCACACTAACTCCATCTACAATCACACAAAAGTTGCACTATCTATAAACAACACTAAAATACAAAACTACAAAGAAAAATTGAGTACACACAAAAGTAAAAAGTGAAAAGTTGGATGCATTTTTAGACCATTATCCTTTGAAAGTTTGACCCGCTACACAAAAGTGACTGAATGATTTAAAGTTAGGGTAAATTACAAATAATGTCCCTAATGTTTCCCGTAAACGCAAGGATTACACCGAGACGAAATTTGTTGCAAAACATCCATTAATGTTTACGGTTTTTTGCCAAAACAACCACTTTTTGCTAACGACCGTTAGTTGTCTCGTTAAGTCAAGGTCAAACGCAGTGAAATGACTAATATACCCTCGTTTATATGTCACAATTACTCTTTTTAATTTGAAAATAATGTCCCTGCACTATCCTCCATCACCACCACCACACGACCAGCGCCACCACCCTCCACCACCACCATCCTCTATCGCCACACAACCACCACCATCACCAGAGTAACTCTCGTTGCATTAGTAGAGATGCTCCTAACCCTTTCTGAAGGTGTTGCATTTTATTTGATGTCTTCCCAATTAAATATCATAGTATTCATCATTTTGCCTGTCTGTACAACTACTCCACCCTTCTTTGAGCCTATCTCATACAATAGATTGTATATACCTTCATGACGGTGCATAATAGCTATGTAAAACATACTACGGTTATCATTATCAAACACCCACACCATATCGGGATATATTTTGATAGCCTCAATTACAAATCTTGTGTTTCCTGTTTCCACAGCAATAAGTACTATTTAAGAAAGCTCCATATCTTCGTTGATGTCTGGGAACAATTCGTCATTGATACCAGGCTTGTTGAGTCAAGGATAGAGTTTCGAAATAGTTATTAGTAAATTCAAGGCTTCATAATCCTTTTTAGGAAATCTATTCTTCATGTGAAAGAATGCAAAAACTGATGGCAAAAAATAGTAACAAGTAATTAAGATTCTAATCGAGCAGATGATACCAGATAGGAAGTGCACATATAATCGTAATGAAGTCAAGCGTTAACTAATGGTGCTTAAATCATAGTGTTGCGTACATGGATAGGTGATTCTCGAAATCATATTCGGTTCTGTTGTATTAAGTGCATCAGGATTCCGAGCCAAAGCGATTAGTGAATACTTACAAAACTTCGTACTAGTAGTAATGTCTGGGTAGGTGGTATGCGTGAAAACACATACCTGTTCTTGATAAAAAAAACGGACTTTAAAGACCAAAGACGTAATGAAAATGTCAAATATTTGCTTGTTTTTGTGTTTTTATACATGCAGGTAAAGAATACGAGAAAACGGACAAAAGTCATGATTTAACGGACAAAACCGACCACAAGAATGAAAAGAGTGTAAAAGCTGAGGTCGGGGAAGAATTTATCAATATGGATCATATTAGTTGTCAAAATCAGTCCTTGTGTCACATTACATTGCAAAGATAGTCCTTGAAGAAGTTTTTGCAAATTCAGTCCTTGTATTTGCAAAATTAGTCCAAAACTTAACCTTGGTTATCTTTTATTACTACTAAATCCGGACCTAACCAAATAGATAAACCTCAATACACAACAAGCCCATCCAAACCCAATATACTAAAAGCCCGTCCACCCCTTTATAACCCTTTTACCTATTTTCCCTAAAACCCACCCAAGTCAAAACAATAAAACCCGGTCAAACCCTTTTAACTAAAAAACCCGCCAAAATTACACCACTGTTTATCCCCTCACTTTTTAACTTGCAACCCAAAATTACCCAGCATCTATTAGTATGAGGTAAGGGCTTCTAGAACATCTGACAAGTCAGAAATGATGTCGATACTCAAGATGACATGTGGCAGCTTATTGTAATCTTATTGGTCGAAGGGATGTGAAATTCTGATCAAGGGCTCAAAATGGAAGAAGATGATGACATATTGATTGAAGGGCTGAGATTTTTGGTTCTGGAAGCATCTTCTCAAAAGCCTTATTGCTTCCCACCTCAACTATAAATAGGCCTTGTATTCACATACAAAAGGGAGTAGTTTTTAGCAGCTTTTATTTGTATTTTAGCTTAAGCTTTTAATTCTGTCTTTTATCTTAAAGTATTGTAATTTAAACTTCATTTAATAAAATTGTTGAGGCAACATGATCAAGATCTCCTTATGTTTTAATGATGACAAATAAACCATCGAAACACATAAAATAACAAACGTTAGCTCAAAATCGCCGAAGCCAATGTTTGCTCCTGGCGCGCTGCCCGCGCGTCAACGCGCGGGTGACGCGCCAGGAGTCTGTATGGTTCCGGGCGAATTTTGAAAGTCGGCCTTCCCCTTACCCGACAAATGTGGATCTTTCAATACAGATATGAATATGTTATGTGCTTAAGTTAGAACACTCGAAACGAGTTTTGAGACTTGAGAGATCCTACTTTTAAAACACCCATTTATGGGAAAACGCCAACTCATGTTTTCTAACTATCGCCTCTAGCCAAGGCTTTTCTAAACTTAGGGAGCTTATATATGTCACATGACATCGTGTTGAAGCATCCATATGCTCATATCCCGTGCTTACGTCTTCTCTAATTACGTAACGGGTTTACTCCCTTATTGGTCAAACTAAGTCAAATGTCACTTTGCGTAAACGCATCATTTCCCACTTGGGTTATGCTTTACATCAAGGCAAAGCACTTAACTTGTTTGAACCAAGGTATTAGTTGAGAACGTCAAGTCGTGGAAAGTCACGAGATATGAAACTATGGATTCTCGACGTTGTGTTACTTGAACTTATAAGTAACCTATGATTTTCTCAACTTATAATCTTAATTGTCTAAACCTTTTCTTCTTAATGAAAATTAGATTATGCCTTAATCCTCTCTTAATCTGATTTCTACAAAAGACAAAACCAATCATATCCAATCATATCCAAATCAAATATTCTCTTACATAATCTCTTACACTCTTACATATTCCCTTACACACTACATCTCAACCATTCATTCCCTTACAACACATCTCATCCCTTCATTTTTAACACATGCCAATTGTTTGAATCCCTAAAGAGGCTCCTTTGATCTCAACCATTGAATTCAAACTTGAACACATCTCAAGCATCCATTCAATCTCTCCTATCAATTCCATCACATGTGGTTGATCACAACCATTGAATTCAAACCAAAACCATTTCAACCATTGATCTCTCCTTTCCCCCCAAGCAAAGCATATTCCTTTGGAATATCCTTTCTCAACCCTAACCTAGGCTTCTTTGATCTTAGCCATCTATTTCAAACAAACACATCTCAACCCTTCATTTCCCCCACATGCCAAATTATTTGAAAACCAAGGGAGGCTCCCTTTGATCTCCACCATCCAATTCAAACCATTTCATCTCAACCCTCCATCTTATTCTTCCCCCCCAAGCATTGGAATATTCCTTGGCATATTCTTTCTCTCTTTTCTATGCCATGTGAGGAGATACACTTCTACCCCTTCCAAATTACCCTATCTACACCTTATACCCTTGGTAATTTGGTTTCTCTTTAAACACTTCACAAATGATTTTCAAATTGGCTATTTGAGTTGGTAAACCTTAGAATGATTAATGTTAAGGTTTAGTGTGAAGTATAATTGGGGGTTTAGCAAGGTAAGGTATTTATAAGCCAACACCCAAAGCTTTGAGAAAATTTTCACAGAGTGTCTGGCACGTCACCCACGCGTCAACGCGTGGGCAGCGCGCCAGCCTCGGTAAAATTTTCCCAAGTTGGGTTCTTAGCTTATAAATACCACCCTTGCCTCTTGTATTCCCCACCCCTTGCCATTATTCTTTCTCTCTAAACACTCTTAAATCTCTATCTCTATCTCAATCTCTAATCTTGTGTTCTTGATTTTCATATTAACATCTTTGGAAGAACACATCTACTTGCAAGGGAAGAATCACAAGAACCTAATCCACTCTTGTGATTGTGTCGAGGGTCTTCTTTCTTATACCATTTCTATTACAATCGAGTCTCTAGGTTAGGTTAAGATTTGATTGAACAAACATTCATTCAGTCAATTATTTGTAAGGGAAGTCTTGTGTCTTGGTGACCAAGCCTAGATCATTGGGGATCTAGTTGGGGTTTGATACTTCCGGAGGGAAGTCTTGGTAGTGGTCTTGGTGACCGTTAGGTGAAGTCGAGTCGCGAGATTCTTTTGGGAGGTTTTCGAGGGCGGAATGCCGTTGGGGAGTAACTCCTTCTTTGTGAGCATTGATATTGGTGAATATCGGTGGAGTGAATTATAACGGTTTGTAGTCCACCGAAAGGATTATACTAGTGAATAGTATCGGAGTCGCGGATTCGCAACTGGACGTACGGATAGTATAAACCCCCCATCCCGAACCAATATATATCGTGGTGTATTTCTTTACTCGCTTTATATACTTTGGTTGTGTTTGTGGTTGTTTGGATTGATTATACAACCACTAGGTTTTCTTTGAGGCTTAAAGTTTTTAAACGTCTTAAAAGCCTAAGAAACCGTATTCACCCCCCCCCCCCTCTACGGTTCTTGAAAAATTTTTGTTCTACTTTATTATTCTTGTGCAATTTTACTTTAAAAGCTTTCCTTAATGTTTACTTTTTGTTCAACAAGCTAGCATAAGCTCTTAATTTCGGATCATAAGCTCATATTTGCTTCCTAATAGCTATTTGTGAGACTTATTATGTTTATTTCTGTCTTTAATAAAAATAATTCAAAAAATAAGAAAGATGCCAAAAAAATAAAAAAATAAACTAAAGTGGATGATAAGCCAATGAGGGAAGGGCTTATAGACTTTACTAGCTTGTCTTTGACAAGCTAGAGCTTGTAGATTGATTGCCCTTGTTTTGAGCAAAGGGTTTGGTAAGTTCACTTTTCTATTTTTGCTTATTTTACTTACTGCTTTTTCACTGCTTATTCGTGCTTTTCTGTGCTTATTTTAATGTTATATTGCTTTTTTTATTGCTTGCTTTAAGTTTACATCTTGCTTGTCTTTAATTTTACTTAAAAACACTATATATATATATATATATATATATATATATATATATATATATATATATATATATATATATATATATATATATATATATATATATATATATGAAAGTGCTTATTTATAGTTTGTTATTGCTTCTTAGTCTTAACTATAGCTTGTTTAATATTTGTCTTTCAAAACATTAGCTTAAATTGGTCTTTTCCTTTATAAAAATCAAAAACAAAAAAATAAGAGGGTGTTTGGTTTAAGGTCAATTTTATTATTCAAACTCTTTTGGTCCTTAAGTCAGTTTC
The DNA here is from genome assembly GCA_030686995.1 of Artemisia argyi. NCBI lineage: Eukaryota > Viridiplantae > Streptophyta > Magnoliopsida > Asterales > Asteraceae > Artemisia > Artemisia argyi. The sequence goes on from CM060684.1 coordinate 122,297,107, forward strand.
AATTAGCTTTAATTTAGTCAAAACAGTAGTTTAGAAGTAATTTTGAGTGTTTTCATATAGTTTTATAACTTTTCTAGTAATTTTCAAAAATTAATGCTTTAAAACTGTCTCAATAGAGCTTAAATTGATTAGATTATATTTAGTTGTTTTTGTTTGTTATTTGGTTCTCAAATATGTCTAAACAAGGGTTTTAGTAAAAGTATCTTAGGTCCTTTATTCATAGTTTTGTTAGTGTCAAAAATTAAAAAACCAAAAAATAGTGTCCAAATAGCTTGCATATCCGATCTATTTCTAGCTTATTTTCTTGTTCAAATTTCTTTTAAACTGCTTTTTTATATTCTTTTCTTGGTTTACTTGATCTGTTTTCACCTTTTACACTTTAGCTTGTCCATTTACTTGCGTAATTTTAGCTTAAAAAGTACTAGTTTGTATGTTTTTTTTTTTTTTTTTTTTTTTTTTTTTTTTTTTTTTTTTTTTTTCATGTCTGCTGATCTAAATTCTGTCTGAGTAGCTTGATTCATAGCTTATTCTAGGCTTATTTATAAGTCCTTAGGTCCTGATTTTTGGTTTAGTAATAGTTCATAGTATAAGCTTAATCTGTTTCCAATTTGGAGGTTTAGCTTTTAGTTTCCCAGCTTATTTGATAGCTTAAAATAGGTCCTTAGGGTCTGTTTTGTTCATCAGTTTCTTAGCTTAGGTTATTTCTGTTTTCAGCTTAAACTGCTTATTGAGTATGCTTTTTGAGGTTAGATTTGCTTATTAAAGTTGCATTTACGTCCCTTATAGCTCATTTAGTTATTAGCTTTTAGTCCCTAGCTTATAAAGTAGCTTTTTAGTTTTCAATTTTTCCTTTTTAGCTTTTAGACCAAACTGCTTCTATTTTCTGCTTATATATAGCTTATTTCTAACTTTCAAAAAAATTGGTCTTTATTAAAGTTTCTTATTTTTTTGGGTTATTAGACAAAAATGTTACTAAAGTTTTCTAAAAAGTTCAATTTAGTTACTAAAGTTCTCAAGTTAACAGATTTATTATATGAGTTACTTAACGTTCAAAAAAGTGACATTCTTGTTACTACGGGGGTGGGCAACCGGATGACGTGCCGGTTCCGTTGTCCACATCAGCATCATAGTTTAAAATGTTACAAGGAAGTTACTATAGTTTACGGGTTTATTAAATACGTTACTGAACCTTAACAAAAAGTTACTATAAGTTATTTATTTATTTATTTATTTTTGTAATTTTTTTTTATTTTTACGTTTTTCTCTTTCGCATGTCTTTGTATTTTTTGTACATTTCTATCCGTTTTTATACGTTTATTTACGTTTCTCTCTGTTGTCGTACTTTCTTTACATTGTTTTACGTTTATGTACTTTTTTCTCTCTTGCCGTATGTTTTTCTCTAGTTTCGTACGCTTTTGTCCATTTTTGTATGTTTTCATCTATTTTCGTATATTTTCATACGTTTTCATAGGTTTTCATAATTTTTTTTATTACATTTGTGTGCGCATTTGTATGTTTTATACTAGTTTTCATAGTTTTCATAATTTTCATACGTTTTCATAGGTTTTCATACGTCTTTTTATGTTTTAATACTAGTTTTACATTTTTCTACACCTTTGTATGTTTTATACGTTTGTAAAAATGTGTATGAAAATGTGTATAAAAAGTGTAAAAATGTGTGAAAACGTGTAAAAACAAGCAAAAACGTATGAAAACGGAAAAAACATAAGAAAAACAAAAAAAAAACATATAAAAACGAAAAAAAGCAACAAAAGCAGATAAAAAGGTAAAAAAAAACATACGAAAACGTAAGAAACTGGGCGAAAAGGTATAAAACGGACAAAATCATATAAAAACGGAAAAACTTAAGAAAAACGGACAAAAACGTAAGAAAAACAGACAAAAACGTAAGAAAAATGGATGAAAGTGTAAGAAAATGGGCGAAAACGTATAAAAACGAACGAAAATGTATAAAAACGTATGAAAACGGAAAACCCGTAAGAAAAACGGTAAAAAAACGTAATAAAAATGGACAAAAATGTATGAAAATCAAATTTTGAGTTAACTATAAACGGTCGTTAGGATAAAGGACTAACGGTGCAAATGTTTGTTGCAAACGGCCGTTAGCTAACAGAAACAACTAACGACAGTTAGTCTGAGGGACCATTTTTGAAATTAAGAAAAAAAAACGTGTTGTAGAAGGTTAAAACATACAGAGTAACTTATATAACCGGTGACCAAACTTGAGTAACCTCTTTGTAACAAAAAAAAAAAAACTTTAAGAACTAATTGAACTTTTTGACAAACTTTAGTAACATTTTTGTCTAATAACCCTATTTTTTTTAGTGCTTTTTAAGTTTTTTTTTTAAAAAAAAAAAAAAAAAAAAAAATTAAAAAGGTGGCCACAAGGTTCGAACCCTTGATCTCCAACGAAGCCTCAACACACACACGTATAACCAGTTGCCCTAGGGAGTTATCAGTGTTATATTCCCCAAATATTATATTTAACCTTCATTTTTCTTATTTGCTTATTCAAAACTGTTTTGCTTATTCTGCTTATTTAGAATAGCTTTTTTGCTCCATTTTATTTTTATTACTTTCCTTTTTATATTAAGTATTTTCCCAAAAAAATTTCAGATTTTTTATCTTTTGTTTAGTATTTTTAATCATTTTATTTGTTAAAATTAGTTTTTAAATCATAATAAATAAAATAAAAGTAAAAAAAATAAAATTCTTTTTTCAAAAATTTCTTTTATCAATTAGGACTTAAGAAAATATTTTTGCGTTGCTAGGGTTAGCATTTCTTAAATTTGACTTTTTAGGCTCGCGATTAGCTCGTAAGTGCGCGTTTTTAGTTTATATTTCATTTGGCTTATTTGTGCTTAGCTTATTTGATTCATGTGCCTTTAAGGTAGTTTTCTGCAAATTTTGAGATTTTTCCTTTTAAGTTTGCTATTTTTAATCATTTAATTTGTTTAAAAAGGTTTTTAATTCATAATAAATAAAATAAAAATCAGAAAAATACAAATCTTTTTTCTAATCAGAAAAATACAAATCTTTTTTCTAAAATTCTTTTTAAGTATTTAGGACTTTTTAAAATTAAATTTGAGTTTTTAGAGTTAATTTTCCAAATTTTAGGTTTTTAAGGCGCGTTAAGATCCCGTTAAGTTGCGTTTTTAGGATTATTTGCATTTTAGGTTAATTGTGTTTTGCTTATTTGTTTTAGTTGCTTAATTAATTGTTTATAGTCTATATTCATAATTTTAGTCTTAAAAAATCCAAATATCTTTCACTATTCAAAACACCCGATCACGAACCGAATCACGAAATCCCATTCACACTTCGTTGAGACTTGAAACGACCTGGGAATATCATATATTTCTAGAAAATATCGTGTTTTGACTTTCTTTTACTTTTTGGTTGATTCTTTTTTGGTTAAAAAGTGAATTGGCTAAATTGTCGGGTTTTTCACTACGTAATATTATATATACTTAGTTGACAACACATCAATTTTTGATCGGTAGGCTACCAAAACTTTTAATGCAATATCTAAAAAAAATAATAATCACTTAATGAGAGTTTAATAAATATAATAATTGTGTGACAACTGAGAAAAACCGGCAATTGTATAGATGACAAGATTTATAGATTTAGTTTTGATGTTATTTTTTTCGTGTGGCGATAGAGGGTGATCGTGGTCGCTAGATGGTGGTAATGTTGGTTGTGTGGTGGTAGTGGTGGCTGTGTTGTGATGCGGTAGGAAAACAACAAAGTTTCCAATAAAATAATAATAATAATAATAATAATAATAATAATAATAATAATAATAATAATAATAATAAAATTGCAAATTGTGTCCCTAAAAGTGGGGAAGAAGAGGGTATATTAGTCATTTCATGTGCCTTTGACCTTGACTTAATGGGAGAACTAACGTCCGTTAGGAAAATGTGGTTGTTTTGCAAAAAACGGAAATATTGGTGGCTGTTTTGCAACAAATTGTCTCGGTATAATCCTTGCGTTTTCGGAAAACATTAGGGACATAATTTGCAATTTACCCTTAAAGTTATAAGCAGTTATGGGTCATCCATGACAAACGTAGTGAAATCTAATAATCTATCAATATGCACATTCTTGGTTTTGCGATGTCTAATATTCTTCCAGGAGCAGCAATAAGTAAATGAATCCGTTGATACAATCTCATTATGCCATCTACCGTTCCACCACGTGATAATTAACCATGACTTAAGTATTTGTATGTACTCCAAGTTCTTTACACACTTTGGGGATCTTTGATTAAACCAATATCTACATGAAGCAAGTAAAATAATGTTCAACTTAATTATTACATGCTTATTTATGTGATACTTTGGTTGTGGCCGAGAGTCCTAAGTAAGAAACTAATGCACATTCTCTCCTCCGTTTAACTATCTTGTCGTAAAAGTTGGAGCCGCTATGTCAAGACTCAATTCCTGGAATGAAGTCATTGATAAAATTTCTTCTTGTCTTTCAAACTGGAAGCTTAAAACTCTTTCTATTGGAGGTCATCTTACGTTACTCAAAACGGTTCTTACTGCTACTCCTCTTTAGTACATGTCCGTATACAAGGCTCCTGTTGGAATTCTAAACTATATGGAATCTATCAGAAGAAAGGTAGGAAATGGCGAAAATACTCTTTTTTGGGTAGATATTTGGCTTGGAGAGGTTTCTTTAAAATTTCTATTTCCAAGACTTTTTGCTTAGCAGTCGAGTAAGAATATTTCAGTGGCCGAAAAAATGGGACATTCTTCTTTTGATTTATCTCTTCGTCGTTCTCCAAGGGGAGGGTTGGAAGAGGAGCAATATAATGGTTTATGCTCTATGATTTCAGATTTTTCTCTTCCTAATATGTCTGATCGTTGGTTTTGGTCTCTTGAGGCTTGGGTGAGTTCTCAGTTAGATCGGTTCGTTGCCTTATTGATGATGTTCTTTTGCCGAATTCGGATACTCCCACTAGGTAGGTAAAGTTGATTCCTATCAAGGTAAATGTTCTAGCTTGGAGGATTTCCTTAGATAGATTGCCAACTTGGCTGAATCTCTCCTCTCGTGGTTTGGAGATTCCCTCGATCCTTTGTCCCTTATGCAACGAAGTAGTGGAACCAATTCCCATTTATTTTTCTCATGTTCTTTGCCTCGGCAGGTCATGCATCTAATATGTCGATGGTGGGAGCTTGAAGTATCATCACTCAGTTCTTATGGCGAGGGGCTCATTTGGCTTTCAAACACTCGTTTATCCAAACACATGAAGTAGATTCTTGAAGGAACTTGTTACGTGTCATGGTAGATTATTTGGCCTTATAGAAATCATTGCTTGTTTGGTTCTCGTCATCCAAGAAGGGATCTTATTTTTGATGATATAGTTCAAATGTCTTTTTTATGTATTTCTAGTCGTTGTAAATCCAAGGTCGTTTGGGCTACTTCGATTCAAAACCCAAACTTTCTTAATTTGTGATTGTTTCTAGCTTTTTGCTAGTCGTTAATAAAATTGTCGTTCAAAATAATAATAATAATAATAATAATAATAATAAATAAATAAATAAATAAATAAATAAATAAATAATGCATCTTTCTACAAGTTCAGTTTGGACCAAAGATTAGTTATATGCATAATCATCACTATATTATACTGACGACTTTGATTTTGGTTTACCTTTTTATTTATTCAATTCGTAATTTACTAGATTCTGCAATAAAAAGGGATGAAATATCAGAGTGTAAAGTATTTAAATTGCTTTGGTCATTGCTTTCTTTTACAGAAAGATCAAGAGTTTGGGATCGGACGATGCTTTGAAAATTAATACTATTTCAATGTCAATATGCCATAAATTATATGCTACTTAATTTGTTTGGATCCAAACAATGAATATCCCAAATACCCAATCAGCTACAAAATGTCGAAATCTAATGATAACTTTATACTCGATCTTTTTTGAATAAATGAGATGTTACTTAGCATTTCACCCGGGACTTAACATGCATTGCTGACTCGATCTGCATGTGTATATATACGCAATGCTTGCATAAGTAGGTGTCTATGGCCCCTCCCCTCCCATCAGTCTGAAATTAAATGCTCATCACCATTAATGCACTCTCTGCAACATATACATACAATCTATACATACAGAAGCATTTATTAGGGTTTATGACACAAAATATCGCTGTGCTTATCTAACTAGTTATCGGAACGTTTTTGTTTAATTTTCTTTCGCGTGTTATCAATCTTCAAAAAGTGTTCCAAACTAACACACACATTTACGTACGTGTCAAGCCTATTTTGGTGACTTTTTGAGTGTAACTAGTTAGCAAGATGTGCATATTTAAACACGTCTATGAGATATTTAAACTCTTGTTGAAAGTACATAACATATCTTAACTACTTATAAAGCATGAATAAAAGAGCATGGATAAAAAATTCTTAATCTCAGTCTCTTAATTTTATCTAAATCTATTCTACTCTTGAAAACTTTAAAAACTTTCAAAAAAAAAAAAAAAAAAAAAAAAAAAAAAAAACGGTTAAAACTAGTTTAGTATGTGGTTACAACTAGTTTAATGCTTTCCGATTTGTTTACATATGTACGGATGCGTATGCTTTTTAGCTTTTTAATCTTACATACATGCTTACACGGTTTAATATATACGTATAGCTAATAGATGACTTTTGAGGTGAACTGAAACATTGAATTGACATGGTTTCATATATGATTTATGTATGTGTATATGTATATTATCATTAGACGATTACCTGTGCATAGCAACGAGATTTATAGAGGCAGATAGTTATAGTTGTACTTTAGTTACGCAAACGCTACACACAACACTTAACCAAAATATCATTATAAATATGTGCCGTTATAAAATACTGTTACTATGCACGGATAATCGTTTTGTATATGTTAAAAAAAAAAAAAAAAAAAAAAAAAAAAAAAAAAAAAAAAAAAAAATCATGTAAGTAATTAGTACATTAATAAAAATACAGTTATTTGTGATCTAAACCTTATTTATTATGCTTGTAAATTATGTATGTATGATAAACGCGTAATAGATGATTTTTCATTCTCATGCTATATGAGAAAGCGAGTTTCTTGACTTGAATATATGTGACCGTGATATCCTTTTTATCATATTAGACAATATATTGAAACAAACAAACGGAAGTTCATGTAACTAATTAGTACATTAATAATAATACATTCTTATTTGTAAACTTCTTTTCAAATCGCGGTTTATAAAAAGGCCTAGTAAGAAGCCAGCCAAAGAAAAATTACATGGAAATGCATAGAGCATTACAAGGGTTACAAACCCTTAAGGGCCGTTTGTTATCCATGATTTGGACCCATCTTTAGGGGCTTGGCAGTGGGTGCGGGGAGGCACGGCACGGTGCCCTTCCCCTGCGGGAACACCGCCACCGGTGCCTCCACACCGCACGGTAGCCTTCACGCACGGCAAGTCTTCACGCACGGGGAGGGGAGAAAAATTCGAACGTTGGGGCTTTGTTACCGTTGGATTGGAACGTTGGGCTTTGTTTTTAATTTTTTTTTCTTGATCTGTGAATATAAAGAGAACGAAGAAGAAGGGTGAGGGAGGAGGCGTACTGCAATTGCTTTGATTTTAGGCAGACTATTTTTAATGTTTGTGTGTGTTGATGGCTAATATACATTTTGGGCCTTAATGGACTTCTATTGATGGTTAGATACCACTACAAAAAAAAGTGAGATTGTTCACGCTTATTTGTACACAGTTTGCAAATGGTGAACTTTTATTTTGTTTTGTACACACATAAACCTGTGTATAAAATATTTATGGTTGTCACGCTAAAATGCGTGTATATTAAAAAGAAGTTGACAATTTTGTGCGTGTACAATATATTGCTTAATAAAAACCACAAACATGTAAAAGAACACCTACAAAAGCGTGTACAAATGTGAATATAAAAGTTATAAAAAGATCAACTCCTTTTTTCCTATCTGTCAAAAACTTTTTTATAAAAAAAACTCACTTTTCTCCTACCTCTCCTACCTGGCAAAAACTATACAAAAAATCCCCAAATCAATATCCACTCGTTTCCCAATTGAGAGTACAATTTTCTTCAGAAGCTAACTAAATCATAAATTGAGAGTACAATAAATCCCCAAATCGTTATCTCCAAATCCATTTTCTTCAGAAGCTAACTAAATCATCTCTAACTAAATCGATCAAATTCATAAACCCTAATTTTTACTATCAGCTTTACCATCTCAAAATCAGTTGCAGAGCTTAATGATCAGCTTAATGATCGGTGGTGTTTAATCTGTGGTGTTAAACGGTGGTGTTTAATCGGTGGTGTTATACGGTGGTGTTTAATCTGTGGTGTTAAACGGTGGTGTTTAATCGGTGGTGTTATACGGTGGTGTTAATCGGAAGCTAGGGTTTGAATTGTCCAGCAGAGCTTGTTAATCGGAAGCTAGGTATAAACAATTTATACGCGTTTATTTAAGTATAATATCTGAATAATGTCTTGCTTGTTTCGCATGAGTTGTCGCTTTCTGGTATTGTTTTTTATGTGTTTTTGATAATGCTAGGTAGCTGCATTGTTAATGTATGGCCTTAAGATTAGTTTTGCGCGTTAGTTTAGTTTCACTGATGATTGGAAATAGCTGAGTTGGTATGATATCGAGCTATTGCGTTGTTTAGCAAGCAATAGGAGGTTCTGATAGTTCTTAAGCTCGTGATCTCGTGTGTTGTTCGTTTGACGGTAAGCTGAGAGATTGGAAAGTCTGACTGGTTTTTTGTGTCTAGGATGTTTTATGTGATGTAAATTGATTATTGTGGCCTCTATAGAAAAATTCATACTGTTACGGACTGAGTGATTGTTTGGCCTGCACATGTTTAGAAAAGAGCCACCATTGATCTCGATTGTGACTTTTTTAGAAAAAAGGAAGGGGGTTTTATATCTAAAAAAGAGTTGAAAATTTGGAAAACGTGATTAGATGATATTTTCTAGAAAAAGCGAAAAATGCAAGGGATTTTTGAATGCGAGTTATAATAATGTGTGTGTGTTGCTAATTCTTATTTTGAGTTTTGAATAGTATAGTATTTAGCTAGTACTGAGTGTTTGAACAATTTTTTCGAAAAAAATATCATGTGTGACCGTTGGAAAATTACATGTCATTAACAACAATTAGGACTTAATAAATATAGTATATGAATGAATTGAAACTTGTAGCTATAGCCTTTTTTCTCTTTACACATAACATTTTGGGAATTTATTAAAACCAATAAGTTTTCAATTCTGATTTTAGGCATTGTATCGGAAACTTGGTAAGTATAAACGATGGATAAAAGTTGGATTAATGCTCCGATTAATAGCAAAACTTTTAGAGATGGAGCTCAAAATTTTATAAGTTTTGCTCGTGCTACAAGTATAAGAGGATTCATCAAATGTCCATGTAATAGATGTTGTTGTCTCGGTAAACCGTTAGATCTTGATAAAGCTCATGCCCACATATTGCATTATGGGTTTTTACCCGGGTATAAAGAATGGACTGTGCATGGAGAGCATACTATATCTTTACCACCATCTCAATCTAGTAATGTTAATGTTGAGGAAACTTCTTTTGGTCAAGAGGATATAAGAGGTTTGGTTCGTGATGCGTTAGGTATTAGTTCTTTGCCTTCGGATAACGCCGAATTAGGAGATACAACGATGGAAGGAGATACCGGAGAATCTACGGAAAGTGGTAGTCATGGTGATGAGGGTCTTTTATATAAGAAGTTGTTAGAAGAATGTGACAAAGAATTGTACTCTGGTTGCAAGTACTCAAATTTGTCCTTCACTTTACATTTATATCACATTAAATGCATTGGTGGAATATCCAACAAGACTTTTAGCATGATACTAGAACTCTTGAGGGATGCATTTCCACATCTTACAGCGTTACCATCATCCGCCAATGAAGCAAAAAAGTTAACTAAAGATTTGGGTCTAGGTTACGAAAAAATCCATGCGTGCCCAAATGATTGTATGCTTTATTGGGGTGACAGGGCGGGTCAACAATCATGTCATGTTTGCAAAGCTTCGCGATATAAAAGCGATGAAGTGATTGGAAGTTCTAAATCACGCAAATCCAATAAGCCGGCAAAAGTTTTACGTTATTTTCCCTTAATTCCGAGACTTAAAAGGTTGTACATGTCCGAGAAAACAGCGAAGGACATGAGGTGGCATGATACTGGTAGAACAAAAGATGGAAAATTGAGGCACCCCGCAGATGGTCTTGCTTGGAGCGCGTTTAATGATCGATATTCACAGTTTGCCTCGGATCCTCGGAGTGTGAGGCTTGGCCTGGCTAGTGATGGTTTTAATCCTTTTCGTACAATGAGTACATCACATAGTACATGGCCAGTGTTATTGATTCCTTACAATTTACCTCCTTGGATATGCATGAAACGACAATCATTTATTCTTTCATCAATTATTCCGGGGGAGAAAGCTCCTGGCAATGATATTGACGTATATCTAAAACCTTTAATAAAAGAGCTCCAATCATTATGGACGGGTGTTGATGCTTATGATGCTTTTTCTAAGCAACATTTCAAACTAAAGGCTTCCCTTTTGTGGACTATCAACGATTTTCCAGCATATGCAAATTTATCTGGTTGGAGCACCAAGGGTCGTGTGGCATGTCCACTTTGTGCCAACTCCACTCACTCTAGGTGGTTAAAACATGGAAAGAAATTTTGCTACATGGGACATCGAAGATGGTTAGAGCCGAATCATAGTTATCGATTTCAAAAGGAACGTTTTGATGGTACAATAGAGTATGAGGGTCCGCCAACTCCACTAACAGGGTCAGATGTTTTGAAACAATTAAGTGGTGTAAGATTTAGATATGGAAAGTCTAAGAAAAGGACGAGGGAGGATGCTGGTTCAACAAGTACTCATACAACAGAGGCAACATATGACAACCAAGGTGCATTTGAGAGTACAGATATTATCATTGAAGAAGATATTGACGGTGAGAACCAATTATGGAAAAAGAAAAGTGTGTTCTTTGATTTAGAGTATTGGGAGCACAATTTACTTAGACATAACTTAGATGTGATGCATATCGAAAAGAATGTGTGTGACAATATTCTCGGGACCTTATTAGATTTGGATAGAAAGACTAAAGACAACGAAAACACCCGCAAGGATCTGGAGGAAATGGGAATTAGGCATGAACTTCACCTTATAAATCGTCCTAATGGAAAGCCGTACTTACCCCCAGCATGTTATACGATGTCAAGTGTAGAGAAGTCCAACTTTTTACAATTGTTAAAAGATCTCAAAGTTCCAGATGGGTATGCATCAAATATTTCGAGAGGTGTAAGCTTGAAAGATCATAAAATTTCCAATCTTAAGAGTCATGATGGGCACATCTTAATGCAAGATGTTTTGCCCATTGCTCTACGGGCATCCGTGATTTCAAGAACACAATCTCGCGTAGTTAAAGCCGTGACGGATTATTGCTACTTTTTCAAAGGGTTGTGCGCAAAAGTTCTTGATCTTAGTGAATTAGAAAAGATGGAGTATCAACTCGTGCGGACATTATGCGAGTTGGAGCAGTTATTCCCTCCTAGTTTTTTCACAGTCATGGTCCACTTGACTATCCATTTGATATCAGAGGCGAAGCTTGGTGGACCCGTTCATTACAGATGGATGTATCCAGTTGAACGGTACTCTCTCTTTCATGCCATTAAGTTGTGTATATACTCTTTTTGCCTTGTGACTTTATTGGCCATTTTTTTAATTGAAAGGTACTTGATGCGGTTGAAGTCATATGTTCGCAATAAGGCTCAACCTGAGGGATCAATTGCAGAAGGATATATCAAGGAAGAATGTCTTAATTTTTGTTCAAGATATTTTGAAGGTGTTGAGACTCCCTTTAATCGCCCTCTTAGAAATGATGACAGTGTTGTCGGAAAAGAGATGTATATGTTCAATTCGGGTGGTCGTAAGTTAGGTAAGGTTGAGATTATTGAGCTTGATGGCAAGTCTCTAGCTCAAGCACATCGCTATGTGTTACTAAACCATAGTAAAATTCAACCTTTCCGCGAGTAAGTACTTCTTTTAGCATATAATTATTATATTTAATAAGAAATAATGCTTTGATAAAGTCTTAAGATTATGATATGCTTCCTGTAGTTATTTTTTGGGTGAAAAACAAGCTCGTAGGAATAAACCCATGGACTCAAAAACTATAGAGAAATTGATGGTCGAGGAATTTCCATGGTGGCTAAAAAACCAGGTTACAAATCTATTGGTTGTTATATAAGTTTCCTCATCTCTGAGGTGCATTAACTAATAGTGATATTAAATAATGGTAGGTTTCTCTCTTACAAAAGCAAAATGTAGATGAAGAAGTGTTATCTCTTGCTATTGGCCCGAATATTGTTGCCAAACAATATAAAGGCTTCATCACTAATGGTCATAGATTTCTCACAAGGCGACGTGAAGAGTTTAAGAAGACCCAAAATTCAGGAGTCATGGTGGAAGTAGAAGGAGGAAATTATTATGGAAAACTTACGAACATTATTGAGCTTGAATATTATCGTGGATACAAAATTGTTCTCTTCCATTGTGATTGGGTCGACAATCGACTTTATAGAGGGCTAAAGAAAGATAAATATGGGTTTCCTCTTGTGAATTTCTCTAGGCCATTGATACACACCGGTGAAAATTTCAAAGATGATCCTTTTATAATTTCTACTCAAGCAAGACAAGTGTTTTATATAGAGGATTTAAAAGATGTTGGATGGTCACATGTTATTAGGACCAATCCATGGGATATATATGACATGGGGACCAATGTGAATAGAGATGATGATGATGACTCTTATACCCAATGCATACCTTGTATTCTTCCAATGTTGGATGATGTGAACCAGGAACCTCGTTGGCTTCGTTTGGACACTGAAGTCCAAGATGCTCAATAATGATCAGAACGTGTACGGGTTTGTAATTACTAGTTACTTAGTTTATATATGTGTTATCTGAATGACGTCATCTATTGATGTTTACGCAAATTTGTGATTCCGGTAGCCATTGATAGGCGTAAGATGATACGTTTAACTGATTAAATTACATCTATCAGTAATTTAACTAGTTACTTGTGTTTGTTGCTGTATTTGTGTTTAGTTCTTTGTAATTGTATATAAATTGAAGCTGATTGATAGATGTAAGGACTTTATTATTGTGTTGAGATGCTCTGCGTTTAGTTGTTACGTTGTTCATCGCATCGATTAATTTCGAATCTGTCTCTTCAGTTTATAACCATATCTTTTTTTGTCTTCTTTTTCAGGACACTCAAAATCTGCAATCAGATTGTTCAGGAGATAACTTTTATTGTCTCATTGCTGTAAGTCTTACTAGCTGCTGCTTGTTTCATTTCCCTTTGTGTATCATGATTTTTGGGATGAGAGAGTAACTTAGATATCATACGTTATGTTCGAATTAGCCTATTTGATACTTAGATATGATTGTGTCATTTATTAGAGTATATTTTGGTTTTGGGTTTTCAATTCTAGAGGAATTGGTGCATACTTTCTCTTTTTCTGAATTAGCTTATTTCCTAGAGCTTATGTAGTTTGGGAAAGCCCTGCATAAGCCAATAAGCCCCTTAAATGAGCTAATCCAAACACCCCTTGAATACGTCATATATGTTGCTCATTATCCGACATATGTGTAAAGTAATTAGATAAAGTAAGTAAATTTTTGAGGTTGGTTTAAACTGAAGTTTCAATTAAGGACAACACCTCTAGTGATCTCCCATAGCTTCACAGAACCAGCATCATCCTATCAAATGGCCATTTCATAAACTCAGTATAGTTATCATGTTCTTCAAGCGTCAATAAAATGTAGCAAGCAAAAGGTTATTTTAAAATAGTTAAACTGCTAAAAAAAATGTAAGAAATGGAAAAAGAATATATTACCTTGGTGAGAACATGCCTTCTGTTGTTCAATATTTCATGTTGTACTATCCCTGGAATTCCATCAATGCTAAAGGTTGGCTCTCTATATACAGGAACCTACCCATCGATTACATCAGTTAGTTTCTTACGTATAAATATACATCAACATTATCAAAATCCAACATAATGAGCCGTTTCATACTTCAGTTCAGTTTCTTAACTTATCAATTTTCAATTTTCAACATAATGAACCTACCCATCGATTACATCAGTTAGTTTCTTATGAACTTGGATATAAGTTCATTTGCTCAAGTTGATAAGCTCATAAACCATAGAGAATGAACTTATCAATTTTCAATAAGCTCATAATCTCATCAATTAAACCTTTTAAGACAAACACACTTTTATAGAGGTGAAGTACTTATGGAAAAGAAATAGTTTACTAGGTTACACAATGCAAAAATTACAATTAAAAATGACTAATACTAAGTGAGTGTTACTTAGGGGAGAGCTTATTTTAAGGACTTTTCAGCTTATCGTGTTATTTAATTAAATTAAGCTTGTCCATACACTTCTCAAAAAATGCTTATCAGTTTTTCAAAAAGCCTTTTAAAGATGGCTTTATGCTAAAGCTATAAGCTTTTTTGATAAGATTCTAGATGACACCGTAATATGTGGTACTGTGGTAGCTAGACATGAACTCATGAAAAGCAAGCTAAAAAGGTAGTGTGAGTGAGCTTGTTAGAAACAGCTTAGTTAAGCTAATGAAGTAGTAAGTTTAAGCTGTTTGGCTTTGTCTAAACAGGAAAACACTCAAACCAGCTTATTACGTTTTGGTAATGCATTAAGATGATAAGCTGCTTAAATAAGTTTATCTAAACACCCCTGTAATTTGAAAATATGCGATTTACGCATGTTCGTGTTTATATACCAGTTAAGTTTATATGCATTTTCTTTCGAGAATCCAATGCCCTATGAATAGCTGTGTCGTTTTTGGTAGATACACTTAGAGGTAATCATGAAATAGTACAACTGTTAATGATTATTAGTTTCATCTTGGATTCCATTTTCCTTTGAGAAGTGATGGTGGCATTGTTACAAGTGGAACTCTATGTACCATCTTAAGCTGCCACACGGGATGCTAGGTCAGCATTCTTGTTTGACTAATTTTATTGATAGTGGCCATATGTCTTGGTGAATGTATGATTAATGAGTCAACCATTAGGATTGTTGTAAGTTTTGCGGAAGTACAGTAACCAGTACATGCTTTCCACCTAAAATACATGCATACGGCTTGACATTGTTGAGCACAAACGCCCTAATTGATAATTTGTAAACTAAGTCAGTGTCAATAGACATTGCAGCTAAGATGTTTCAATTGATATAAAAAAAACCAAATTATATCAATGGTTAATATATCACATGGATCCTGGTTTCTTGTTAGTTTTGGAGCCCACATTTTTGTGCTGTTTTTATACTGATATACCATCATGATACCCCTTTACACCGCAAATTTAGCTACTAGCAAGTTGGTTGTGTTACATCGATTACATCAGTTAGTTTCTCTGTCAATACCTGCAGGTCCTGCACTGTTAGGCACCAAAATGAGCCGTTTCATACTTCAGTTCAGTTTCTTAACTGGTCTTACTGGGACCAGTCAATTTAATTACTAATTATTCATGCCAAAAAAATTAGAATATCTAATTGATTGTGTAAAATTAGTATATAGTATGCACTTAGAATAAAGACAGTGTTATATGTATGTATTATGTGTAATGGGTCGAATTTAGTACACTGCATGGGTCAAAGACAGTTAACCCAAACAAGCAGTTAGGATATTATAGTTAATGACAGTTAGCAGTTATTATGGTTAAAGCAGTTAAATCCTTGTCCCATATTTACTGTTCTATTGATTGCACACAATTGTCCCACACAAAAACACAAACATGGTTCACTATAAACATATTCTGAAACACAACTTGGTTGGCCACAAACCTGTGCAAAATTGTTTGGCACTTTGCTTAATTCTATTTTAGTTAGTCCTACTTTGGAGTAGGAAACTTATTTTGATGAAAATTTTGAGTGTGAGGTAGAATTTCCATCTATTGTATAAGAATCTATGGCTTGAAGCTTAAGTAGAGCTTTGTTCCTCAATTATGGAGCTTGCTTTGAGTGCTTCATGGTAAGTAGTTAATTATCAGTGTCTGCCTTGTATATTCAGATGAATCTGCAAGTGGTATTGCCACCTTTATCTGTAATGCTTAGAATCCTAGACTATGTTCTGTTAACAGCAGACTAACCCTGAAATGGCCACACGAGCCTCCCAAGCTTTTCCGGTTTGGTGTGGTTTTGGGCTCAAACCCCGTGAATTCGTCTGCCAACAGGTAAGAAACCATGGTTACACTTGCCCCAAAAAAATGTTATACAAAATCATTTTTAGTTGGAGTTACTACCACTCTGTTAAGTTGTGAACGATTTTCACTATTCGAAGCTAGTTGAACTTTTATACTAAAGCTGTATTTGCGAAAGTTCGCACTGTAATTATTTAAGCAACCCAAAAGAATGATGGAATCCAGTTCTTACTTCGATCAGAACTAGGAAAGTAAATACGCCCCTTGTCTTGTGTCCAAAATAGTTTTAAAAATAGTTTTAAAAATAGATTTAGTTTTATATTTTTAATTCATTCATATTAAGTTCAATCTAGCTGAAACTTGGGGAATTCAGAATTTGGAAGATAATCTTTAAGTTAGTATTTTTAGTTTAATTTTAATATTTTTCTTATAAGCTTTTGAGCAGCTCGTTTTGGCCTGTTTTGATCCTATCTCCCCTGCACCAAACCTAAGTTTTTCTTATATTCTTCTGTTATTCTAACTATATGTTTTGTTGCATTTGATACAGTTTCCAAGATGTATAAATCTAAAGCAACGATGCAGAAACATAAAAGAAAACAAAGTCAAATGAATCTACCAACATCACACAACTCTCAGAAACAATCAAAATCATTTCCCACAAATATGCAAACCGCAGGTGTTCGACCTTCATTTCCCACATCAGCCTTTCAAGCAGGTATGCGACCTTCATTTCCCACACATACGCAAACCGCTGCGGTTGACAACACCAATCACCCATCATCAGCCATTAATGTTCGACCTTCTTTTCTTTATAATATGCCACCCTCATCTTCAAATATGCAAACAAACGGTGAAGCTTCAGTTCATAACACCAATCACTTATCATCATCCTTTCAACCAACTATTCGACCTTCTTTTCTTTATAATATGCGCCAAAACTCTTCATCCTCCTCATCTTCTCTTCAAGCATCTGTTCGCCCTTCTCTTCACGCATCTGTGCACCATAACTCTTCTTCCTCCGCATCGTCTTCCCATTCACAATCAATGGAATCACAACCCACTGTACACGAGCCAGTTTTGCAGCAATCTTCACCCTCAGATTCTAATCATGATCAAGATCCACCTGATGAATATGAAATGAATCTATTGACAGAGGTTGAGATCATAGGTAACTAAAATCATGTTGTCAATATAAATTAGCCATGCGTTTGTAGATTATATTCTAACATGTATGATAATCTTATAGATAGGGATGGCAACATTCTTAGGATACAAAAAATGAGTGTAAAACAAGTGTACAAGCTGAACGAGGGTGAAAAGGTGTTGGTTCATGTTAATTCAAAGAATCAGCTAATCGGTAATGCTGGGGGTTTGTGTCAAAGATTTATGACCTTGCTTCTCAAAGAACCCAACATATGTCCCCCGGATGCAAATGACTGGAGGGAATGTAAAGAACGTTGTGGTGTTAGGCTTCTAGTAGAACTCTGGGTAATACATTCTGCTAAATAATGTTTACAGTACAATTATTATTATTCTTCATTTAATGACCTTTATTGATAACTTTGGCAGCGGAGATTCAACATACCTCAAGGGGATACTATAGACGGGGTTCTTTGTGCTATATTTAGAGGAAAGCGTAGGACCATAAAATACAGGTTAAAAATGGGCTTGTATCAGCAAGCTGCGAATAAGCTTAATGAGCTTGGTGCTGAAGAGAACGATTATACGGAAGATGAGCTTTTGGCAGCATTGGATTTACTCGAACCACCAGAAAACTTCCAAGACCACCAATGGCAAATGTATAAAACTCATCTTCGAAAGCCGATAGCAAAGGTATCTTCTGTCTTTAACTATCTGTTCATTTTTTATCGGTAACATTTTCTAAACTTACAACCCAGGGTTAAAAGCTAGTAATAATAATAATCCTATAAATAACAGAACTTGCATACTGATATCAGTTGTGATGCAGAAACCTAATATAGATATAATTTAGATTCTTAGCGCAATTACTGAAATCCTTCAATTAACATTACATCTCCAAAGCATTCAACATCCTTCCAGGAGAGTGTGTCCACTTTCTTGTTCAGCCACTGGATAGTTGTTCATAGCATGCAGATACCTCTGCCAAAGACGCAAATTAAAAACGATTTTCATCTAGCATTAATTTTATTAGTGCGAGTATTAAGGTGCAAGTAAAACTAAGTAGGCAGAACACAGATTACCTGTAGCATTCCAGTGGCAGCATACTTTATATCAGTTACTTCCTTTGATAATCCTGGGTCCAATGCTGCTGATCCACACAGCATATAGTCGTAACGTTGTTACCAAATAAAGCACGTTAGCCACCATCTTGTCATAGTTACAATTTACAAGAGAAGAAATTACACTATTTATATAACTTTTTAGCAACATAGCTACATAGTGAGCTTGTAAACTTTGATATTTTATTTGTGATACAATTTATAAGTGCATAAACGAGCAAATGTACATAGAAGACAGAAGTGCACTCATTTGTCCCAAGTTTATGGAATTTATATACTCTCATTTCTTCAAATTTCTCATTTCTTAATTTCAGAAACTCTCATCATGTGGGAAGAAAGCTCGACTTCAACACGCCCATACTCGTACTACCGGTGCTACTAGTTTTGCGCGAAGCAGGCATGAATGGGTGAGTAACCTTTAATCTTAATTCTATTCTAACAGTATAAGGTAATCAAAATCATTTTCTTAAGTCACGATTTCCTTTCATTTATCACTGATTTGGTTGATAACCTTCAAAAAGTTATAACCTTCAAAATATAGACTTTCGTTATTTAGACGTGTTAGAAATGTATATTATAACTCTATTATAACTCTATTGTTATACAGAAAGTGATAAATAAAAGATCACCTCATGATGTTGAGTCGTTTCACATCTGTTATAAAACAGCGGACGACACATATATTGAAGAAGCAACAAGAGAAATGATGGTATGTGGCATGTTTTATATATTCAAGAAGCAACATGGATTATTCTATTTTATTAAAGTTTTATATGGCATGTTTTGAGAACTTAAAAGCGTATGCATTGTTTTAGGGTAAAGCAAATGAAGAAATATTAAGAAAGAAAAAAGAGATAGGAGGTCCTGAAGGTGATGTTGAACATGATGTAGAGGCAGAAATTGCAAGGGAGGTTCTTAACAAACTTATTGGGGATGAAGAGCCTCACTGTTTTGGAGCCGGTGTAACAAAATCTCAAGTATCTAAATTTAGTCGTGATCTAAGAAAGATGAGGGGTGATGTTCTAGCAAATGAAAACCGCTTTTTGTTGGAGAAAGTAGAGACACAAAAAAAACAATTAGATACTCAAAAAAAGCAATTAGAGACTCAAAATAAGGAAATCGAGACTCATAAAAAGCAGTTAGATATTCAAAATAAAAAAGTTGAGTCGTACGTTAAGCAAGTAGAAACTCAAGGTTTGCAATTGAAGAATATGGAGGAAAGTTTGAATAACGTGTATGGAATGCTCAAAGTTTTTCAAACTGCGTTTCCGGATCTCTATAATGTTGCTTCTACTTCTGCTGATACTCGTACATGTGACAAACAGGTGAGTATGTGGTTTCTTGTTTATTTTGCTGTTAAGATAAAAATTCAGTCCCTTGTTTAAAAGATGATATGTTTTTTCAGCCCTCTTCTAGCGTATCGCCCGTCTTGGATCACTATTCACCCGTAATGGACCATTACTCACCCGCCATGGATCACTACCCGGGTATGTATTATATTTAATTAACTATTTACAGAAACTTCAGAAAGTTATTGGAACATAATTGCATTTTTGATCAGATTCTGTTGTAGTTGTTTGACGTATGTCACTCATTAGTTTTTGAGCATGTTATTACGTTATTCAATATCTAGTTATCATGTTTGAACTGTGTAAACTGCAAAAAAAAAACCGAACGAGATTGATTGGGTGTAGTAAAGTGTGACACTGTGTTTGAACTGTGTAAACTGCAAAAAAAAACCGAACGAGATTGATTGGGTGTAGGAAAAAATTTGTGTTTGGGATAAAGTGTTCAGTTGCTTATCTGCTGGTCCTTTAAATGCTGATACGAAGATTTTTAGTGGTTGGATAGAAATTGCTTGTTCTAAGAGTAAGTAAGCACATAAACTTGACCTGCTTAAGCAATACCAAACAGCCTAGGAATGAACTTTTCTTAGGATAGGCTTGTTTAAAACTCTGCGCAAATCAGGAAACTGAAACAGGACCAGCACTGGTTAATGGTTATGTGCGTCCAGTTCTTGGCTTTTTTTTGCTTGATTAAGTTCAAAACCGGATTTTTGTTAATGATTTTTTTTTTCTTTTATTCGAAAGAGATGAAATTTTTACGCAAGTAGCTAAACTTGAATTGCTAGCCAGTAGTTAAACTTAATTGCTTGTATGGATTAGCAGATATAGGTTGTTGCTTTAGTGTGATTGACGTAGATGCTTGTCTTTTAGACTGATGAGTCATGAGTGAGATCATTGTTGATGCTGATATACTCAGTTTAAGTAGAAACCATAAAAGGTTTATGACGATCAGATATTGATATATTGATATAAGGACATCCATATGCTGTTGCTTTAATGGGGTATCGGCATTGCATATTTCTAAGGGTAATTATAGATTTATAGGCGCGGTGAAGTTGGGTTTTCTTTATGTTACATTGCATCTATGACACTAAGTCAGCTATAGGATTGTTGATGCTTATTTGTTCCATCTTGCAGAATTTACTTGGTCTTTAGGAGGAAATCTTGACTATAAATCACCATAGCATGATCATCAGATGCAGTTCTGAAAACAGAGTGTTTGCTTCACTTGTTCATGCTCTTAACATAGTCCTGGTTTATTGATTTGGAAACTGCCCTGCACCCATCTAGAACCTGTTAACACTTCTTCAAACCAAATTAAGTTATAAATTTCTTTTATTCATGCTGTTATTATGCTAAAACTTTGTAAAGCTTTATAAATATATGATGCATTAAACTGGTTAATGCACTTTGAAATGTATATATAGTACAATATATATGTTTGAAATGTTGGCGTTCTTGACCCGTCCAAGATAAAATATGACCTAATAAACGTGGCTTTTCTGCTATCTGCAGATTAGAGACAAAAGATTGGAGCTTGTTGCTTAGGAGCTTGTTGAAGACAAGAGTTGGATTTCATCATTCTCATCCTAAACTGTGTAATCAGAATGATTTTATTTTGTAGATTCAATTGCAATTTGAAAAAAATTGTGTAATCAGATTCAATTGCAGATTCAATTGCAGATTTCTAGTTGTAATCAGATTTGTAATCAGATTTCTATTTGCAGATTCAATATTGTGTAATCAGATTTCTATTTGCAGATTTCTAGTTGTAATCAGATTTGTAATCAGATTTCTAGTTGTAATCAGATTTGTAATTTGCAGATTCAATTGCAGATTTCTAGTTGTATGTATAATTTGTAGATTTCTAGTTGTGATTTTGTAGTTGAGAAAATCTGCAGATTTCTAGTTGTATATATAATTTGCAGATTTCTATTTGCAGATTTCAATTGATTTGTACTTTTAGCATTTGTACACGCTTTTTAGTGTGTAGAGTGATGGTCTATTTTTATATACTTTTAGTGTTTCTACACGCTTTTTGGTGTGTATTTTATCATTTCTACACGCTTTTTAGTGTGTAGAATGATGGTATGTTGTTCACAAATACAAGCGTGTACTTTATAACAATTTCTACACGCTTACTATCGTTTACTTTTATATGATTGTCCACACTAAAACATGTGAATTAATTTGTGACGCCCATATACTACACGGAATAGTGTGCGTGTACTTAAATTTTTTACACACTTTCATATGTGAAAATCTAACAATATAATAGTGTATAATGAGGTCCTTTATTGTAGTGTACACTCAAACATAAAGTTGGTATGTTCTAATTGGGTGTTATGTTCTTATTAGAAATAAATAAATAAATTAAAAGTAAAAAAAAAAAAAAAAAAAAAAAAAAAAAAAAAAGTGAGTGAGTGAAGGGTGAGAGGTGTGATGTCAACAAAAAGTGAGTGAGTGAAGGAAAAAGTGGGAGGGTGATGTGGCATAAGAGGATTGGTTGTTTGTGAGTGAAGGGATTTGAAGTGAGGGGAGTGTTGCCAATACCCTCAGGATGAATGCCAAATTTTATAGTTTGGTACAAAGGTTTGACATTTGAATAGTGTTTATGACCCACCAAAAGTAAAAGTAGAGCAAGCTGTAACGTTTTCTCTCACACACATTTATATTATTATTTCTCATTCTTCTCTCTCACACATATATATATATTTTTTAAATAATATCTTTTAAATCAAATATTATTATTAAATTAAGAAAATAAATATAAGTTCTCTCTCCAAATCTTACACCAAATTCAAATCCTAATACAAATCTAAACCATTTATAAACCAAATGCACAACCTAATTTTTGTGAAAATGCGTATTCGAGAAATAGGTAATGGATAAGGTTCATCCATTTTCATGCCATATATCATGAAAAGTGTGCTTTTTTTTCCTTAGATATATGCAACTTAATCAACACATATTTGCAATCGTTTTTGACTATTTTATTTTACATCGTCAAGTTGTGTACCTAATATGACAAAGATCCCATATGAAATATACGTGAGTGCTTAATCATAAGGCTAGGCGTAACAAGAGTGTTTAAGACTTTCCTTGCCCCCAACAACGCGTCACTCTCAAAACAAAACACCTGATTGACGCGTCATGTATCATTTTTATTGAGATGTTGATCTATGCATCGACAAAGTTGTGAAAGTAGGTTGGTTGTATGTGTGAGTTATTTAATTGGTTTTAATATGTATATTTGTGTATAAGCAGAGTATGTTTGGATTTTGAGGTTGGTTGTGTTATTGCATCTTGTTGATAGCGATGAAATATTGAGTTGACGGTGGTAAGCGTATGTCACCACTACACCGATTTAAACTAGGTTAGTGTTGTTACGTATGTACGATGTGTGATTTATATATCGAAGGGACAATACAAGTGACGTGTACACATAATAATAGTTGTCCTTTAGGTTTTTTGATATAGAATCCAATATCTGCCAATAATAAATGCTTCTTCTATATTCACTGCAACACTTGCTCATATATCGTGGCTTTGCGTATTGATCTATTATGTCTATATTAACTGCAAGTAAGTTATTTTTTCTGGGTCTAGTGCATTTAACACATATATTGTAAAGAACTGTCTAACTAGTGCACTTAGGGCGCTGGTTAAGAAGAGGGAAGACTCACAAAATATACTAAAAAATATATTTTTTATTGAAAAGGTGTGGGTTCATGAGTATTTAAAATATATTTTGATACTATTTTGTGGGTCTTTTCTTTTCTTAACTAGTGCCCTAAGGGCACTAGTTAGACAATCCCATATTGTAATACTCCATAATGAAATGTAGTAATTTAATGGTTGTAATTGTGTACAAAGTGATGGTGTCGGAAGCTTGTAAAAGAGGAAGCATGACATTTAATTCAGTTTTGAATGCATTTATTTTGCTAGAGTTTTGGATCAACTTGTATATTTGCAAGGGTTCTTTAAATTCATCCCAACAACAATTATTCTAACAAATAATTATTTGTTCATACTTTTGATGTTGGTAACTTGGTAACATTATTTTTATATGAGCATGTGCATGCTGAAATAATTTCCTGTCGTAGTTTAAGTGAGTTGTAAACTGTGACATGCACCCTTTATAATAGGTAAGTTGATAGATGTCGTTGTATAAGTGTGGAGTGATTATTAGAAGTTCACTTAGTGACAAACCATGATGTAAAGTTATTGGATGCATTTTATTGAAATCAAAGAAGTTTTGCTACACAGTTTTTGAACAAGATGCATTTCACAAATATCGAGATTATTGATAAATTTTACACTACGAGAAAAAAAAATAATTCACGTGATTCACGGACGCTATTGGAAACCTCAGTCCGCATCTGATGGTATAGACATGAAGGGTGTGTTGTTTAGTAGTAATTAAGTTGTTATGTCTTCTTTTTAGAAAATTCGTTAGCCAAAACCTTTTCCAAAATCAAAGATAAAGTTTTGTTATCTGAACAAATATCTTGCATTCTACTTTAATAAGCATGGACGGACCCACGTTGGTGCCAGGTGTGGCACGGGCTACACCTTTTTTCTGGTCATGAAATGTAATTTTTTTTTTTCGAAAACTGTTATTTCTTCAAAATTCTTCGTATTTGCAACACCCGATTTATTATTATTATTATTATTATTATTATTATTATTATTATTATTATTATTATTATTATTATTATTTTTTGCTACTTTCATTTTTTATCTTGCAACTTTAGTTAGTCGTGCACCTTTTATTTAGCCTAAAATATGATTATAGAGAAATAAATAGCCCACTAGCCCAGTATACCCAAATTAATTAATCTAATCTAATAATACACTATAGAATATTAGAATTTACCAAATAAAAGTTTTCGAGGGATCTGTTCCTCTCATTTTCCCCATCCATACGTTTCAACTTCCACAGTGGGCATCATCATCTCAATAGGAACAAAACAAGCATTGGTAAGACTTAGAACAAGTGGGTTTGATGCATTTTTGAAGATAGCAAATTATTTCTGTGAAAAACATGATATTGTAGTATTGAATATGGACGAAATTTGTGTTGCTAAAAGAAACCGAGTAGCGGCATAAAGAATCGACATTTATTTTGAGATTGATATATTTAACACAGTTTTGGATATGTAAATACAAGAGTTTGGAGATCGATTTGGTGCGATAAGCACCTAGTTGCTTACTAATATGTCAGCTTTGAGTACATGTGATTCATTTAGAATGTTTGATGCATCAAAGATAATTACTTTAACTATGTTTTATCAAAATGATTTTACGGATGCGGATACGTTTTCTCTTAGGCGGGAACTTGACCTCTACTATGAGACAGTGATTCATGATAGATTTTATGAAGTTGAAAGGAATTGCCGAGCTTGCTAAGTTGATGGTGACACGAAAGAAGCATATTTCTTTTCCTTTGATTTATAAGTTATTGAAGCTTTCTTTAGTCTTGCCTGTGGCAACCGCAACCGTAGAAAGATATTTTTCGGCAATGAAATTGATAAAGACGAATCTCCGCAATAGAATGGATGAAAATTATATGAATGATGTTTTAATTTGTAACATAGAAAAATAATTATTTGCGATGGTTATAAATGAAAACATAATAAAGCGCTTTCAAGGCTCAAAATGTCGAAGAGGTTAATAATAAGAGATAAAGTACTTTATTTACTAGTTTTTCATTTTTATAATTTATATAACGCTTACTTTTTTTTTTTTTTTTTTTTTTTTTTTTTTTTTTTTTTTTGTGCAAGACCCTTTTAGAATCCTGGGTCCGTCCCTGTTAATAAGGGCTCAAGATAAAAATATCAAAATAACATGAACTATAATAATAAGAGAAAATTCTCAAAGTAGCCTGGTTGTTCAACCTCGATTCACTTTCTAGCCTAAAAATAATTCATTTTTCAGAATACCCCAGGGCGACTGGGTAATTGCGCACCACTTTAATATTATACCAAATGTCTATTTTTTTAAGTACAGAAAATACAAGGGTGTAAATGGTGTGTAAGAGGTGTAAGCTAGTTGTACTTTGGGCGACTTATATTTTTTTAGGCAATTTTTACTTCGGGTGACTCTAACTTTATCTTTTATTGAAAAAAGTCAACCCAACAAAAATATTTAAATAATGATAAAGTATATTGGCGACTTATACTTTGGGCGACTTGTATTTAACTTTTTGAGTGACTAGTTAGTGGAACATATGCATTTTGCTTTTCCTTTCCTAAAAAACTGGGTAATCAATCTCGAAACTTGTGTATTTATTTATTTAATATACAACTACACAAATTATACACACTTAAATTATACATAAACACATACATCGCTACCTAACACACAAATTCATACACACACTACACAAAATCACACACACTTCATCTTCCCAGCTTAACACTTCTTCTTCGAAAATTACACCAGCCAAACCTAACACCACTTCTTCTTCCAAAGTCACAAAATATAAAGAACGACCTCTACATGTGTCGTTCAAAATACATCGTTTGGTTTCATTAAGTGAACAAATTTTTCAATAAAGTGAGTTCATGAGTCTCACAACAATAAAAGATACTTTTGAAAATACAATCAAAAGTTTTAAATTCCATGCAGTAAATCTTCCATGTAATGCAACCGCCAACGGGTGACTCTAGTATGAACCCCGTAATGCTAGCCAAAACAATGCAAGTTACGGACCTTAGAAATACATGCTAAAACGTCAACATAAAGTTGGTGAGTTCATAGGTTTTGTTACACCCTAGGCAAATCCCACATCGGCTGGGGCTTGGAGTGATGATGGGTATATAAGGATAACATACGCCTTACTAGCAACAACGTTAGGAAAATCCCACATCGGCCGTGGCTTGGAGTGATGCTGGGTATATAAGGATAACATACGCCTTACAATGACACAACGCGTTTTGTGGTCTAATGGTTATAGTAAGTTACAGTTAAGCGTGCTCGTATGAGAGCACATGTTACACCCTAGGCAAATCCCACAGCCGATGTGGGATTTGCCTAGGGTATTACAATCACCCCCCCCCCCCTAGGGACTCATCATCCTCGATGAGGTTTGCCCCACCATCCCGAACGGCTCAGGAGTGGCTTTGATACCACTTGTAACATCCCTCCTACTCAGACCACAATATTGTCCGCTTTGCCCACACGCTCACGGCTTTTTTTTTTGTGGTCTCATTTGAAGACTTCCTGGCAGGTCACCCAAGCCAGTACTACTCTCACATGAGCACGCTTAACTGCCAGTTCCTAAGAACTCCACCTGCAGTAGACCACAAAACGCGTTGTGTCA
This sequence comes from Artemisia argyi, assembly GCA_030686995.1. Taxonomy (NCBI): domain Eukaryota; kingdom Viridiplantae; phylum Streptophyta; class Magnoliopsida; order Asterales; family Asteraceae; genus Artemisia; species Artemisia argyi. The sequence continues at coordinate 122,324,354 of CM060684.1, forward strand.
TTGCTAGTAAGGCGTATGTTATCCTTATATACACAGCATCACTCCAAGCCACAGCCGATGTGCGATTTGCCTAGGGTGTAACAATTCACCCCCCCCCTCTTATGGACTCATCGTCCTCGATGAGGTTTGCCCCACCATCCTGAATGGCCCTGGAGTGGCTCTGATACCAAGTTGTAACATCCCGTCTTACTCAGCCCACAATATTGTCCGTTTTGCCCGAATGCTCATGGCTTTGCTTTTGTGGCCTTTCCTGTAACTTCCCGGCATGGTCACCCATGCTAGTTGTGCTGTAACATCCCGCCTTTCTCAGCCCACAATATTATCAACTTTTCCCGAAGGCTCACGGCTTTACTTTTGTGGTCTTTTGGTTATAGCAAGTTACAGTTAAGCGTACTCGTGTGAGAGCATAACTAGCATGGGTGACCATGCCGGGAAGTTACAGGAAAGGCCACAAAAGCAAAGCCATGAGCCTTCGGGCAAAACGGACAATATTGTGGGCTGAGTAAAGCGGGATGTTACAATTTGGTATCAGAGCCACTCCAGGGCCGTTCGGGATGGTGGGGCAAACCTCATCGAGGACGATGAGTCTCTAAGGGGGGTAAATTGTTACACCCTAGGCATATCCCACATCGGCTGTGGCTTGGAGTGATGCTGGGTATATGAGAATAACATACGCCTTAATAGCAACAACACGTTTTGTGATCTAATGGTTATAGCAAGTTATAGTTAAGCGTGCTCGTGTGAGAGCACAAGTGGCATGGGTGACCATGCCGGGAAGTTACAGGAAAGGCCACAAAAGCTAAGCTGTGAGCCTTCGGGCAAAACGGACAATATTGTGGGCTGAGTAAGGCGGGATGTTACAGGTATAATGTTAAGTAAAATAGTATTGTTGACCACAAGATTTTAGGTGACAACGGACAATATTATGGGCTGAGTAAGGCGGGATGTTACAGGTTTAATGTTAAGTAAAATAATATTGTTGACCACAAGATTTTAGGCGACTATTGTAGCAAATACAATATCGGGAAAAATATTACTATTGCGCTAAGCTCATGACCCTGAATGTTTAATCGTTTCTAGTTTTGTGCCCTCCAAGTGTTCCTTTTCGTGATCAAAAAAGTTCATCAAATGATTATGCTTGCGTTGACATACCAGTCTAGTAGGGCAACTACCCGGACGAGGGTGTCAATAAATTAATCTATTCACAACATTCGCGCTTACTACGTAATTAACAGTTCATGATAGCGGGGACTAAATGAAAATTTGTGTAACTTAGGCAATACGTAAATATTTTAAGTACCTATGTCTATAAGTAAAATGAGCAATGTATTCTCACCCCAAAGTAGTTCAAAACGAATATTAAACAAGTAAAAGTTGGGCTATGAAACTCACCTTAAAAAGTGATACAGTCACGAAATATAAGCAAGTTTAATGAGCAATGAATCCTAACTGCGAACTAAATAAATAAGTCGTCTTAGGAAAGATACAATATGTACTATATGAATATGTGTTTTATAATTTTTATCACCCATATAAACTTGTAGTAAGTTTGATAAAGATTCACAAGTCAAATCGTTTAAGAAAAACAAGTAAAACACATTTTTGGTTCCAAAAACCCCTTATTAAAGTTGCTGTTTGGAATTAAATTATGACTACAAATGAGCATAACTTCTTCGTTTCTTGGCCAATGTTCGTCATTCAAAGCCCTAAACGTAGGTAAAAATGTCTACTTTCAAAAAAATATGGTCTCCTTAGTGAAAACCTGTTTTTTTTTTTAGGTAAAGAGGAGTAATCCTGCACCCTGGTAAATATATTAACCAAAAACATTTAAGTACAATGGATATGGGTGAAATCCCAAATCTCAGCCCGTTACATAGGCAAAAAGCTTACATAACAAGATACTTAATATTTTCTAAACAAGAAAATAAACCATAACTCAAACGATAACATAGGACACAACGAAATAAAATCCTAAGACCTTGAAGCTTAGTGCCATACATGGCATTAAAAGCATCCAAATTCCCTGGAAGATCATAAACCTGGTTTGCATAGTTATCGTAGTCATATTCATCATAATCATCCTCAAACTCTTGGCCACCATCAAATGGGTTAGCAACCACCTCATCATCAGAATCAGAAACCACGATCTCTCCCACATTAGAAAAAGGGTTAACTCTCTTAGTAGAAGAGGCGGGCGGAGTACAAGAATCACTAGTTTTAGGAGCCACAACCGTCTCCTTCTCTTTCAAATCACTCACAAGAGGTTCTTGTGATGTAGTACCTGTCTTAGTAGACTCAACCTCATTAACTTTCATTGTACGATTAGAATCCACATCCTTATTAGTGTCATTAGTAGGAATACCCAAAAGCATCCGTATCATCCATATTAAGAGCATCAAACTGGTTAGACGTACAGATCTTCGTACCACTCGAACTAGCCACATCAGAAGCATTCTTCTTATTGCCATCCACTTTCTTAGGTTCAGGAGTAGTCTTTTTGGGACGATACTGAAACTGCTTACCCACAACTGGTTTAGTAAACCCTCCTTGACCCGGGATTGTAGGACCACCTTGCTTTCCTTTCTTTTCGTTATTAACAGTCTTAAAACCATCATTAACAGGCATAGTAGGCTGAGCAGAGGGAACAACAAATTTAGGACAATCAATAAGAGTATGACCAAAGATCTTACACTTATCACAACGCGGTGGTTTCCACTCGTATTCAACCCGAATCTTCTCAATAGTCGACCCCGTACCATCAAGTAAAGGTATCTCAACAGTGAGGCTATCCCGAAGAACCTCATCCGACTTCACTTCAATCATGCATCTAGCAAAACTACTACAGCCCCATGAGTCCTTGCACATTTGGCTAGTATAAGCATCTAATCTTTTGGGTGTACCAATCAATGTGGCAAGCAGACTAAGACCATCATCAGAAAACATAGCCAGAGGGACATCATGGAATTAACCCACACCGGGATGTTGGTCAAATCCTCTTTAAGCAAGTTGGTGTTCAGTGTCCATGGTTTAAGAATAATAGGTACATTTCTAATTAACCAAGGACCGTTTTCAAGAACATCATCAACACCTTTCTTCGAGTTAAACTTAAAGAAAAAGAACTCCTTTGCATTCATCATTACCTTCTGTATACCAAACTTAGCCCACGCATTGCGTACATAGTAATCAACAACAGGAAAATCAAGTCTTTGGCCAAGGAAGTACCCATACAGAGTATTCTCAAACCTAGTGTTCACCTCTTCAACCACTTTTATAGGTACAGAAAGATCTACACCGTTTGATTTATTGCTACACTCCAGCCTACGAAAGTTAGGCATGTATTTCTTAGGTTCATTAGATGTAACACCAGCATACGATGTAGAAGGTTGTTTCAAAGCATCCACACCAACCTTCTCAATACCAACAGCCCCATGTGCATTCGTATCAACCTTATCAGAACTATGAGACTTGTTATAAACCCCATGTGGACCATTCGGATCATTAACTAAAGGATCAATTGAAACCGACTTCACTTGATTATTCTTGTCCATAATCGTAGATAATTCAATATATCCATCATCAACACTCCACTCAGTAGTAATAGGACTAGACGATGCAAGTATAGGCTGATTAGAACTAGGATTAACATCCTTAGGCTTCTTATGTTTCCTCATAGTCACCTTCGACAAATCAACAGTAGCATTCAATTCATCAATATTCACATTAACAGGTTGTGTTAATGTATTATTCCCCTCTCCCAACTTAGAACCATCAGTAACAACTTTAGAATTCAAAAAACCATCATCGTTTTTCTTTTTCTTCCTCTCCCCTCCTCCCGAATCCAAAAACCCATATTTCATCGTCAACGCATAACTAAGAGATCCACGCAACAACTAAATTGCAATCCACAACCCACTCGTACAACCAGGAGAATGATATAAATAATGAAGCCCAAGAAAATCGAGAACGAAAACTCTAATACAGTTCACTGATCGAAAATTGAATTTGTGAACTTACAATCTCACGCATAAGAAGACAAAAAATAATTGAGAATAGATTCCCTAAAAGATTAAACAATTTGTGTATCTCAATCGAACCACTTAGATATTAATGAATTAGTTTGATATACAAAGTGGAAAAGATTAAAGAAACAGAAAAAGTTAATAAGAATCGATATAGGACGTAGGGAATCGTTTATCGTTTTATCGCCAGAAAGGAGTCACGTTTAGGGTTTTGACAGAGATCAGCTTGCGTTCTTGTGTTTTGGATCTACAAAAAAGTGACTTTAAGGTTTAGTGAAAACATGTTTTAAATACCCATAAAGACTCAAATAGTTGTTGTCCTCTAATAATAGTATTGTTGAGAATTTTGGCCCGACTTCGCGAGGCTATAACCCACTTGTTTTTCATCCACTTTTTAAAAATCAAGTTCTTAGCGTTAGGTTTATGTCTTAGCTTTCCAAAAAGTCTAAGTAGAAATTCTAGTTTAGTGTTTAAGTCTTTCAATTACGTGCTACTTGACACGAACTCAGAAACATGACCTTTTTAATAACCAGTTTCATGTTAAATGTTAAAAATACTAAATAAATTACCAAAAATTATAAATTTTGTGCATAATCCACCTAAGATATTGTAGAACACTAAGGTGCAAAGATTTTGACCATAAGTGCTTTCTAAATTGGTAAAAACAAGCACACAAGTCGATTAATTTTCTGGGCAGATTCGATGTTATTCATAACTAAGTTTAAAACAACTTCCAACACTACATATCTAATAAGGTGATATGAAATAATGCTAAATAAGTTAATATGAGGGAAAAAGAGTTAAATGAGATGCTTAAAATTGTTGGTGATTTTGTGTCAAGATAGTGCACAGGAACTACTACAAGCTCTAGAAAATCGTAACTTTTGATTACTAAAACCCAAGCTTTACAAAACTCATTTTGTATAAACCTTAAACCAAATTTTCCCAAAAATGAAATACCTTTGTGTGTGCCTCCTTGCTTCCAATAATATGTGGAGAGACTGAGTGTGATTGTGTGCTTGAAAGTGTGGGAAAACTAGTTAACAATAAGGTCTTATATAGGTAAACTTTTGGAAGGGTCAAATGTAGTTTTAGGAGTCACATGTGTGTGTATGAACAAATGGGGAAAATATAGTCACAAGGCTCTCAGGAGCCGGCCATGTGATAGGGAGAGGAGGTGGGAGTGGTCTTCAAGGCTTGGTGAACTTCTAGGATAGTAAACAAGAGGTATTTTGGTAGTTTTGAGGTGGAAAAGAAATGTTTGCACATGTATATATGGGAGGCCAGTTTTACACACATAAAAGATGAGGGAATATGTTTAAATTTGGAGATATAAATGTGTATATATGCATGGTACATTAATACAAATGTGGTGAAAGGTTTTGGTAGAGTATTGCATGCCTGCATGGGACTTAATGCAAGTCTTAGATGATTTATGTGAAACATGCTCATGGGACTTAATGACTTGTAAAACATGCTCATGAGAGTCATAAGGTACTTATTAGACGTAGATTAAACTTATCCTAGTGTCGGAATACGTTCAAAGTTGTTTCTCGTTGTACGCGGGATAACCTAACGGTTATACGTTAAATCAAGTATTCACGTGTTAAAAGTAAGATGTTCAAGTTTAGGTTTTAGCATTAACCGGAAAATGTTAGTTGTCTCAAAAACACAAAAACATCATAAAAATAAAAATACAAAATATTCTTCTACGGCATGTCTCTTGTTAAAATTCAATACTATTTACATTTATAGAAATGTCATTCAATAATTATACGGAAATGTAAATACGTTTGAGCACTTATACAAAAAAGATGTTCTTAAAACATGTTGTTTCTAAATTTCTTTTACTTATGAACAAATCGGTTCATGACTTGGACTTCATGAATGACTTGTATACGCATAATTGCACAACTCGGACCTCAAATAAAGGATAGTATATATTTAGTGCACTTATCCTAACAATGAGAAAGTAACTTTTCTCAGGTCTTGAGCAACTTAATAAAAATATTCAAAGTTTTGAGCTCATTACTAATGGTTGTTGATTAAATTTCAGATAAACACATGAGCTTTTTCAAATAAAGGATAATGTTTCACAATTTAAGTACGATAATCTAAATCTTGAGTACCATTTTTTTAAGATTTTTCACTAAGATTTATCAAAATCTTTCACAAATGGTATCAAGATAACTCCCTCAATAAATAAGTGTTTCAAAATAAATAAATAAATAATAATAAAAAATGTACTCTATATATGAGGGGGAGTATAAAAAATGTTCCAAAATTCATATAAATCCGTTTCTCTAATACTATTGATTTCCGAAAACACATATCTTTTAATAAGTTGATATAAAAAATATCACGGATATGCTATTTTTAAGGGGGAGAAAATGTGATTAAACTGTGATCAATCTTTTAATCTCGAAATGATTTTGACTCAAAAGTGCACGCTCTTTCCTCCATGTGTAGAGTATTTGAAAGTATACATGCACATGTATAGGGGGTAATTATGAAAATGAAAACATTCAAAGTGTTAACAAAAATGATTCCTCACACTTTGAATAATTTTGTTAATACAAATAATGTCAAAAACGTCATTTGCATTATCTGGTCGCTACACGTTTTGATAATTACAAAATATAAATACACGTTATGTAAAACTACATCTAACAAGTTTTTAATCGAAGAAACTCGTTTTTGGCTACAACATCACTTAAGGTATGAATAAACATCTACCAATTTGTGTATGTGATCAAAGGATTTATTTTTCATCAAAACTTCACATTTTATGTGACAAAATACTTTTACAAAAGTATTTTTGTAAAATTAAAAGAAATGTTTTATTAAAAAAATGAATTCAAAATTCAAATGTGTAACAGCCATTTTTCATGCCTAAACCCGACAAAAATTTTCACTACATAAGGTCAAAAAGAGGAGCGTCTGTCGAGACGGCCCCCTAAATAGGGCGACGGACCCTTAGTGATAAAGGACCGTCCTCCACTACTCTTGGTGCCTATAAATACAGAACCGTTCCTTTCAGAAAAACCATCTCTTTGAACACAAAAACATTCTATATTCCAAACTCTTTCTAAATCTCATTCTTTGATCACATTATCGGGTTGTAACATTGTTTACAAGTGATTGCATCCATCCTTCGTCCAAGTGTAAGAGAAGAGTTCGTATTCATCAAGAAACGAAGTGTTGAAGAAAAGTCTTCCATCTTTCAAGCCGGTGTTACCGATCTCTCCACAACCTCCATTCTTTACATTAATTCTTGTGTGTAATCTGACTTGAGTGCAAGATCAAAATTGTTAATTGTGTTGATTCGGTCCATCGTGTTGGTACGAGTTGTGTAGCCACGTAGGCTTAAGTGTAGATTGGTTCTAGCTAGGATTAGGACTTGACATTTCGCTTAGTATCGTTAAACCTTGTGTAAGCTTTGGTGTACGGTTTGTTCCGCCATAAGGGAGCGTGTTGATATAGTGTTTGTGAAACTCTCGAGTGTGAGACTCGAGGAGTGGAGTAGGGCGAAGAGTGAGCTTCGTAACCGAACCACTATAAATTTCCGTGTCCCTGGTTTGATCGTTTCTTCCTTTTTCTTTATCTACTTCCATACTTATAATAGTGGTTGTATTGATCTCATATAAGAAGTAGAATCGAAAAACAATTTATAAAATAAAAAGAATTTTCTAAAACGTAACTAATAAAAGGTGAAACTATTCAACCCCCCTTCTAGTTTCTACAATTGGTATCAGAGCTACGTCACTCAAGATATTTAAAGTATACTATATTTTAAAACTTGAATCGATCAATGGATTTTGAAAAACATCAAGAAGGGCAATCTATGCGAAGACCATCACTTTTCGAAGCTGATAGTTTCATTTATTGGAAAACTCGATTCAAAACTTATGTGAAGTAAAAAGATCTTGATCTTTGGCATGCTATTACATTGGGTAACTTTCAACCTATTGAACAAAACTCAGAAACTAAAATAGATGAAATTGTTCCTTACGATAAACAAAGTGATAATCTTAAAAAGAAATTGGCTAAAAACGATGAAGCAAAAATGGTTATTTATAACGCTTTACCTAAAAAGGAATTTCAAAGAATTTTCATGTGTAATACGGCTAAAGATATTTGGAAAACCTTGTTAGTCGCTGATGAACTCAAATAAGTACATTTTATTGTCATTATTTATTCTATTTATTTGACTTGTTTTATTATATTATTTATGAGAATCGATACTTAATCATTTACTTTAGTAATTCTCAGGTAAAAACAAGCAATTGGTGAAACTTAATGATTTTGGACGAAATATGGAGCAAAACCAGTAAGATGTCAAAAGTCTACTGAAACCCAGAAGATGCGTCATATATCTCTCTAGATACGCCGCAATATTATACTTAGATGAATTCAAAGACCATTGCCTGACTTTGAAAAATGCGCCGCATGCAATTCTAGCATGCGCCGCATATGAAACTTTGGTCAACGAAGAAGATCAAACTTGTTCTACTCCAGATACGCCGCATCATACTTGTGACATACGACGTACCACTATCAAGACTTCACCAGATATAATCCAAGATACTAAAGGACATGCGCCGCATATAAGAATCAAGTTACGCCGCATGTAAAGGCAGTGTACGAATATTCCAGAATATATTAATCTTGGACCCCACGCGAAGTTAAATCAATGCGCCGCATCTCGTTACTCAATGCCCCGCATCGAACCCTTAGACAGAAAGTATAAATACCCCAAGACTGTTACGGATTTAAAGAACACCATAACTCTAAGGAGACGAATTCAGTCGAAGAAGCTTCACAAGACACATTCCAAACAAAGATATTAGAGTTGTAAGAAGGTCCTGCATGTATTTAATTCATTAAGTAGTTTTGTTTTATTGTAATAGTACGCTTTAATTCATCAGGATTGATGGGCTTGTGATATGTGACTACAAAACATCGTACACTCCCCTTAATATTGCTTTCCCATTAATTAAAGTTTATATGTTGATGTCTTTGGTGACTTATATTAGTACTTTGATAACCTCTGTGTCTAGCTAAGCTCGTGGACTGCCATATCTGCCCCTCGCCTATTTAATCTAACGTCTTTAGAAAAGTAGGATAGACATAAGTGATCATTAAGGGTTTACTCGCTGATATACCGCGATCCAACGAGAAAGACCATATTACAATACACTTCATATAAAACTAGCAATAAAACAAGTGACAAGCTACTTAATTATCAGGATAGGTCTTCTTATAGTCTCTATTATCTATCTGTGTACGTGTTGCTATTTGCTGATTCGTTCTCACTAGTTTTAGTTTACTATTTAATAAAACCAAAACTGTGCTAGTCTCACAGACTAAAACCCCCTTGCGTTAGATTAGATTGTAAAACTAACTTAGGATATTAAAATATTGATAGACAAATTAAGGTTTATGTTCCACTCTTAGTGATCGACACTCTACTTACCACTATATACATATTGATCGGATACACTGTCTGTTAGTGTGTGTGTTATAAGATAACTCGGCTAAATATAAATGAAAAACTTGAAATAGGCAATTACCCCTATACTGCATATGACACAATAGACGCATCAGTCACTCATCAAGGTAATAATCAAGTCAAAGACAATAAGATCTATCTTTTGGTTCAACAATATGAACGATTCGTCATTCCTGAAGACGAATCTATAGATAGTGCTTTTTCTATATTTAATACTATTATTACTAGTCTAAAGGCACTTGATGAAGGTGTTTATGTCAAGAGTTGTGTTAGGAAATTTCTTAGAGCATTGCACCCGAAATGGAGAGCAAAGGTCAATGCAATTGAAGAATCTAAAGATTTAGCTTCACTATCATTAGATGAGCTCATTGGTGATCTAAAAGTCCATGAGTTAATCATCAAAAATGATTCTGAGATAGTCAAGAGCAAAGTCGAAAGAAGATCACTTGCTTTGAAGGTCAAAAAAGAAGTAAGTGATGATGAAGACTCAAGCTCGAAAAGTAAAGATGAGGAGTACGCCATGGCGGTTAGAGATTTCAAGAAATTCTTCAAGCGATAATGTAGATATGTAAGACAACCACGGGATGAAAAGAAAGCTCCTCAAAAGGCTTGTGATGATAGATATAGAAAGGGTGATAAAAGATACTTTGGATGTGGGGATCCACGACACTTGGTAAGAGATTGTCTACACCAAGCAAAAGAAAAAAACCAAAAGGCATACGTGAGCAGCGCTTGAAGTGATACCGATGAAGACGCCAAAAATAAAGCTTGTTATGAAGTGAAAAGTGTACCGCTTTTCGGGGGTCATTTAAGGCCACAGTCGAGATTATTTGATCAAATATTGCCCTAAATCGTTCCTTTTGTCATTTTAGGAACTTTTGGAAGGAAATTTACAAAAGGAAGCATTTTGGACATTTTTTGAGCGAAAAAGTGAGGAAAACGACAATGTCTCAAAACTATGTTGGAAATTGTACATGACGGCGTCACAGGATGCTAGTGACGGCATCAAGACTTGACAAAGAGGTGGATAAATCAAATACACGTGACGCGCCAGAGAGTTTTCAAAAGAGTTCGTGACGGCCTCACCCTTTAGGGTCGCCAAGGTCGTCATGTATAACACAAAGAGAGACGGCCCAAAGTATATAAAGAGTGACAGCGTTAGAAGTGGATCTAGGCAATACGAGTATTATTTTGGCGGCGAGTTGACGGCGTCAGACCTAACTCTTGATGCCGTATGAAAAATCTATATATAGTTTTCTAGTTTTCATTCATTGGGTGCAACTTTGAAGGGAGTAAACCCTAGACGAATTTTACTGATATTTTGAGGGTTTCAAACCCTTATTCCATCCATGCTTAATTGAAGATAAGTCTTTCATCAAATCATTCAACATGTCTATGTGTAGTTTGATTATATCTTATGCTTGTCTTCTCTTTAACATGCTAGGCTAGCTTTTCTTTGTGTTTGCTTAGATGTAATGAAACTTAGATATTGATTATGGGTTGGTTGTTTGTTTATAATTATTGTGGATGAATGAATTCGATGTTAGGCTTAAGAAAAGTGGCAGACTTCCAATTAGTAACTTGCTTGAACGTCTTAAGAAACATGATAGGAGGTGTACTACGATATATTGGTTGTATTTAATGCGTAGGTAACTACTAATGAGGCTATGTTAGGAGCTAGTAGTCGGCTCAACATAGGAAGAGGTAAAAGCTTATAGAGTTAGGGAAGATCGTACACGGCCCTACGAATGGTATTAAGGAATATAACCCGTCATCCATGCAATTGTAACAAATTAATCAACCAGTAAAAGATAGCTAGGGAGTAGTGAAATCTAAGTAAACACATTTTCTCTCATTAGTTTTTCGCCATAATTAGTTTAAGTTTAGTTTATTTTATTTTGATTGCATCTTTAGTTATTTGGGTTAGTTGATTAGCAACTAATTCCACTTACTCCTTCCAAAACCGATATTTTACTTGCTTTCATTTAAAATATAAAAATACAAAAAGAATCATCCCTCATCTCTAAACCTAGTTTAGTAGAGTTTTAACCCTAGCGAACACTATTCTTTCAGTTGAACGATCAATCCCCTGGTACTTGTCAATATACTATACTACAACGGTCAGGTACACTGCCTGGTGGGGATTGCAAGCTCTCAAGATCCCTTGAGAGGTAAAACCTTTTCCGAGGGTGGAATTCCACGCATCTCAAGTTTTTGGGGCCGCAGCCCGGGGAATAGTTATTGTCTAGGTTAAAATTTCTCTTTATTAGGTCTACTTGCTAGATTCCTTTCTAGTAAGATTTTTATTTTATTTTTATAGGTTTTCTTTAGTCTATCTTTTTCTTCGTTCCTTTGTTCGTAATCTTTGCCATCCGCCATCATGGAAGGTGGTAATCTCTTTGATCCCATCAACCCACCATAACAAAACTGTAACACCCCCTAAATTTCAACTAGAGCAGCGGAAGACTTTGTGGGGTATTACTTAGAGGATCGAAGTCAACGTCATAGAAAACAACTCAAAAGAGACGTTTTTAAAGTTATGTTTAATCATGCATTAAAAGTAAGTATTCAAGTACAAAGTTGTTCCATTAGTTTTAACATATCATAGAAGATATGAATTATTAAAAGCGACTGACAAAACATTTTATTTAACACCCAAGTTAGGGTTTAGTGCCCACTTCGTACCTTGAGCTCCTTCGCATTAATTTCCTGAGATAAACATGCTAAAAGTCAACAAAAGTTGAGTGATATTCATAAGTTTAAGTTTAGTAGTTGAAAACAAGCTATAAGTGATAATTGCATCGAATTACAATTATAATTTAAAATCAGTTATTATTGCATTAAGCTCATGACACTCATCCGATTAACAGATCTCATCAAAAATGATGGATAATAGTAACAATGGCCCTCGGGATAGGTTCTTGCCAGTAACCTATTAGATTTCAAATAAAGTGTGTTTGGTAGCTTTCTCCAGCGCCCAAACGGGGATTGTCAATCCCTAATAGATCTATCCACAATTATTTACGTTCACCCTATGAGTGACTAAGGCTCATGATATGAGGGACTTTTGGCAATAAGGTACTTAAGCAATAACAAATTCAGGCATAGCATACCAAGAAAAATACTTGTGTTCAGTTTTTATAGCATGTATCTCCCCACGAAAACAGTTTTATAAAAGTGGGCTATGAACTCACCTTAGTGGTATAATGGTAAAAATATCGATACTCAGTTTGCAATAAGGGAACGGCTCTACACACGACCTAGATAATATATGGCAAGTTTTGGTGTTTGATAATTTTAATGGTTTAATAGCGAGTAGTTTTTGAATACGTGAATTGTTAATTTAACAATAGTAAAACTTGTGGTTTGATAAAATATCGTAAGTTTAGTTAGGTTATATATATATATATATATATATATATATATATATATATATATATATATATATATAACGTAAAGTTTAATAATAATAATAGTATGAAATAAAATGTAATGTCGTGATGTGAAATCGTAAAATGAAAAGTAAAAATAAAAATGTTAATTATAGTATATGGCCCTTGTCTTTTCCAAAATTTTACACTTTTTACCCTAACGGCGTTAGCGTTACACCGTTAGTCCAAAGTTAAATATATTTACGTTTTACGTCCAAAACTTTATAATTTTTACACTTTTCATCCAAAAGTTTATAAAATCAGTTTTTCCTCCTCAAGTTTTTGAAATGACAGTTTTTACCCCAACTTTGTAAAATTGACACTTTTAACCTGAAATTTATAAAATTTGCAAATTTAGTCCAAAATTCACCAAATTCGAAACTTAGTGTTTTTATTTCTTAAATAAGTTAAAAATAGCTTAATGAATTTTTTGAAACTGCTTATTTGTGGACAAAACTTAATTATAGCTTAATGGGCTTTTTAAACGAAATACTAGGGCCCGTTAAGCATTTTAAATCCAATGGGCTTACGAAAGTTTTCGGCTTGGTTTTGGGCTTATCTTAGGATATTAAAAACGTTACTAAACAACTTATTAAGACAGCTTATACGATTGGCTTATTTTCGGCTGATTGGGCTTTAAGGCCCAATCGGTATTTATTTGTTTTCAAAAATAGTTTCAAGTCGATTTGCTTTGCGTTATTTACTATGTCGAGACGTGAGTATTATTATAAATGTTCTATACTAAAATGATAGCTTGTTTGTTGGTCTAACAGGTTTTGTATTAAAATGGTAGGCTTGTTACGTGAAATTTAAAGATATACGTTCGTTTCATGGATAGCATGGAACGAGTTTTATAGTAAAAAGACTTAGATTATTTTTGAGGATTTCACGACTTGTTGTTATACGATAGAAAGGTATTCAAAAACAGTTTGTACGTAACCTTTAAGGTTCAAATCTTTATATAACTTGATTGTTAAGGTGGGAAATATATAGACGAAGGTATAATACGTAGGTGTTGTTTATTTAGGTTACGAGTAATAAGGTGCAAGTGTTGGTGTTGTATACGAAAATAATAAAAATGTACGTTTAGATAAAGATTGAAAAGAGTCGTATGAGACTTACTACACCAAAATGGTGGGGTAAAACGAGACGTAGAGTCGAGGGGAGGGTAATACGAGAGTGTAGTATGAGTGTTGGCTCGACCAAGGTTCACAAACAACGATATGTTCTTCCTAAACACCACCCAATTGCTTTGAAATCCTACCCAAGCTATTCGAACCAGTAACTAGACTAAGGACTTAGTATTTTTGTGAATTTTGATTTGCATGTAAGTGGAAAACGAAAGCATGCATGCATGGCGTTTAAGTATGAAATTTTGAGTATCCTAGTGACTAAAATTTAATGAGATGGGATGTTTACGTGTATTCAAAAAGTCTTGAAAGTGTAAGGAGTAACATGCTCCGCATTGTTTATGTTTCTAGCATGTCGACATACCTCCAAGTTCAAAGAAAACGTGGGACTTCAATTATAAAAATGGAATGGTACTTGTGAGTTTGTTTTAAAAATAAGCTAGTACCTTGCCTAAGAGTATAAAATATACATGTGTGTGTGCATGAAAAGAGGAAGTACCTCTTTGTCTTTGAAAATGTATGTCGACCACCCTTTTTATTTTGTAAATGATTTGTAACTTGGCTAGGCTCGGTGATGATTGATAGAATATAATATTTACACATGAGTTTGAGTTAGAAATGGTTTTAGGACCTCATAGAAACAAGCGTGGTTCAAAACGGTTTGGTTTTGGTATAGTTGAAAAATGTATGAAATCGTTTTTGGATCAAACGTTTTGCCTAGTAAAAATGTAGTTAAACTCGACATGGGAAGCTAAAAATCGACACACTCAAAGTTGGCTAGGGGAGGAACGAGAATGTGGAAAAATATGTGTAAGTCGTGTGTATGATTTGGGCGTACGAGACTCATTTCTGGCTTGGTCTAGTCGAGTGTTACGAAAACAAAAAGAAAGAAAAATGGGCTTGAAGGGTGTGGGCTGTGAATAGTAACAGGCCGGATTTGATTTTGGACTTAAAATATAATTAAGGGTCCGGTTAGGAGTAATTAGGATTAGTAAAAATATTAATTTTGATTAGTGAAAGGTTTAGCAAATATTTAGTGAGACGTTTATGTGAGTCCGGACGTTGTCGAACGCGTTTTGTTAAAATACGTTACGTAAATTCGTAGGTGGTAAAAGTTTAATATTCTCGCGATTTTTAGACTATAATGGTACATGTGTGAGCTATCGAAACACCATTGAGCTCACTCAAGGAGCCAATGTGTCTCCCTTGCGATTCGACACCATCCGGTTGGTGCAAAGCGGATGTGCATTCCATGGACTTCGTTCCGAAGATCCTAATCAACATCTCAAGGATTTCCTCAAAATCGTAGATCCCATAGACCTTGATGTTGGAACTTGAGAGACGACCCGATTGCGTCTCTTCTAATTCTCTCTACGTGACCAAGTTAGTCAATGGCTTGAATGTTTACCCGCGAGATCCATCAACTCTTGGGATGATCTCACCACTCATTTCTTTGCTCAATTTTTCCCACCAGGGAGAACTAATAAGCTTAGAAATGATATCTTGATGTTCCAACAACGTCAAGGTGAAACTCTCTATGAAGCATGGACTCGTTTCAAGGACTTATTCCGAAAAGTCCCTCATCATGGCATAGATATTTTGCTACAAGTCCAAATGTTCTATGACCATATCGATCTCTCCACAAGGCGAACCATTGACCAATCGGCCGGTGGCAAGCTTCGTGATCTAAATGCGGAAGAATCATGGGAACTCATAGAAGATCTTGCTCTCTATGGCAACGAAAGTTGGAATGATCCCCGTGATTTGAACAAAACGGTCAAGGCAATATCTTTGCCTTCGAAGAATTCAAGCACTCCCGACCGTAGGATCATGGAACTTGAAGACCAAGTCAAGTTTCTCATAAAATCCTAAGAAGCTCCTAAACCATCAAGCCAAGTGAATAAAATCACTTCTTTGTACGAATTATGTAGTGGTCCCCATGACACTCGTGATTGCATGGAACTCCCCGAGCAAGCTTTCGCGGATTACGCATCCTCGCGTACCGACGGAGCGGGAGACAAGTGGTACACTTTCAAACCTGACCAAAACCCTTACGGTGATTCATACAACCCCTCTTGTAAAAATTACCCGAACCTTAGGTGGAAACAAAACCAAAACATGCCCCAAAACAATTCTTCCACTCCACCTAATCGTTATCAACCAAACGGTCCGCCCTCTAGCCGCACTTTCAACAACAATCCTTCTAACAACTATGGTAGTACCAATAATCTTGAAGGATTGATGTCCAAATTTATGGCATCTCAAGAAGCCCGCATAGCTAAGTTCGAATCTGAATTTAATCAACAACAAGCAGAGATGACCAATAAAATTGATAACTTGTTAAAAGCCCTCAACAACCAAGTGCTAACTACACCAAAGAAGGACACTAGGGACAATAGTAGCAGAACCCAAATTAAGGACCCCTCATCATCTAAACACGTCCACTTTGTCAATGTATTTACTATTAAACCAGTCGATAATAATATGGAAGAAAGTGATATGGATGAGATTAAGGAAGTTGTGGAGAAAAAGGAAGAGAAAGTTGAGGAAGTAGAAAATGTAGAGGAATAATTTGATAGGTTACCTACCAAGGAAGAACGGGAATACCATAAGGATCTATTCGATGACCTCGAGACACCATACGTCCTTGGTTCACCAATCATCAAAGCGGGTGATCCGTCTAACATCAACATACCATGCAACATTGGGCATATGCATGTGTGGAAAGCCTACATCGATCTTAAATCTCCCATAAACATTATGATTAAGACCTATTACAATTGGGTAATGAAGAAGCAACTTGGATATAGGATGAATCCCAATACGAGTTGGATGAGTAACTTTGTGGGAAGAGTGAAAGGATTGCGCATCTTTGTAGGAAACTTCACTTATGTTACCAATTTTGTGATTGTAGAAGATATTCGTCCGGTAATAGATGGTTTCCTGAGTCAAGTAGTGTTCGGAAAGCCGTTTGTTGAGACCTCTAAGATGAATTATGACCAACCTCTAGGGATAGTTAGATTTAAGGATGAGAATGATGAGATAGCTTACCAAATGCCCTATAAGATTGAACAGTTTCGTCTTTTATCAAACATCGAAAAGGAACACAAGCAAGTGGTCTACTATAGGAATGACGAGGATAGACGTAGACGAGTAGACTATGTTATGAATAGAGGTTTTTACAAGGAATGCCTGCAACTAGGTCCGGAATACAAAACTAAAATTGAGGATGACTTAGGAACCGGGACCGATGACGAGGTCACGTAATAGCCCATGACCTTAAGTCTAGCTACAAGACTCGTAAATAAAGAAAAGTGCTTCTTGGGAGGCAACCCATGTCTTATTTGTTTTAATTGTTTTGTTTGATTGTTTGTTTGTTTGTTTGATTTTATTTGCTTCCGTATGCATGCTTTATTTTTATTGTTTGTGTATCATGATTCATAATAAATTGTCAAAATACTTTACCTTGATGTTTGTCTTAACTTCATAAAAAGGTATTTCGCAAAAGCTAAGTGTAAGGGAAACCTAAATTTGTTTTTAAGAATGGAATTGGACATGAACCACAACAATATTAAATGAACATGTATATTAGTATTTGTTTGAGTCAAATGCTTGTATCGAGTCATAATGATGTTTTGCAGGAATTCTTGGAATTAAGGCTTAAGTTTTTCCAAAAACTTAACATGAGATTTCGGTCAGAACACTTTGACGGCGTCAGGTGTAAAAATTCTGAAAAATTTTGCAAGTTTTGTTTTTTTAACGGAGTTCTAAAGTTTTTGTTAATTCTTTAGTTTTATAAACTCCAGAAAATCTGCAAACATTCATTCCACAAGCATTATATCCTTATATATATAGATTGCCGCCGATTTTACGCGAGTTTTGCCATGATTGTTTTCTCAGGTTTAACAGGTTATATTGGACAAGAAGATGATTTATATTTCTGGAGGGAAGCTTTCAACATTCATTTTCTTGGAGGAGGATTTAACCATGTTATCCATTTATCCACACCGAACAAATCAGGAGAGTATTTGTTTTCATTCTTTTACCTTCATTACTTGTACATCCTTTAAATGAACATTGGGGACAATGTTCAGCCTAAGTGTAAGGGGAGGGTAAATGATGATACCTTGGAGAATGCAATTGCACTTGAGTTTGTTTCTTCAATAGTAGGTGTGTAATAAAACTAAGAGAAATACTTGTTAGGGCAATTTTAGCGCCAAATTTAAATTTTTTTATAACATTTAGGAGTGAAGCTTTATCCTTAATGAGCGTCTCATGGATAGGAGTTGTATGACTAGCACAAAAACCGTACCATTCAAAAAAAATTTCCACCCAAATATGTGAGGTTCGCCTTTAGATTTGTTAGGAAAAGCATTCATTATTAGTGCTTATGAGTGTACCGATAGTACTTAGATTCTAGAACATGCGTTAGTGATGCATCCCAAGACCGCTAGTGAGACTACATTCGTGTAGTAGGATTTACTACATGATAATAGGCATTAGGATCACCCTTGTGTTAAACCCGTATCATAATTACTTGACCAATAAAGTCATAATTATTTGACTAGTAAAGTCAATTAATTTTCCCACACCTTTGCGTTGTACTCATGTTTAGTACACGATACCCCTAGTACACCCCTCCGAGCCTATCTTTTCGTTTCTAACTTTAAGAATTTTACTTAAAGGAAGAATTTGTTTACAATCCACCCCAAATGTGCAACCAAATCGCCTTAGCCTTCCTTGTATGCACTCATCTTTAGTGCATTATTGTTACATGTTTAAACCCTTAGTTAATTGTCTAATTGATTACATAGTTGCTAAGTCGAGTCATATCTTATACATATTGTTTTGGGACGATTGGGACTCATGGGTAAAGTACTATTATTATGGAGTATTGGGGAAGACGTCAACTATTACCCCCATATGTGCGTTAATCTTAAAAAGTACTCCAAGTGTTTTGATTATCTTAATTCGAGTCATTAGAATAGTTGATTGTAAATTATGTAAAAGTTCAAGTGTAAGGGGAATGTAAATTCCCTATGATGTATTATTTTGGATGGTAGGGCAAGAGTGTATGGAAAAAAAATCAAGAAAAAGAAAAAAAATAGAAAAAGACAAAAAAAACATATGGACTACCATCCCGTTTCATTTTATGTTTGCTTTATGTTTTGTTAGTTTTTGATTAGCTTAAGTCGAGTCGAGTCTTGGCTTAGTAACGCCACATTGTACATGTAATTGACCAAGATGATTAACTCGCCACCAGTAAATATTGCCTTTATCCAACAAAACCGTGTTTACCATATCCCTACACCTCACGCTATAACCCTTTAAAAAGACCTCTTTGATAGTTTATCCTAGGTGCTTACGCCAAGTGGTGGAGGTTTGATCCTTTCCCAAGCCTATGGTAATCTATTTGCTATGACAGGTAGTGAGAGATGTTTTCCATTTCCATATTGTGATATATGCTTTATTACACCCGAGAGATGTGAGTATCTAAACACTATTTGTGAGGTGCTAGTGTATAATTTCCGTGCTTGTTTTGGTTGAAATGGAACGATTATTTGTTGTAATTACTTTTATATTAGTGTTAAATGACCCATAGCTTGTATTTTGATTAGAATAAAAGAGCATTTGCTTGAGGACAAACAAATCTCAAGTGTAAGGGTATTTGACGAAGCGAAAAGTGTACCGCTTTTTGGGGGTCATTTAACGCCAAAGTCGAGATTATTTGATCAAATATTACCCTAAATCGTTCCTTTTGTCATTTTAGGTACTTTTGGAAGGAAATTTACAAAAGGAAGCATTTTGGACGTTTTTTGAGCAAAAAAAAAGTGAAGAAAACGACAAAGTCTCAAAATTATGCTGGAAATTGTATATGACGGCGTCACGGGATGCTAGTGACGGCGTCAAGAGCCGTCACGTATAACACAAAGAGAGACGACCTAGAGTATATAAAGAGTGACAGCGTCAGAAGTGGATCTAGGCAATACGAGTATTATTTTGGCGGCGAGTTGACAGCGTCAGACCTAACTGTTGATGCCGTCAGGATGAAAAATCTATATATATTTTTCTAGTTTTCATTCATTGGGTGCAACTTTGAAGGGAGTAAACCCTAGACGAATTTTACTGCTATTTTGAGGGTTTCAAACCCTTATTTCATCCATGCTTAATTGAAGATAAGTCTTTCATCAAATCATTCAACATGTCTATGTGTTGTTTGATTATATCTTACACTTGTATTCTCTTTAACATGCTAGGCTAGGTTTTCTTTGTGTTTGCTTAGCTGTAATGAAACTTAGATATTGATTATGGGTTGGTTGTTTGTTTATAATTGTTGTGGATGAATGAATTCGATGTTAGGCTTAAGAAAATTGGCAGACTTCCAATTGGTAACTTACTTGAACGTCTTAAGAAACATGATCGGAGGTGTACTACGATATATTGGTTGTATTTAATGCGTAGGTAACTACTAATGAGGCCATGTTATGAGCTATTAGTTGGCTCGACATAGGAAGAGGTAGAAGCTTATAGAGTTAGGGAAGATCGTACACGGCCCTACGAATGGTATTAAGGAATATAACCCGTCATCCATACTATTGTAACAAACTAATCAACCGGTAAAAGATAGCTAGGGAGTAGTGAAATCTAAGTAAACACATTTTCTCTCAATATTGTTTTCGCCATAATTAGTTTAAGTTTAGTTTATTTTATTTTGATTGCATCTTTAGTTATTTGGGTTAGTTGATTAGCAACTAATTCCGCCCACTCCTTCCAAAACCGAGATTTTACTTGCTTTCATTTAAAATATAAAAATACAAAAAGAATCACCCCTCATCTCTGGACCTAGTTTAGTAGAGTTTTAACCCTAGCGAACACTGTTCTTTGAGTTGAACGATCAATTCCCCGGTACTTGTCACTATACTATACTACAACGGTCAGGTACACTGCCTGGTGGGGATTGCAAGCTTCTCAAGATCCTTTGAGAGGTAAAACCTTTTGCGAGGGTGCAATTCCATGCATATCAGCTTGTCTAATGGCCGGATCTTCAAAAGAGATATGCTTGGGAATTGACTTGGAGCCCGACGAATGGGTCAAGGATAGTGGATGCATTAATCACATAACGGGAAATCGTAAGCTATTCTCATCATATCAACCTTGCAGTGGAGGTAATGTCACTTTTGGTAGTAAACTCAAGGGTAATATCATCGGCAAATGTACGATCACTCATAACTCCCTTACTATTACTAATGTAGACCACGTAGATAACCTAGGCTTTAATCTCTTAAGTATTAGTCAAATATGTGACAATAATGTAAGGTAATCTTTTCTGAAGATGGTAGCAAAATCATAAAGGATGGAAAAGTAATTGCCAAAGGGATTAGGAAAGGTGACCTATATGTCATGAAGATAAGTAGTAAACCTAGCAACAATGTATGTTTAGCTACGGTTAGTGATAATACAACCTTATGGCATAGAAGATTAGGCCACACAAACATGCGTCTATTACAATCTTTAGCTTCTAAGGATCTAGTTAGAAATCTTCTTAAACTTAAGTTCGACCAACACTTCTATGACGCTTGTGAGTAGGAAAACAAGCACACTCTAGCCATAAACCCAAAAATATGGTCTCAACCTGTAGATGTCTAGAACTTCTTCACATGGATCTCTTTGGTCCGTCCGCCATACGGAGTTACGGAGAAAAACTTTACACCTTAGTATTAGTGGATGATTACTCTAGGTACACATTGACTAAGTTTCTTAGAAACAAAATCGAAGCCTTCAAGCAATTCAAAACCTTTAGCAAGAAAATTCAAAACCAACTAGGATGCTCCATAGTTTCCATTAGGACTGACCATGGTAGAGAATTTGATAATGAAGTGCAATTTGGAGCTTATTGTGATGCTAATGGTATACTCACAACTTCTCGGCTCTATGCACTCCACAATCAAATGGGTAGTCGAAAGGAAAAATAAAACCTTATAAGAAATGAGTAGAACAATGCTTAATGAGCAATCCATTCCTCAAAAATTCTGGTGCAACGCCTTTGATACCTCCACACACATACTTAATGGAATTCTCATTTGGCCTATCCTAGGAAAAAACCCTTATGAAATCTTGAGAGGCAGGAAACCTACTCTAGATTACTTCAAAGTGTTTGGAAGCAAGTGCTACATCCTAAACACCAAAGATTATCTCACCAAATTCGACCCAAAGTCTTACGAAGGTGTATTCCTAAGATACTCACATAATAGTAAAGCCTATATTGTTCTAAATAAGGAAACAATTGTCATCGAAGAGTCACTCAACGTGACCTTCGATGAGAGTCCTCCCCCACCTAAAACATCACCTTTGGTAGATGATGATTTAGATTAAGAAAATGCTATAGAAATAGGTGAAACCACAAACATTAGGAATCAAGAAATCATCCTTTAGATAATGTCATAGGAAACATTAACCAAAGAACCCTTAGGTCACAAGTCCAAGACAAAAGTAACTTCTTTTGTATTGTCTCTGATGTGTCAAATCAATAGTATATATCTATTCTCCAAGGAAATCTGAGTGAAATACGGATGACCCGAGTCGTAGTCCGTGTGAAGGATGAATGGAATCGTGGTTAACGATTCGTGAAATCGTGTCGTGAAAAAGTGAAAAAGTGAAATTTTTGAGATTTAACACTAATAAAATGAAAATACAAATAAAAACAAACAATCATGCAAAGGGTACACGTTAATCAAGCAAACAAGTCCTAAAAGCGTAAAACACGTAAAATAAAACATAAAGTAAAAAAAAAAACTAAAATGCAAATTTTAAGCTAATCTAAACCTACGGGTGCCAAATAAATTTTCTAAAGTCCTAAATAAAAAAAGAAAATTTTGAGAAAAAGAAAAATATCTTTTTGACTTTTTATTTATTTATTATGAATTTATTTCTAATTTTCAATTATTTAAAATGATTAAAAATAAAAGAAAATGTGAAAATAAATTTGAAAAATACAAAATTAATTCTGAAAAATCTAAAATAACTAAAATTAATTTTCTAAACTATTTTTGGATTTTTTAAGGCTTTTTCCAATTTTTATTAAATTTTAATTTATTTAAAAAGTATTAAAAACAAATAAAGAAATACGAAAAATAGCAAATCAATGAGAAAAATTATGAAATTTTTAGGAAAATTCTGAAATATTAATTGAAATCTAGGGAAAATAGAAAAAGTGAAAAAATAAGCTGAAAAAGTGCTTTAGGCTTAACAAGTGCTTATTTATAAGCGATTTCTAAAACTCATTCTGAAAGTTCAAAGTAATCAAATAAGCTTATACAAACTCAGTTCAGATCAAGAAGTATACAGAATCACACAAATGGAGCAAAAAGCAGTTAACAATAAGCACTAAGGATAAGCAGATGTGATAAAAAAAATAAGCCAGATGCTCAGGAACAGTTTAATTCACTAAAGTAAGCACAAATGAACTTATAACACTTAAATAAACTCAGAATGCAATCAATTAAACACTAGTGCAGACCTCAAGTTCAATCAGCATACAGGTTCTATAACCTCAACTAGCAGGCTAGATTAAGCAATCCAAATAAGCTCTATCGTGGAAACTTAAGGGGGCAAAAGCAAGCCAGGACTAGTGGCTTCCTAAAAACAGTAAAAGCCCTATCAGTAACTACCAATTGCTGGTCCAATTTAAGCCTAGATCAGGTGTTATTCAAACAGGTAAGCTGAATCAGTTGACTATTTTATTGCAACCTTAGATTAAGCTAACTAACTCTAAATTGAATTTCAGATGATCAAATCTAAACCTAGATGAGATATTAAGCTAATGTAACACTAGATTAAGCTAACTAACTCTAATATGCACCTATAACTAAAACTATACTAACTGAAATCATAAAATCAAGCAGTAAACAAAAGTTAAACCTAAGTTTGACTATTTTTGTATGAACCTACTGATTTATGCTATGACTGAGCTAATTTTACCTAATGTAGACTAAGTGAACTGATCTTAATTCTTAGAAACAACTAGATTACAGAATAACAGGTACATCTAAACACTCCTTATAGAGGCAGTTTCACTATACCTTTCAGCTTTAAGCATCAGTTACCTAAACTAATGATTACACTAACTAACTAACATGTATTAAAGTGTAAATGAACAGACTAAATAACAAGATAACAACTAGATCAACAGAAGGCATATTCAAACAATTTCACTATACTAAAATGCAGTAATGAAGATTTTAACTACTAAGTAACTATAACATAGTAACAAAGCTAACAATTAATCTACTCAAACAGAAATAACAATAAACAAACAGTAAAACAACAATAATCTATAGAGATCTAATGAATGCAGTAAAGAGATTAGAAATTAGAAAATTGAGCTTACTAATTCATCCTCAGCTGAACAGAGGGAACCATTTGATCATGGCCTATCTTTAGATAGGCTTATCAGCACCATTACAACCATAATCATCACTATTTTCACCCTGAATCACCACTTGAGATTATTGAGATTCTGTTTATACTAAGCTACTAAACTTTTTTACAAAAGCTATTGAGCTTAAATGAGATTGACTTCTACATGAAAAAGCTTGGATGCAAGCTGAATTAGATAAAATGAAACAAATTTCTGATTTTTATATTTTTTTTATATATTTTTATGATTTTGTGAAAGTTATGATAAATTTGAAATGTAAATGTATAAAAGTAACTTAACAGATCTTTTAAAAAGCTTAAAAGAAAGGTAAAACAGCTTATGAGATTATTAAAAAGCTAAATGATATAATAAGGAAAAGAACAAAACAGATTTAAAGAGGAATGAACTAAAACTTGAATTGATTAAAGCTGGAATTACAATATAAAAATTGAGAATACAGGAAACTTTATAACCACAATTCTAACATGATTCCTACAGCATAAAAGTACCTAAATATACATACAAAATGAGAGAAGATAAGGTCCTATTTGTAGATGAATGAGGGTGAGGGGTGCCAGGCTCTTAAAATCCTCCAGAAGCTCAATTCGTGGCCCTTGATCAACTTTGTACTTCTTTAATCCATTGAGGACCCTTATATCAATTTGGATGATGTGGTTGAGCCAATCAAATTGATCCAAATAGACAGCTTGGCAATCCGTGTGCTCCTTCTCTCTATGACATGTGCACAGCTTCTAGAATGGGAATAGAAGGCAAAGAGAATGAGGTGTTATCACCAATAGCAAGCTGCCATGAGTAACCAAAGGCCAATCATTAGCTAATCATTTTGTCGACATGTCTCTGGCACATGGGGTGAGCTTCTAGATGATTTAATTATTGGGTAATCATTGGGAGGTGGGTTAATTTTGGTTGGTAAAAATTAGGGTTATAAGGTTTTGGGGGAAAGAGATGTACATGGTAAAAAAAAAGGTGGAGGGAAAGTTATTTTATTATTGTTTGTTTTGTATTGACCGAAGGTAATTTGGTTTGACCGGAAATAATAGAAAGTGGGCTTGAGTTGCTGGGCTAGGAGGAATAAGGGTGTGTGGGCTTATGGTGGGAGATAGTTTAATGGGTTTAGTGTATTATGGACTTGAACTAATTGAAATTTCAGCTTTTAGTAATAAAAATGTACAAGGACCAATTATGTAAAAACTGAAACTTCAAGGACCAATTCTGCTATTTTCCAAATTTGTGATCTAAGGGCCTTTGTTGTAATTTCCTGATTCTTTAAGGACCAATGTTGTCTCATCTTCAAAAATATCTTCAAAGGACCAAATTTGACAGCTTGTTGAAGCTTGAAGGACTAAAATTGTCATTTTCTTCAAACTTCATCCAAGGGTCATTTTTGTCATTCTTTGAATCTTCAAGGACTTTCTTTGATTTTCTGAGCTCAACTTTGAATTTGTTATTCCCGGCTTTGACTTTTTGACTTTCATTCCATTCTCGTGCTCAGTTTTGTCGTTTCTCATTGTTTTTCGTCTTTTTCTTTAATATCCGTTCCTACACATTCACAATCACAAAAACACACATTCTTTGGCAATTTGGGTTAGTTTTTGGTTTATTTAGTCTTAATTTTGGACAAGAAAAAGTGAGTGAATAAGCACTCACCAGTCTCAATCATAGAACCCAAGAATGTTAATGAAGCATTGAAAGATGAAAATTGGATCATCGCAATGCAAGAGGAACTTAATCAATTTAAGTCTAATGATGTTTGGGAGTTAGTACCAAAACCTAATGTAAGCATTATAGGAACTAAGTGGATATTTAGGAATAAGTTGGATAAAAATGGAGTCATGTCTAGGAATAAAGTAAGGCTAGTGGCACATGGCTATAATCAACAAGAAGGAATTGATTATGATGAAACCTATGCACCCATAGCTAGACTAGAGTTCATTAGGATGTTACTTGCATACGCATTTAAGTTGTTCCAAATAGATGTGAAAAATGCATTCCTAAACGGTTTCATCAATGAGGAGGTATATGTAGCATAACCTCTAGGATTCATTGAATTTGAGAAACCGGAACATGTTTATAAACTCAAGAAAGCTTTGTATGGTCTTAAGCAAGCTCCTAAAGCTTGGTATGATAGGTTAAAAGCTTTTCTTATTAAACATGAATACTTAATGGGAATGGTAGATAACACTCTTTTCACTAAGAAGAAAGATTCAAACATCATAATCGTCCAAATATATGTTGATGACATTATATTTGGATCAACTTGTCAAGACATGTGTGATGAGTTTTCTAAATCATGCATGACGAGTTTGAAATGAGCATAATAGGCGAACTTAACTTCTTCCTTGGACTTCAAATTAAACAATTAGATGATGGAATATTCTTTAATCAATCAAAGTACATTAAAGAAATGCTTAAGAAATTTGGGTTAGACGACACAAAACCTATGAAAACCCCTATGGCTACGGAAACAAAGCTTACCAAGGACGAAGAGGGTGAATCCGCAGATAGTACTAAGTATCGAGGTATGATAGAAAGTTTATTATAAGTAACAGCAAGTAGGCCCGACATCATGTTTAGTGTCTGCCTTTGTGCTAACTTCCAAGAAGATCCCAAAATTTCTCACCTCGAAGCGGTTAAGCGTATCTTCCAATACATTAAAGGCACTACACACTTGGGATTATGGTATCCTAAGGGAACCGGCATAAAAACCATAGTATATGCCGACTCTGATAATGTGGGAGATTATGTGGATCGAAAAAGCACTAGTGGCATTTGTACCTTCATGGGTTGTTGCTTAACTTCTTGGTTCTCCAAGAAACAAATGGCACTAGCTATCTCCACAACCGAAGCCGAATATGTAAGCGCCAGAAAGGCATGTCAACAAGTACTATGGATGAAACAGGCTCTCGTAGACTATGGCATCACACTTGATAACATTCCAATCATGTGTGATAATAAAGGAGCCATTGATTTAAGTAAGAACCCCGTGCAACATTCTCATATTAAGTGATGAGTGCTCAAACACTCATCATTTTTGGTCAAATCTGAACTGCAAAACATACAAAAACACTCAGAAATGCATCAAAATACTGAAAATATTTCAAAATTGTGTTTTATATGTTTTAGATGCAAAATGAGTAAAAACAGATGAAAAAAGTACAAAGTTTGCAAAATTGGCAGTTTCAGTCCCCCAACTTTCATAAAATATCAAAACTAGTCCCTGGTCATTCAAAATATGGAAAATTATCACCAAAGGTCCTTTTAAAATCATAAGTTGTCATATTTAATCCTTTGGTGAAAAATCGCAAAAGTTTTGGAAATTTGCAATTTAGTCCCTGGAGTTTTAAAAATTGGCAGATTTGGTCCCTGGTGGGATATTTTAGAAAGAAAAATCATTTTGGGTCCTTGGGAAATCACAAATATCAATTTTAGTCCTTGGGTGTGAAATTTGGAGAAATGTCAGTTTTGGTCCCTCAAGTTTGGCAACTTGTCAGATTTGGTCCCTGGGAATTTTAAAAAATGGAAAAATGCAAATTTGGTTCTTGGTTTATTTGGTTCTTGGCAAATTACACCCTTGAAGATACTTTGGAAGATTGACAACTTCAGCCCTCCACTTTCACTAAATTACATGAATGGTCCTTGTGATTAAACACCAAACCAATTGGACCCTTTTGATATTTAAACCCAAAATCCAAACCTGATCCACCCCAAGCCCAACCAAAAGCCCAAGTTCCCTTATAATATTTCCAGGGTCAAACAGTCCACCCTAGTCAACACCCAGGTCAAACACAACCACTATTCACCTTCCTTTCTCCCCTAAACCACGCTCCCTGCTTCCCTCCATGTCCCCCCCCCCCCCTCATTTTCACCAAACCTCCAACCATCATCAATACTCTCACCTACACCCAACCAACCCCCCTCCTCATTAAATAACTCACCAAACTCCACTCAGAATTCCAATTCCTTCTTCCCGCCAAAACGAATTTTAAAGGTCTGGATCAACTGAAGCCAATCCAACGGCTCAAAAATGTGTGGGAAAGAAAGAGAAGGTATCCAGATCCTATAAAAGTCAAGAGAGGGAAAGGAAGAATAGTCAGTTAGTTAGTTAGTTTTATTTTCTTAGTATAATTTAGGTCAAATGTAGTTTTAATTGATGTAATATTTCCAATTCAGTATTGTA
This sequence comes from Artemisia argyi, assembly GCA_030686995.1. Lineage (NCBI taxonomy): Eukaryota > Viridiplantae > Streptophyta > Magnoliopsida > Asterales > Asteraceae > Artemisia > Artemisia argyi. The sequence goes on from CM060684.1 coordinate 122,353,061, forward strand.
ATCCCTTATTCAGTAGTTAATTTAACTTTTTTATAAAAGAATTTCAGGTTCTCTTTACCATTCCTTTGCAGTCAATTTCTTATTTTAGTTTCATGGCCTCCTCTGGCTTCCCTAGTGGGCCCCAACTCCTGAGATTTGGCTTTTTGAAAAGCCCAATCAATAAGCTTTAAGGTTCAGGGACCATTAGTCACTTGCAAGCTTATTTGATAAGCTGAAATTGCTTGTGAAATTACCTGCAGGCCTGCTTGTTGAATCAGTCCTTGGAATTGCTTATTTTCATTTTTAAGCTTATTCAGTAGAATTTTCTTGTTGTTCTAGCTTATTTTCAGTTGATATCAATAGTTTGCATCTTAAACCACCCCTAGTCTCAGCTTAGACCTTATTTCAAAGCTTTTAGCTTTGACATTTGACCAAAGTCAACTGTCAAGCCAATAAGCACTCAAAGTGCTTATTCTTGAGCACTAGCTGTTTCCCCTTCACAAAAGTTTCATGTTTCTAGTATTTTAATAGTTTTCCAAAAAGAAAATCCGGAAAATCCAATTTAAAAACAAGTGATAGTTTCTATTTAATTTGATTTATCTTTTTAATTTTTATTTTTAGATTTTTATTAAGTAACTTACATTTTTATATTTTTATTAATTTCCTTTCATATTAAAGTGTTTCCAGTAATTTTTCCAGATTTTTATTTTGTCATTTAGTATTAATTATATTTAATATTAGTTTTATTAATAATTAATTAATAATAAAGTTTTAAATAGCAAAACTAGATTTTATAAAGTAACACCTAGTTTTTATATTTTTCCTAGCTCTTATATCTTATAATATAATTTTAGGAATTTTTCTAGAATTTCTACTGTTAATCTTCTAGGTTTTAAAATTTAAATAGTTTAATTAGTAATTAATAAATATTTAATATAATAATTAGTAAACTAGCTTAAATATAATTTTTACAAACTTTTTATAATTTTTTAGGATTCCTGTGACGGTTAATTAGATTTATAAATTTTTCCATAATTTTATAAGTCTTTTTAGTATTTTTAATTTTTTAAATTAGTTTAATTAAATAATTAATATTAAATTAGTAATTAATTAATAGAAAAATCACAAAAAGACAAAAATACATATTTTTAATTTTAAAATTTGTTTTTAGTTATTTTATGGTTTTAGAAATTTAATTTTCATTTTTCTAGTATTAAATTAATATTATATTGTATTCAAGTTATTTAAATATAAATAATTAGTAATAAATAGTATTTAATTAATATTAAATAATTAAATAGGGTAAAAATTCATTTTCTTTGTCTAAAAATTTTCTTTCATCCTTAGGTTTGAAAAAAAAGTCATTTTCACCCCCTGGGGGTTTTCAGATTTCAGTTTTTACTTTTTATTTCGTACGTTCGCGTAAATTTAATCTGAACGTACACGTTTTAGTTATTAAACGTTTTTTAGGTATCTAACTTTTACGTAATCATCTATATAGCTTGTTTAAGCTATTTCTTTGTAGATTTCTTAGTATAACCATTCACAAACCCCTTTCTGTCCAAATTCACCCGATCACAGACCCGTTTGAATACAATCCACACCCGTCGGGACATAACGACCCGGGGAAACACTATACTTCCATGGAGATTGACTCTAGGTTGTTTGACCTTGTTGACCACTCACATTGGTCAATTTAGGTTGACCGTTCGGAGCCAATCAAAATTTGGCGCCGCTGCCGGGGAGGTTGTGCGCGTTATTCTAAACGGTTTTGCGTATTAGTGAATCGGGATATACATCCATTGTATATTTACCACCCTTGTTCATATTATCTTCTTATTTTCATATAAAAACAAAACTGTTCCCGAAAACATTTTAAAATTAGTTTTCAACGAACACAAAAACCAAAAACGTTTTCTTTCTTATTTGTACAAAATGTTTATCAAAAAATCTAAAAATATTCACCTTTACCCTCTCACATCTTTGATTCTTCATTCCTTACCCTCCCAAACCTTTTGATTCTTTCTATGTCTCATCCACACCTTCTTAATTGCCAGTGGTGTGGTAGTTCTTATAATGGTGGTAATTGCCCCGGTTGTGGCATGGTAGAGTCAGGAAACGGGTCTGTCTATAACCAAGATCCCTATTCTTACCATAACATGACTGATTTATTCCATCAGCTACCACACCATGAGACTCAGCAGTTTTACTGTTGTGAGTACTGTGGTGGTTCACACTACAGCTCTGATTGTCGATCGGGAAACACGCTTGTCTTTGAGCAGTTTCCTGATAACAATTATGACTCTAGCACATACAACCCACAGCCACATCAGTTTTACTGTTGTGAGTACTGTGGAGGTCCACACTCTAGCTCGGATTGTCAAACAAGGAATCTGTTTCCTTGTAACAATTACGACTATTCGTTTTCAGACCCACCTCCACAGTACCAAATGATCCAAGCAACTCCTCATGATACTGAGCAAGACCTTTTACTAAAGGCTCTTGGTATATTGAAAGAACTTAAGGAGGAGTTGGTTACTACATCGTTTCAAGACTCTCGTGAGAAATCTATGGCAGAATTACTTGCTGAGGAACAAGATGCTAGAAACGAATTGAGCATGGAAGAATTGCTAGTCTTAGAACAAGCAGCTATAACACGTGCCAAATTCGTAAAGCTGCTCTTCTAGACTGTGATGATGATAGTGATAATGAAGACACCCTTGATATCCTTCAATTTTATAAGGGTTCGTCAGATTCATCATTTGTGATTCCTCCCATTGAAAAACAGGGAGAAAATAATGAGACGGAGAAATTACTAGCAGAAGATCAAATGGAACTCGTACAATCCATGAATGCTAGCTCCTCTCCACTCCCTCGGTCTGTTGTTATCACGCCCGAGGTTCCCACTCACTCTCTAAGCATGGGGGACGAGCATCTTGACACTGTTCCTAAAAAGGAATCGGACGAATTCATAAAGTCTAGTGTTGAGAACCTTGTCCCAATCCCAAGAGAGTCACAGGGAATTCTTGAGCATATGTGTGATCTTCCTTCCCGTCTTGAGTGTTCAAACGATCATTTTGAGACTTTCTCAGATTTTAATGATGATTGTACATCTCATGGAGACATTGAGTATATTGAGGCATCACTCCCACAGTCTGATGTTGATCCTCTTCTTGAGGAGTTCGCCGATGAACTTACTCACATCAATCCTCTTTCATCGGAAAGTGATGATGGTCTCCTCGATTTCAAAGCCCATCTAGGAGAAATTGAAAGTCTCCTATATCATGATCAACCACTCACTTCTTATTCAAACAGTCCAATAGAGAATATTGATCACTTTGTTCCTGAAGCATTCAATACTACTCTCACCAATCCTCTATTTGAATTTTACTCTGAATTCACTTTGATTTCTGATAATCCAATCTTTGATATTCAGAATGAGGATTGTGATGAGTCCACAATAGAACATGAGTTCACAGATTCACATCTTGTGAATAATTCTCTTCATGAGGAGTTCTCCGGTGAACTCACTCGTCATATCATGACTCCTCTGGAGTTTGATAGCCCGGGGGGAGATGCACTCAATCATGAGGATTTGCAAATTCCCACCCACCCTCCCGGGATGTTTTTGAGCTTAACCCTTGAAATCCAAACTCAGGCTAATGAGCCTCCTCTCGAGGAAGAAGATATTATCATGATTTTCATCATGGTTTTCTTCTTTTTATTCACCTATAAGGTGACTTCTTCTCTTCTTCACTCCTTCGGGAATGAAGACACCATCTTTGATCCCGGCATTTTTATTTACCATTATCTTGAGCCGGGATTATATCTCATCGGTGTGGAACTTTCACGTGCTTCAAATGTTTGTCCAAACATCTTGAATGAAAGTCCGATGGAGATTGTTTCTTCCACATCATGCTTCCCCAAGGACAAATGAATTCGGGGTCGAGTCAAGCTAGCGAATCGGTAAACAAAAACAGTAGCATGTACTTAGGGCTTTCACCCTAAGTGTGGGGGAGTTACCCCTGTTGTGGTTACAAATACAGTGAAAAAAAAACTGGTGTTTCCACATTTAGCTTGTAATGTTGCCCTTTTACGTTCAAAGAGTCGGCATAATAGCCGGGACTTTGAATATTGAGGACAATATTCATTCTAAGTGTGTGGGGGGGGGGGGGGGGTTGGGGGGTATTTCGCTATTCTAGCGAATTGTATCACATTTTACTATCTAATACCCCAGTTTTTGGCCAAAATTTCAAAAAATTTTAAAAAAAATTTCACTTGTGCTTCAAAATTTTTGTGGTTATCAGTCCGCCATGTCTAACTGACAAAAGGATTGTTTTTTGTTTCATTCAGCTTGGTAACAAGCTCTCAGGAGCTTTAAGCTTTTGATTTGAGGTTTGTAGCTTTAATTTCCATCATAAATCATTCCCTTGGTTTATATATTAGTTTCAATTATCCAATTTTGTTTGTGCTTGTTATTATGCTTATTGTCTGTCCTATATAGCTTGTACCTAGTTTTCATTACTCATATCATTACTGAGTATCAGTAGCATTGCTTAGGTTCACCATCTGCTTCTCAAAATTGCCATAACAGGTTCAATCGGGGTGTTTGGCTTAACACTGTACTAGGTGACCTTGTTGTTATATTGTTGTTATTTTGGCATTTGGGAATCACTTTAGGTTAGTTTAAGTCAAGTAAAGTTTAAAAAACCAAGTCCCAACTGAAAATAGTCAAAATCTCCAAAAATCCCTCATAATTGTCCACTGTGTAAGATTTGGAACCTATAGACCCTCATATCATTTCATCTTTAGCTAACTTAGCTTATTTTGGTTTGATTTCATCTTATTACAACTTATTAAACCAGTAGTAATCATTAGAAACTCATATAAGTCAACTGTCCATGTTTATTTCAAAAGTCAAAACTCAACCCTTTGCAGGAAACCCATTTTTTGGGTGAATTGTTTTGATTTTTCTAGGAGGTTTAAGACCTTAAAACTTTTAGGGCTTGTAACATCCCAGCTAAACTTTGAATCCCCCCCTTCACCTCATTTTTGGGATTTTTCTTGTGGGCCCTACTGATGCTCAAACACACCTGCGGGGCAAGGTAATGCCCTGCTACACAGACTTTGCCTCCACTCACCCAACTTTCATGGCCTCCCCTGGCTTCCCTAGTGGGCCCCAACTCCTGAGATTTGGCTTTTTGAAAAGCCCAATCAACAAGCTTTAAGGTTCAGGGACCATTAGTCACTTGCAAGCTTATTTGATAAGCTGAAATTGCTTGTGAAATTACCTACAGGCCTGCTTGTAGAATCAGTCCTTGGAATTGCTTATTTTCATTTTTAAGCTTATTCAGTAAAATTTTCTTGTTGTTCTAGCTTATTTTCAGTTGATATCAATAGTTTGCATCTTAAACCACCCCTGGTCTCAGCTTAGACCTTATTTCAAAGCTTTTAGCTTTGACATTTGACCAAAGTCAACTGTCAAGCCAATAAGCACTCAAAGTGCTTATTCTTGAGCACTAGCTGTTTCCCCTTCACAAAAGTTTCATGTTTCTAGTATTTTAATAGTTTTCCAAAAAGAAAATCCAAAAAATCCAATTTAAAAACAAGTGATAGTTTCTATTTAATTTGATTTATCTTTTTAATTTTCATTTTTAGATTTTTATTAAGTAACTTATATTTTTATATTTTTATTAATTTCCTTTCATATTAAAGTATTTCCAGTAATTTTTCCAGATTTTTATTTTGTCATTTAGTATTAATTAGATTTAATATTAGTTTTATTAATAATTAATTAATAATTAAGTTTTAAATAGCAAAATTAGATTTTATAAAGTAACACCTAGTTTTTATATTTTTCCTAGCTCTTATATCATATAATATAATTTTAGGAATTTTTCTAGAATTTCTACTGTTAATCTTCTAGTTTTTATAATTTAAATAGTTTAATTAGTAATTAATAAATATTTAATATAATAATTAGTAAACTAGCTTAAATATAATTTTTAGAAACTTTTTATAATTTTTTAGGATTCCTGTGATGGTTAATTAGATTTATAAATTTTTTCATAATTTTCTAAGTTTTTTTAGTATTTTTAATAATTTAAATTAGTTTAATTAGATAATTAATATTAAATTAGTAATTAATTAATAGAAAAATCACAAAAAGACAAAAATACATATTTTTAATTTTAAAATTTGTTTTTAGTTATTTTATGGTTTTAGAAATTTAATTTTCATTTTTCTAGTATTAAATTAATATTATATTGTATTTAAGTTATTTGAATATAAATAATTAGTAATGGATAGTATTTAATTAATATTAAATAATTAAATAGTGTAAAAATTCATTTTCTTTTTCTAAAAGTTTTCTTTCATCCTTAGGTTTGTAAAAAAAGTCATTTTCACCCCCTGGGGGTTTTCAGATTTCAGTTTTCACTTTTTATTTCGTACGTTCGTGTAAATTTAATCTGAACATACACGTTTTAGTAACGTTTTTTAGGTATCTAACTTTTACGTAATCATCTATATAGCTTGTTTAAGCTATTTCTTTGTAGATTCCTTAGTATAACCATTCACAAACCCCTTTCTGTCCAAATTCACCCGATCACAGACCCGTTTGAATACAATCCACACCTCGTCGGGACATAACGACCCGGGGAAACAGTATACTTCCAAAGAGATTGACTCTAGGTTGTTTGACCTTGTTGACCACTCACATTGGTCAATTTAGGTTGACCGTTCGGAGCCAATCAAAATTTGGCGCCGCTGCCGGGGAGGTTGTGCGCGTTATTCTAAACGGTTTTGCGTATTAGTGAATCGGGATATATATCCATTGTATATTTACCACCCTTGTTCATTTTATCTTCTTATTTTCATATAAAAACAAAACTGTTCCCGAAAACATTTTAAAATCAGTTTTCAACGAACACAAAAACCCAAAAACGTTTTCTTTCTTATTTGTACAAAATGTTTATCAAAAAATCTAAAAATATTCACCTTTACCCTCTCACATCTTTGATTCTTCATTCCTTACCCTCCCAAACCTTTTGATTCTTTCTATGTCTCATCCACACCTTCTTAATTGCCAGTGGTGTGGTAGTTCTTATAATGGTGGTAATTGCCCCGGTTGTAGCATGGTAGAGTCAGGAAACGGGTCTGTTTATAACCAAGATCCCTATTCTTACCATGACACGACTGATTTATTCCATCAGCTACCACACCATGAGACTCAACAGTTTTACAGTTGTGAGTACTGTGGTGGTTCACACTATAGCTCTGATTGTCGATCGGGAAACACGCTTGTCTATGAGCAGTTTCCTGATAACAATTATGACTCTAGCACATACCACCCACAGCCACATCAGTTTTACTGTTGTGAGTACTGTGGAGGTCCACACTCTAGCTCGGATTGTCAAACAAGGAATCCATTTCCTTGTAACAATTACGACTATTCGTTTTCAGACCCACCTCCACAGTACCAAATGATCCAAGCAACTCCTCATGATACTGAGCAAGACCTTTTACTAAAGGCTCTTGATATATTGAAAGAACTTAAGGAGGAGTTGGTTACTACATCGTTTCAAGACTCTCGTAAGAAATCTATGGCAGAATTACTTGCTGAGGAACGAGATGCTAGAAACGAATTGAGCATGGAAGAATTGCTAGTCTTAGAACAAGCAGCTATAACACGTGCCAAATTTCGTAAAGCTGCTCTTCTAGACTGTGATGATGATAGTGATAATGAAGACACCCTTGATATCCTTCAATTTTATAAGGGTTCGTCAGATTCATCATTTGTGATTCCTCCCATTGAAAAACAGGGAGAAAATAATGAGACGGAGAAACTACTAGCAGAAGATCAAATGGAACTCGTACAATCCATGAATGCTAGCTCCTCTCCACTCCCTCGGTCTGTTGTTATCACGCCCGAGGTTCCCACTCACTCTCTAAGCATGGGGGACGAGCATCTTGACACTGTTCCTAAAAAGGAATCGGACGAATTCATAAAGTCTAGTGTTGAGAACCTTGTCCCAATCCCAAAAGAGTCACAGGGAATTCTTGAGCATATGTGTGATCTTCCTTCCCGTCTTGAGTGTTCAAACGATCATTTTGAGACTTTCTCAGATTTTAATGATGATTGTACATCTCATGGAGACATTGAGTATATTGAGGCATCACTCCCACAGTCTGATGTTGATCCTCTTCTTGAGGAGTTCGCCGATGAACTTACTCACATCAATCCACTTTCATCGGAAAGTGATGATGGTCTCCTCGATTTCGAAGCCCATCTAGGAGAAATTGAAAGTCTCCTATATCATGATCAACCACTCACTTCTTATTCAAACAGTCCAATAGAGAATATTGATCACTTTGTTCCTGAAGCATTCAATACTACTCTCACCAATCCTCTATTTGAATTTGACTCTGAATTCACTTTGATTTCTGATAATCCAATCTTTGATATTCAGAATGAGGATTGTGATGAGTCCACAATAGAACATGAGTTCACAGATTCACATCTTGTGAATAATTCTCTTCATGAGGAGTTCTCCGGTGAACTCACTCATCATATCATGACTCCTCTGGAGTTTGATAGCCCGGGGGGAGATGCACTCAATCATGAGGATTTGCAAATTCCCACCCACCCTCCCGGGATGTTTTTGAGCTTAACCCTTGAAATCCAAACTCAGGCTAATGAGCCTCCTCTCGAGGAAGAAGATATTATCATGATTTTCATCATGGTTTTCTTCCTTTTATTCACCTATAAGGTGACTTCTTCTCTTCTTCACTCCTTCGGGAATGAAGATACCATCTTTGATCCGGCATTTTCATTTACCATTATCTTGAGCCGGGATTATATCTCATCGGTGTGGAACTTTCACGTGCTTCAAATGTTTATCCAAACATCTTGAATGAAAGTCCGATGAAGATTGTTTCTTCCACATCATGCTTCCCCAAGGACAAATGAATTCGGGGTCGAGTCAAGCTGTAGAATAAGAACATCTAGATTCGGGTGGCCTTAATTCATAGTAGATGATATCCATGTTTGAGTTAGATTCAAGAACTAGAGAGAGAGAGAGAGAGAGTTTGGAACCTTGAGATAAAAGAAGAAAGAAAAATTAGATTAAAAAAGAAAGGCTCACCCTCTCCACATGTGGAGAGGGATATATATAGTCCCTACAAGATAACTAATAAAACACCCACACCCGGGCTGTGGATCAGGTATACAGTGGGTAAAGACCCGTCCTTCTTCCACGGTGTTACTTAATCTAAAACTAACTAAATATTAAACTAACTAATAACTAGACTAACTACGAGCTAACTTAATGCTATTACAATATTAAGGTGACCGAGACTTTTATAGGAATATTTGTATTCCTAACAATCTCCCCCTAAGCGAGGTCACCTTTGAAATTAAGCTCTTTGGTCTTTAAGCATTCTTTCGTCTCTGTAGCTCGTAGGATCTGATTCTTCACTTTACTTCACACTTTGTACTTCAAGAAAGCGAACTTGTGATTAGAGTTCCTTTGTGATATATGATCTTTGAGCTTCCTTTGAGATCATCAGCCAAAGTAAATCTCCAAGCTCATCCATAGTAGTATTGCCTTCATGTGATGTAGTGACTAAGGACCATCATGCTCACACCCTTCTGTATCTGGAGACGTTGCATTAGAGTTGTAGATCAGGAGACTTTTTCATCAGAGTTGCGGAAACGTTGTTGGTAGTCTCTCAACATTTGTTGTAGCAAGTCTCTCATCTTCATTGATAGTGTAGAGGATGTGTGAGCATGAGGTATGGATTGACCCGATTCAGCTGGAAACTGGAGCCATCAGCGCCATCTTTATATGTGTCCCTGAAATAACACAGTTAGCAATAAAGATAGAGAACGAATATGGCTTTGTCATTCGTTCTGCGAGGACAGACTACCCTCCGGTTTTGTGAAAACCGACATGTGATCAGGTAGAGTCTCTTTTAAAGAAGACTCTCCTTGACAGGAATTTCCAGCTTGTAGTAATGAATTTTCCAAAGAATCCACTTTTGAATCTTCACACTTAGCATGTTCTCATACCGGAACGTCTCAAAGCAGACAGCACGATAGAGTGAATCGGTGAATAAACATTCACGGATTGATGAGAAATAGATTTATAGAAATCACTCGCGTGTCATATGATAAATATTTTTTGAGACACAACGAGAGTTTTGTACTTTGAATCACATTTCCATCAAAAATACTTTTGTTTGAAAGATATTGTACACACTCAATGTGCTCGAAGGATTAGTAGGTGAGCACATTGAGAGGTTTTAGCAAAAGTATCCGTCAATCCATATCCTGGAACAAGTTTGATTCAATAATGAATCGCACCATCGTTGCTTTCCAGTTGTCACTTGATCATTGATCCAAGATGGATCTCACATGTCACCTACCAAGAGCATGAGTGATGATCGCTCTAGAAGGATTTCCATCTTCATTGTGTATATTTTCATATCACTCGGATGTTCTGGCAATACCACAAGGATAATGCGTAGGACACTAAGTATTTTATCTTACTTTCCACATTGTGTGAAACAATAAGCATATTGGAAGTGTGTCCTAACGAGATTTAAGGATGATCTCATGGCTCTAGACTCAATAGTGCGTTTTGATCCGCTCCTGGAGACTGGGGAGGCGTCTCCTGTTTTAGGTATCAACATAGCTCGCAATGAGCGGTCGATACATTGCACAGGGTTCCCCGTGAGAATGAAACAAGCTCTTTTAAGAGAACTTGAGTGGTTGGGAAGTTTAGTGCAGTGCGTCACTGGGTCCATGACGTCTTGTTTTCAATACTAGTGTTACTTAAGTAACCACTAGTAGATTATGAATTGAACCCGGTTTCTGCCCTAAGGTTGAATATTTGGAGGGCTATTTCTTTTCACCCGTTCTCATTTCATTTCTTTTTCATTCTTCAACCCCTTCAGTGCTTACCGAGACTTCATTACTAGAACCTTGTTGGGTTTGTTCCAGTCCTAGCTCTATCTCAGTCCGCACTCTTCCCTTTCTCACTTTACTCCTTTTTTCATAATCATTCCTAAGGACTTCTAATCTATCTATGGATTGTCCCTGGGAAGATCCTTCCGGTTCTGGTGGATCATGGGAACACATACCTAACCTTAACCAACCTTATAACTCCGTGCATTAAAGTAAATGGTCGGTCTTAGGTATTGCTTCCACAAACGCCTTTTGCTCCCCCTCAATATGTGCATCGATATTCGAAATAGTTTAGCACATATGTGGGAGCACCTTTGTTGAGTCGAAAAGATCACATTTGATTATCAGATTTCTTATTTAAATCACATTCTCTCCCCCAATCAAAAATTTCAAATCTTTCGAGATTTTTGATCTCAATTGATTTAAATAAGTTAGAAAACGTTTGGGAGAGAAATGCGGTTAATTTTTTAATATTGTCTGATAAAAGGAACTTTTTTCTTGCTCCCCCTCAAACTGTGAGGGAGGTTGTTATGTGTCAGATTTGAAGAGTTTGTAAAAGATTCGAAGTTTTAGTGAAAACTCTTTGAAAATTTACTCATTCTGACACATAACACATCACAAATCATTTTATTGCAAGGTTTTATGTACTAAGTGTGGGGAGTTTTGATGATACATAAAATTTTGAGAAATCACTCTCCCCCTCAATCAATGACGGATGTGAAAGCATAAATATTTTCATAAACTATTAACGTCATTGATTGAGTGAAAATTTTATCAAACTTTTGAGTTCAATTTGATTTTCATTCAAAATTGCATGGTACCACCAAGTTTTGTACAAACACTTTCTGGAAAAATCATAGAAGGGAAAGTGTTTGGCGATAAAAAGAAGATTTCTCTTCTTTATCAAGAAGTAATGCACTGAAGCGTACATTAGATCGAGGGTGCATGAATATAAAGTAATTCACGCTCGGATGAACGGCACCCTTTGTTAGGAACAATCGTCTTTTTGGCGACGTGTTTTCCTCATTTTTGAAAACCGGGTTGCTATCTGAAGTAATAGCAAGCCATATTTTTGAAGACCGGGTTGTAGCCTGAAATGACTACAAGCCATAATTTGAAGTCCGGGTTACAGCCTGAAATGACTGTAAGCCATAGTTTTGAAGAATGTTTTGAGAGACGACATGTTTTAGAAAAAAACTTTATTTGAAACCGAAAAACTCTTGCTCAAGCATATGTATGATTCCGTGTCATTATTGAATGACATTTCTAGAAACGTACATAATATTGATTACACAAGAGACATGTCGTGAGAAGAATATTTTTGTATTTTTTATGATTTTTCAGATTTTTATGGTTTTTTGTAGGTATTATATTTTTCTATTTACGTATTGGTATAAGATATGTACAAAGGATACCAAACCAAAAACATTACTCCTCAGCTTCCAGACTTTTCTCCGCTTCCATCATTTGACATGCTGAAGAGTAACGTGAGCACATTTAACCAGGGATTAATTCAGGCATTAAACTCTCCCCTAATTAGTGCTCTCCCCCAATCCTGACAACCTTTCTGATGAACACCCACAATAGAAGGAAGACTTTGGACGAACACCCATAATATGAAGAGGTCATTTGATAACCAAATACATGCCGTCTTTAGTCTTCTAATCACATAGCGGAGAATGTAGAGAAGACTGTAGACACGACCTACTTCAAGATTGCCCAATATGGAGGAACAGAATACCAACCATCTTCATCTCACCAAATGCCTTCCAGTAACCTTACATATAACCCATCAGCCCGCAGCGCACACATGAGACGATATCACCCAACCGAGAATAAAGAATAGACTGACGACTCGACCTTCTTCAGTCTTTAGTATAACACCAGAGTAACAAGTTGAACCACTGATCATCTATAGAATGTATCCATCCTTGGATATTAAGCCCTGATCACGTAGACCTGTTGTGCGTCCTTGATGTACACATTCTCTCTCCCCTGATGGTTTCGATTAATCATACCATGACGTAACAGTGAAACGTTAATACCAAGGTGACAAGTTGAACCACTGATCATCTCTGTGGCTTTTCAACACCGGAATACACGATTAAGCCCGATCACGTGAACCTTTTATGCGTCGTTGGTGTACACATTTCTCTCCCGCATGATGGTTACAATTAACCGGAATCATCATCATTATGTGTACATGTAGCCTGATGACGTATACATGAAGCATTGACTAGAAGCCCTTTGTTACTGATTGAATCAGCCCGTGAGACTATGTCGATTAGCATTCCATGACCATGTTCTTCAACACCTTGATAGAGAGGAAGAAGTAGTGTTGGAGAACCATGCATACCATGACCATGTTCTTCAACACCTTAATAGAGAGGAAGATGTAGTGTTGGAGAACCATGGTTTGCACGACTCCTGAACTGACGTATTCAGGAGTCGTATGACCATTTCTCAATCATCATCCAACATGTAGATTAATATTCACCCTTTCCCCCCCTCAAAAATTGCATATGCCAGCCAACTGCAATTTTTGATGATTGAACTAGTGAATATGAATACCATCAACGGTAGGAAGCTCCACTTGACGGTTCTTGAGGACTGACATGTTGTTTATTCACCCTTTCCCCCCTGCAATTTTTGATGATTGAACTAGTGAATATGAATACCATCAACGGTAGGAAGCTCCACTTGACGGTTCTTGAGGACTGACATGTTGTTTATTCACCCTTTCCCCCCCTCAAAAATTGCATATGCCTGTCGAATGCAAGTTTTGGTTGAATAAGTGAATAATAGAATACTCCAATATGCGCCGATGCACTTGAAAACAGAATAAGCACGGAAAGAGCATGAACATGTTGATGAGAATGGCCATAAATAAGAAGATTCCTCTTCTTTTGAAGATAAAGTGCACTGAATCGTACACCTTTCTTTTCATTGATGAGCGGGGCCTGAAGAGTTGTCAGCAGACGCCATTATGCTGAAGAGCGAGGCCTGAACTGATGTGTTCAGACGTCATTATCTCTCTCTTTTTACATCTTCTCTTCTCTAACTCATTACCAGCCCCATTATCATTCTGTCGGCTTGATATCGTGACCACTGATGGAGAAAAACCCAATATGATGAACTTGATACTGAAGTAATATGACCCGAACTTGTGACTTAAACTTGTACTAATGCGAGACAAAGAGCGGTGTAGAGACTTCGTGCAACATCGAATCCCTAAGTACTCTATACTCTTCAACCAACCAACCATCAAGTATAAGAAGTACATCACCTCTTGGAAATCCACAACTTCGTGTGACACTGAGCACTACAACGTGACTCCTTAAAGTGATAGTTATTTTGCAATTAGAGAGAAAGAAAAAATAACTAGATACCCAAGTCCTTGTCGTTGTATTGAAAGCTCGAACAAGGATCTCGAAGAATCTTCATCCAACCTCCCCGATATCTTCAGATACTAAGTACACGCACCCATGAAATTTTTACTTCAGCCTCAAATAAATAATACTGAACTATCCCTGTAGTCACATTTTTGTCAATTCAATGCCTCAATCCAGCCATTTGTGATGTTATGGCTGAACTTTGATAATGGTTTTAACCCGATCATGGTCAAGAGCTCATAGCCCATCATCACGGGATTTTACAAATCTATGGTTTAAACCAAGAAATAAGTACTTTCGCGGGATTTTACAAAACCAAGAAGAAACCGTGAGACGGTAACAGGTTGAATGTGGCATGACTGATTTGGTAATGACAAGCATCAGTTTGGGTTAAGAATATCATGTGAGAATTACAGATCCCATCACAACTTTTAAAGTCTTTGTCCAACTAACCAACCTCGAATACAAACAATTGTGACCACTTGATGAAGGAACCCGATATACCGATCTTGAAAATGAAGTAGAATTACTCAAATTTGTTACCTAAGCTTGCATTGTTGTTGGAAGAACGGTGTAGAGAATTTGTGAACCATGCAAATCTCTAAGTACTCAATACTATCTTGACAAAGTATGAGACAATCATCACCTCTTGCGATTATCCACAACGTCATCTACATGTGACACTGAGTACAATAACGTAACTCCTTTAAGTGATAGTTAACCAGGTCTTCAACCATCCACCCCGACATCTGGAAACTAGATAACCCAAGTCTTCAACTTACATCATATGCACGAGCAAGTTATCATTGAAATCCTGCATCCAACCATCCCCGATTTCAAGATAAAATAGGTAAACTCTTTCGTGAAATCCAACTTCACCCTCAAGCAAGGAATACTAAATTAGCTTCGTGATCATTAGCTTCATGATCATTTTGTGCGGTTGAGCAATCAAAGTGAGAAGAAACATGCGCAAATTCTTAGGAGTGCCCATGACTTAAAATCAGTCCAATCAAATATAGCTGTCTGACCCAGCTGCTTGAATGTCATCCGAAACAGTCGACATCTCAATATCTTCAAACGGGATTTTACAACTTATGTGACTTAAACCGAGAAATGATTCTTTCTAGGGATTTTACTAAAGTCAACAAAAGAAACCGGAAGATATATTCAGCAAGTTAAACTTAGAGAGAGATACCGGATGAGTCACAATTCGCACTAAGTGTCAAGTCGTGACAAGTCAAGTTACAATATATCAAATTGAGATTAGTCAAGTCATAAGGATTAACTCACAACGTCAGATAACAATTTGATTAATCGAACCGACTTAAGTTACAACAATTCACTAATTGCAAAATGATTAACCAATCACACGAATCTCATCACTTAGTAACTTGCCAATAAGTTAGAGATAGTCGCTAAGGAGTGAGCAAACCTCTAGAGACTGACCCACTGAATCCTGAATTGTTGAAACCGGAACAGCAAAGATTCACACTACAAGAGACGGAATCGCTAGGAAACTTGCGCAAATTCTCCCCCTCAAAAAGGACATGCAATGACCTTTTTGCCAAAAAACTGAAAGTCTGTGATAGTCGTGAATTTGACATGCGCAAAGCAGATACATGGAAGGAGACACATAAACCTACTGCAGAGAAGATGGTGATAAAGACAAGCTTGTAGTAACACCTTGCTGGACTCCTCATCAATGATTTAGCAGATTAATGATTCATTGAAGTTCGGAATATGCTAGACCACTGGATGAAATGTGCTTAACTATAGAGTGAGTAAAGGGTTAAAGCACGTCTCTAAACAAATCACCTCCTGTCTTTAAGTCTGACCATCTCTTGAGAAGTTCTTGTACTACAATCCCATTAGAAGCTTGAGAAACAACAATCTCTTGATGAAGCATGATAAAGGACAAGTTAGAGACTTATACTTGCATTAAAATCGTGATTTAGAACCTATATTGAGCACAACAATGTAACTCCTTTAAATATAGGTAGTGATATATACCCAACCTTCCATCCTTAATTGTATATATCCACTTCTTGAACATCTAAGTCTAATCACCTTAAATACACTCGAGCAAGGGTCACCAAACATCGTGCGTCCATCCACCCCGAGATGTTTGACACACTAAGTATACCAACCCGTGAATTAACACACCAACCAAGTCACCGTAATTTCCCAATTCCTGCTGTTCTCGAAGCACAAACTTATCCTGAAGATAATAGTCAGATCCCATACGTTTTAATATGTCAAAAACCAAGTCCAGCCTATCGAATCTTTCGCGGGATTTTCTAAAAACATCAAGAGTAACTGCAAAATTAACAAGAACATCTAAGGGTGAGTTGCAATACTAATCTTCAAAACTTAAGTCACCGAAGTCAAGTATCAACTTGAACAAATTGCAGCAAGTCAAGTCGCAGTTTGAAAAATCGCAACAAGTCAAATTGCAGACAACCAAATTGCAATACGTCAAATCGCAAGTTGTCAACTGTAACTCAAGTCGCAAAAATTAAATTGCAGGCTCACTCAAATCATAGGCATCCACAATGCTGACAAGCTTAAAAACTCTGTAATCACGTCGACATATGTATATACCCCAAATACTAGTTGTGACGTGTGTATCCCCGTGAAGTTTGTAATACCAAAATACCACCTTTTAAACCACAAATTATACGAGTAGCTCATAATGCCAATACTATCGAAAAATGTATCCAATATAATTAACACTTTATACGGATAACAATTTTGATAGTCAATGGAAACATTTTAACACAAGTTCAGTCTGTATATTTGTGTTCACAACAGTCCAACTCATATGTTAAGTCCAAAAATGTGATATCGGCCCAGAAAAATAATTCAGGTTAAACCATTGACCGTGTATTAGCATTCATTCGACCCAATCCAATCTAAGTACTATCCAACTCGTCCAACAATTTGTCAAAACAACCATTTTACAGCCGCAAATTCGGATAGCCATGGTCCAATATATCAATAAATATGAGTTATTGCCAAATCCATTTTGAATCTTAAACTTTCGGCTAAAATGATTTATGCTCAAACAAACCATTTTTATCTAAACGAAATTAAGGCCACATTAGATATAATACCACTATAATCGGATTATCAGCCGAACAATTATAGAACCAAATTTAAGCAAGAATTAAGTCAGCCCAATCACACACTGCAGCTGGAAGCCCATTTTATCAATACCAACAACCCTAAACTTATCACCATATATAAAGCACCACTAATCACTCATTCATTTAACCCTAATCCACTTAATCACACGCCTCACAAACTAGCGCCCCCTTCTCCTTGCCAGAAACAAAACGGCACAACTCATCATGCTTATCTCATACCAGACCATCACCCATCATCGACATCCGAACACGAAACCTTTCTAATCGATTATCACCATCACAAACAAAACCGATCCAGATGTATACGTTATCATCTCAAATCGAATCACGAAATAGTCTTACGTCTTCAGGCTCCATTTGTGAGTCACGGGTAGGTTTTATGTGTTACTCGTATTTCGTTTTCATTTGACC
Organism: Artemisia argyi; assembly: GCA_030686995.1. Lineage (NCBI taxonomy): Eukaryota > Viridiplantae > Streptophyta > Magnoliopsida > Asterales > Asteraceae > Artemisia > Artemisia argyi. Next base: position 122,370,958 of record CM060684.1, read on the forward strand.
GAATGAGAGTAGAGATGAAACAAACTTGTTTTAGTCTCTTCATTATAGCATTCGAAAATTAAAAGGGAAGTGTAATCTTCAAATAAAATCAAATCAGTGATGATTGATGTTTCGTGAGAACCTTTAATGGTTTTGATATAACTTTGAATATCACGAAAATAAATCTGAGATTGTAATATTTAATCATTAAGTTTGAGTCTTGAAAGAAGTTTGTGGTGAGGGGTGATGCGAGGGTTGATGGGGTAAAGGATATGGATTGTTGTATGGATTGATGCTGATCTGTTCTTCCCTTTTATCTTGAGTTGTTGTTAACTTAATCAGTTTAGGACCCGTGACGATAATTAGATCTGAGGTCAACTTGAGTTGGTATTATAGGCTTGTGGTCAACTGTCTTGAGTCTGACTTCATATTCATCTTTTTCTATTAATTTTTGATTCAGTTTCATGTATGCTAACCGCTAACCGTAGCTAACCGCAAAAGTGAGTTAACCGCAGATATTTGGAACTAACCGCATGTCGAGTAACCGCAAGGTCAGGGTAACCGCTAGTAGAGGTAACCGCAACACGAGGTAACCACAACTGTGAGGTAAACGTTACCAGGAAATAAACGCAACCGCGAGGTAACCGCAAATATGAAAGCAAACCGCAAACTTGCAAACCGCAAACTTTTGAAAACAAAGGTAAACGCAATGCAGACAGATAAAAAGAGGACCACAAGTCACTATCCAAGCAGTTTTGACCTTTGTCCTTTTGCTGAAAAAACCAACCGCAACCAGGAAATAGTATGTGTAAACACATACGGATACAAAGACCAAATTTGCAACTAATTAAGACAAAGCCCAATAACAACCCACAAGAATCACCAAAGCACACAAACACCACGAATTACAGACAAACCAAGCAAGATATACAATTCGAATGAAAAAATAGACCCACAAAACCATGTGTAAATTCGAGAACACCAAGTCCTAAGATGAAACCTTGGCTCTTGATACCAATTGTAGAATAAGAACATCTAGATTCGGGTGGCCTTAATTCATGGTAGATGATATCCATGTTTGAGTTAGATTCAAGAACTATAGAGAGAGAGAGAGTTTGGAACCTTGAGATAAAAGAAGAAAGAAAAATTAGATTAAAAAAGAAAGGCTCACCCTCTCCACATGTGGAGAGGGATATATATAGTCCCTACAAGATAACTAATAAAACACCCACAGCCGGGCTGTGGATCAGGTATACAGTAGGTAAAGACCCGTCCTTCTTCCACGGTGTTACTTAATCTAAAACTAACTAAATATTAAACTAACTAATAACTAGACTAACTACGAGCTAACTTAATGCTATTACAATATTAAGGTGACCGAGACTTTTATAGGAATATTTGTATTCTTAACACAAGCTAGCGACTCGGTAAACAAAAACAGTAGCATGTACTTAGGGCTTTCACCCAAAGTGTGGGGGAGTTACCCCTGTTGTGGTTACAAATACAGTGAAAAAAAACTGGTGTTTCCACATTTAGCTTGTAATGTTGCCCTTTTACGTTCAAAGAGTCGGCATAATAGCCGGGACTTTGAATATTGAGGACAATATTCATTCTAAGTGTGGGGGCGGGGGGGGGGGGGGGGGGGTATTTCGCTATTCTAGCGAATTTTATCACATTTTACTATCTAATACCCCAGTTTACGGCTTGCAATTTTAATATCACAGTTTACGGCTAATCCAGGAGCAAACAGCTCTTGGTAAAGATATATCAAATCCATTTACGGCTTGCAATTTGCCCAAAATTGTATGGTATATCAACTCGCCATATCCTAAAAAGTGAAAGAGTTGGCTAGCCCGCAAGATTATGGCTTGTGGTAAAGGCAGTGGAAAAACCATAATTGGTAATCAGCTCACCAAGATGTTGACTATTCCATCAAGAGTTGGCTAGTCCAGAAGCAAACGGCTTTTGGTAAAGACAAATCAAATCCGTTGACAGCTGGTGGTTTGCTCAAAATCACATGGTTATCAGGTGGACCATAGTTCTTACTTGAACTGATAGATTTTGCTACTCCAGAAGTAATGGCTTTTGGTAAAGAGATTAAAATCCATTAAGTTTTCAAAACAGTTTATTGCTAGGGACTAGCAATATTTTAGTGTGGGGGATTGATGAGTGCTCAAACACTCATCATTTTTGGTCAAATCTGAACTGCAAAACATACAAAAACACTCAGAAATGCATCAAAATACTGAAAATATTTCAAAATTGTGTTTTATATGTTTTAGATGCAAAATGAGTAAAAACAGATGAAAAACGTACAAAGTTTGCAAAATTGGCAGTTTCATTCCCCCAACTTTCATAAAATGTCAAAACTAGTCCCTGGTCATTCAAAATATGGAAAATTATCACCAAAGGTCCTTTTAAAATCATAAGTTGTCATATTTAATCCTTTGGTGAAAAATCTCAAAAGTTTTGGAAATTTGCAATTTAGTCCCTGGAGTTTTAAAAATTGTCAAATTTGGTCCCTGGTGGGATATTTTAGAAAGAAAAATCATTTTGGGTCCTTGGGAAATCACAAATATCAATTTTAGTCCTTGGGTGTGAAATTTGGAGAAATGTCAGTTTTGGTCCCTCAAGTTTGGCAACTTGTCAGATTTGGTCCCTGGGAATTTAGAAAAATGGAAAAATGCAAATTTGGTTTTTGGCAAATTACACCCTTGAAGATACTTTGGAAGATTGACAACTTCAGCCCTCCACTTTCACTAAATTACATGAATGGTCCTTGTGATTAAACACCAAACCAATTGGACCCTTTTGATATTTAAACCCAAAATCCAAACCTGATTCACCCCAAGCCCAACCAAAAGCCCAAGTTCCCTTATAATATTTCCAGGGCCAAACAGTCCACCCTAGTCAACACCCAGGTCAAACACAACCACTATTCACCCTTCTTCCTCCTCTAAACCACGCTCCCTGCTTCCCTCCATGTCCCCCCTCCTTTTCACCAAACCTCCAACCATCATCAATACTCTCACCTACACCCAACCAACCCCCCCTCCTCATTAAATAACTCACCAAACTCCACTCAGAATTCCAATTCCTTTTTCCCGCCAAAACGAATTTTAAAGGTCTGGATCAACTAAAGCCAATCCAACGGCTCAAAAATGTGTGGGAAAGAAAGAGAAGGTATCCAGATCCTATAAAAGTCAAGAGAGGGAAGGGAAGAATAGTTAGTTAGTTAGTTAGTTAGTTTTATTTTCTTAGTATAATTTAGGTCAAATGTAGTTTTAATTGATGTAATATTTCCAATTCAGTATTGTAATCCCTTATTCAGTAGTTAATTTAACTTTTTATAAAAGAAATTCAGGTTCTCTTTACCATTCCTTTGCAGTCAATTTTTTATTTTAGTTTAAAAACTCAATTGTGCTCAAAAGCCTCTATAAGCCTTACCCCCTGTTCACTGAGCTCATTAAAGCTAATGATAGCTTGTTGTGAGCTCAGTTGGTTCTAAAAACTTTGTTTCATTACCACAAATCAAAAAGTCAACAAAAGTCAATAGGTAGGCATTATTGTGGCAAAGGGATTCAGCAGGGTGTTTGGGATTGTTTTCTGTTACATTCAGCTTGGTAACAAGCTCTCAGGAGCTTTAAGCTTTTGATTTGAGGTTTGTAGCTTTAATTTCCATCATAAATCATTCCCTTGGTTTATATATTAGTTTCAATTATCCAATTTTGTTTGTGCTTGTTATTATGCTTATTGTCTGTCCTATATAGCTTGTACCTAGTTTTCATTACTCATATCATTACTTAGTATCAGTAGCATTGCTTAGGTTCACCATCTGCTTCTCAAAATTGCCATAACAGGTTCAATCGGGGTGTTTGGCTTAACACTGTACTAGGTGACCTTGTTGTTATATTGTTGTTATTTTGGAATTTGGGATTCACTTTAGGTTAGTTTAAGTCAAGTAAAGTTTAAAAAACCAAGTCCCAACTGAAAATAGTCAAAATCACCAAAAATCCCTCATAACTGTCCACTGTGTAAGATTTGGAACCCATAGACCCTCATATCATTTCATCTTTAGGTAACTTAGCTTATTTTGGTTTGATTTCATCTTATTACAACTTATTAAACCAGTAGTAATCATTAGAAACTCATATAAGTCAACTGTCCATGTTTATTTCAAAAGTCAAAACTCAACCTTTTTTGCAGGAAACCCATTTTTTGGGTGAATTGTTTTGATTTTTCTAGGAGGTTTAAGACCTTAAAACTTTTAGGGCTTGTAACATCCCAGCTCAACTTTGAGTCCCCCCCTTCACCTCATTTTTGGGATTTTTCTTGTGGGCCCTACTGATACTCAAACACACCTGCGGGGCAAGGTGATGCCCTGCTACACAGACTTTGCCTCCACTCACCCAACTTTCATGGCCTCCCCTGGCTTCCCTAGTGGGCCCCAACTCCTGAGATTTGGCTTTTTGAAAAGCCCAATCAACAAGCTTTAAGGTTCAGGGACCATTAGTCACTTGCAAGCTTATTTGATAAGCTGAAATTGCTTGTGAAATTACCTGCATGCCTGCTTGTTGAATCAGTCCTTGGAATTGCTTATTTTCATTTTTATGCTTATTCAGTAGAATTTTCTTGTTGTTCTAGCTTATTTTCAGTTGATATCAATAGTTTGCATCTTAAACCACCCCTGGTCTCAGCTTAGACCTTATTTCAAAGCTTTTAGCTTTGACATTTGACCAAAGTCAACTGTCAAGCCAATAAGCACTCAAAGTGCTTATTCTTGAGCACTAGCTGTTTCCCCTTCACAAAAGTTTCATGTTTCTAGTATTTTAATAGTTTTCCAAAAAGAAAATCCGGAAAATCCAATTTAAAAACAAGTGATAGTTTCTATTTAATTTGATTTATCTTTTTAATTTTCATTTTTAGATTTTTATTAAGTAACTTACATTTTTATATTTTTATTAATTTCCTTTCATATTAAAGTATTTCCAGTAATTTTTCCAGATTTTTATTTTGTCATTTAGTATTAATTAGATTTAATGTTAGTTTTATTAATAATTAATTAATAATTAAGTTTTAAATAGCAAAATTATATTTTATAAAGTAACACCTAGTTTTTATATTTTTCCTAGCTCTTATATCATATAATATAATTTTAGGAATTTTTCTAGAATTTCTACTGTTCATATTCTAGTTTTTATAATTTAAATAGTTTAATTAGTAATTAATTAATATTTAATATAATAATTAGTAAACTAGTATAAATATAATTTTTACAAACTTTTTATAATTTTTTAGGATTCCTGTGATGGTTAATTAGATTTATAAATTTTTCCATAATTTTCTAAGTCTTTTTAGTATTTTTAATAATTTAAATTAGTTTAATTAGATAATTAATATTAAATTAGTAATTAATTAATAGAAAAATCACAAAAAGACAAAAATACATATTTTTAATTTTAAAATTTGTTTTTAGTTATTTTATGGTTTTAGAAATTTAATTTTCATTTTTCTAGTATTAAATTAATATTATATTGTATTTAAGTTATTTAAATATAAATAATTAGTATTATATATTATTAAATTAATATTAAATAATTAAATAGTGTAAAAATTCATTTTCTTTTTCTAAAAATTTTCTTTCATCCTTAGGTTTGTAAAAAAGTCATTTTCACCCCCTGGGGGTTTTCAGATTTCAGTTTTCACTTTTTATTTCGTACTTTCGCGTAAATTTAATCTGAACGTACACGTTTTAGTTATTAAACGTTTTTTTAGGTATCTAACTTTTACGTAATCATCTATATAGCTTGTTTAAGCTATTTCTTTGTAGATTCCTTAGTATAACCATTCACAAACCCCTTTCTGTCCAAATTCACCCGATCACAGACCCGTTTGAATACAATCCACACCTCGTCGGGACATAACGACCCGGGGAAACACTATACTTCCACGGAGATTGACTCTAGGTTGTTTGACCTTGTTGACCACTCACATTGGTCAATTTAGGTTGACCGTTCGGAGCCAATCACTAAGCACATAGAAATTTGTCACCATTTTCTTATGGATAATGTACAAAAGGGTAATGTTTCCATTGAAAAAGTTCTTTTGAAGAAAACATAGACGACATCCTTACCAAACCTCTTAAATGGGAACCCTTCTTCTATCTTCGTCTAGGATTAGGAATGATGGAGCACATTTCTTCTTAAGTTCCGTAAGGTTTTTCTTTTTCTTCTCTTCTGAGTCTAGGATTCTCTTGAGCACAAGAATAAAATTAGGGAAGTATCTCTTTAAAACCTATTTATCTTAACAACAATTCTTGCATAATTAAAACCAAACCCACACTCGTTTTCGTGCATTAAAAACCCCAATTCACTCTTTTCAAAACCTTCTCACCACTAGGAAAATCATGTTTTCTTGCATTGATTAATACAACTCAAAAACGTCTTCTCATGTATGGATAATGAGCTCTAAAACCTCTATCGGATCACATAACAAATATGTAATCCAAAATGGAAAAATGAGCAAGATTGAACTAAGGAGACTTTGGATTATCTATTAGGTTTTTCTTTCTTTAGAGTCGAGATAATCACACATCCACATATGTTTCATGTAGGCACACACACTAGTGATTTATTTCTTCTAAAAAATTTTGAAACCTACTGGTGGCGGTCCCTTATCATTCGACGACCCCCTATAATTAAAGGGTCGTCACCTTATTTAAAGGACCATCCAGCGTGTCTTGCTTGTAGTCTTTATCTCTTCTGTTTCCTTGTTTCTGCTACCCGAATTGCTTACCTACTAGTCTAACCTACACTTCTTATAATACTTAAACATAATTTGAATTAGCAAATCATAAAATGCATGCTTTTCCTAAGATAGCACCTCTCCATCCTATTTAAACCATCATCTTCTTCCTCAAAACTCATGGCATTACTTCATCTTCTTACCTCCTCATGTCAACCCCTAGAAAACCTAGAATGTCGATCAAACCTATTTTGAGGAAGAGACAAACCTTAGGCAACTTCATGAACAACTCAAACACTTCAAACAATCACAATCCAAATTACAATCCACCACCTAGCACCCACATGGAAGCAACTTCCTCATCTTTCTCCTTCTTTGCTTCTCAACCCAAAATGAGTCTCTATCCATTCACAATGAGTCTCCAAACCTTTCCCCTCAAGATCTTTCATTACCACCATCATATACACCTCAAATGACAAATCCCAACTCTCTATACTCAATCAAAGCTCAAGAATTTGCTCATCTTGTTGACTTAAATCTCCTAAATATCATCCTCTCTCAAAAGCTTCATTCTCTAACCATGTCTCATCACTCTCTTGATCAAGTGGAAGCCCATGGGGGCTATTGTGTTTGTTGCATGTACAACCGCAACCACTTTCAAAATATGAAAAATGATCTTGACTTCATCATATCTCTTCTCTTGTCACCTGGGTATTCACAGCCTTCAAGCAACACTCATCCACCACCTTATCCCCGCAAGTCTTAGACAAAGTACGCATGCTCTACAATAAAACCAGACCTACTCTTGAAGACTATACTAGAAATAGGACTAGCTATGTAGGACTTTGTTTTAATGATAACTCTTTATTATGACCTTTTTGTGACTTATAAATGAAAACCTTTATGCATGCTTAGTTAAGATGTGTTCTCTCTAACCTTCTGCCGACAGTCCCCAAGTCACTCGACAGTCTCTTACAATTATAGGACCGTCCTTGAATTTAAGGGACTGTCCCCAGTGTGCTTCTATGTTCGTTCTTTTCTCTATTCTCATCTATTATGTGTGTTGCTTATACATATACTCTTGTATCTATGCACTAACTTGGTTTTGTAGCAAAATACCATCAATCGATTCCCCGGTGCTCTCATCTAGGGGGAGCATTTAGCAAGGGGGAGTCTTCATACTATCGATTCTTTCCTCACTTTACATCAACGAAGCCTTTTTGATTCTACAAAAAGGGGGAGAAGAAAACGTACATAAGTAAAAACTTGTAAATACCTAGTTTTATCTAAAATGAGTTTATATTTTATAATCATAAAAAAAGGGGAGATTGTTAATACAAATAATGTCAAAAACGTCATTTGCATTATCCGGTCTCTACACATTTTGATAATTACAAAATATAAATACACGTTATGTAAAACTACGTCTAATAAGTTTTAAATTGAGGAAACTCGTTTTCGGCTACAACATCACTTAAGGTATGAATAAACATCTACCAATTTATGTAAGTATCAAAAGATTTATTTTTCATCAAAACTTCACATTTTTATGTGACAAAACATTTTTACAAAAGTATTTTTGTAAAATTAAAAGAAATGTTTTATTAAAAAAATGAATTCAAAATTCAAATGTGTAGCAGCCATTTTTCCCGCCTAAACCCGACAAAAATTTTCACCAGATAAATTTTCACCATATAAGGATAAAAAGAGGAGCGTCTGTTGGGACGGTCCCCTAAATAGGGCGACGGTCCCTTAGTGATAAACGACCGTCCACCTTTAAGGGACCGTCCCCGCTCCTCCTGGTGCCTATAAATACAGAACTGTAACTTTTAGAAAAACCACCTCTTTGCACACAAAAACATTCTGTATTCCAAACCATTTCTAAATCTCATTCTTTGATCACATTATCGGGCTGTAAGATTCTTTACAAGTGATCACATCCATCCTTCCTCCAAGTGCAATAGAAGAACATTCGTATTTATCAAGAAACAAAGTGTTGAAGAAAAGTCTTCCATCTTTCAATCCGGTATTACCGATCTCTCCTCAACCCCCAGTCTTTACATTAATTCTTGTGTGTAATCCGACTTGAGTGCAAGCTCAGAATTGTTAATTGTGTTGATTCATTCCATCGTGTTGCTACGAATTGTGTAGCCACGTGGGCTTAAGTGTAGATTGGTTAAAGCTAGGATTAGGACTCGACATTCCGCTTAGTGTCGTTAAACCTTGTGTAAGCTTTGGTGTACGGTTTGTTCTGCCATAAGGGAGCGTGTTGATATAGTGTTTTTGAAACTCTCGAGTGTGAGAATCGAGGAGTGGAGTAGGGCGAAGAGTGAGCTTTGTAGCCGAACAACTATAAATCTCCGTGTCCCCGGTTTGATCATTTCTTCCTCTTTGTTTATTTACTTGCATACTTATAATAGTTGTTGTATTGATCTCACATAAGTAGAATCGAAAAACAATTTATAAAATGAAAAGAATTTTCTAAAACGTAACTAATAAACGGTGAAACAATTCAACCCTCCTTCTAGTTTCTACAAATTTCTCAAATGGTTTTATGAATACGATACTATACCAAACCAAGCAAACTCACCATGATGATCGATGAGATATAAGGTGTTAAGCTTAGGTTTTATCCCATGGCCAACCAGAGCCAGAGGGACCTACCCAGGTACATTCCATAGATAGTATAGATAATCCATAGGTCAAGGAAAATAATGAGAAATGGAATAATGTTGTCATTGTCATGAGTTGTCACCGAAATAATTACAACATGGTGATAGTGAGGACGACGTGATATGCATTGAATGGGTTGAAGAATGAAAAGGAAAAGTTATGAAAGGGTTAAAAGAAATGAAAACCCTCCATGAACTTAGGGCCGAAACCGGGTCAATACATATGCTATTAGTTCACAAAGATGATTCTAATATTGAAGACAGACATCATGGACCCAATGATGCAATGCACAACCCTTCGTAGCTACTCATGTTTATCTCAAAAGAATCTTAATTCATTTCTCACGGAAATAGGTAGCAGTCTTCTCTAGCCTCCGCTCACTAAAAACAAAACACACTTAATTGAGTCTAGAGCCAATGTGATCAATATAAAATCTCCATAGGACACAAAAACTATATAAGCGTGTTGTTCACAATTAAGAACACAAGTTGATTCGAGAGTCCTATGCAGATCCAAGTAATCTTGCCAGAACGTTCATAGTGGTACTCAACTACTCACATATATTTCATGATTATTGAATGGGAAACCCGCCATTGTCAACATCAAACAAAACTGAAAGTGGGTTACTTAGTCAATTCTTTATTAATTAAGTATAGTGTTAACTGGAATCTACATGATCCAGATGTTCTTATATGGTGGTAAACGGTCTAAAATCATGGAGGAAACTTCAACGATTCACCTGAATCGTTGTAAGCGTACTTGAGGCGTCCGATTTAAGAATGGTAGGTGGGGAATTCGTAAGAATTACCTGGCACTTCAAGCTAGAACCCCTAGTAAGGAGATTTCTCTTATGAATCGATTCCTAATGACATAGGTCTATACTTAGATATATCAAACGTATCGATAATGGTACTCACTAAACCGTATGTTAATTCTACCTACCTAAGATGAACGGAATCAAGACATTTCATCCAAAAACAATCGTAGTGGAATTATTCTATAAGAAAGTCCACGAGGAATTAACAATCGGAAACCGGACCGGACCGGCCAAGACCGGACCGGACCGAAGACCGAGAACCGGAAAACCATAGACCGAGACCGGACCGAATATGGTCGGTCCGGTCTCGGTCCGGTCTCGGTCCGGTCGGTCTTCGGTCGGTCCGGTCCAATTAGGCAAGTTTTTTCGGGTTTTTGGTCGGTCCGGACCGGACCGGACCGGACCGACCGGACCGAGACCGAATTTGGCAAAAAGCTTAGACCGAGGACCGGACCGAATGTGGTCGGTCCGGTCCGGTCGGTCTCGGTCCGGTCGGTTTTGTCGGTCGGTCCGGTCCGGCCGGTCCGTTTGCTCAGCCCTAGTCATGAGTATCTAGAAACAATCTAAAACCATTATTCACATACAATTCAGCAATAAATGCAAATAGTGTCGGCGTGTAACTCGCTGATCGTCGTATATCTGATAGTATGATTCTTCTCCATTGACATGTCTTTTCTCACACACTAAATTTTTATAAAACCATCTCTCTCTCACTATATTTATTGCTCAAATTATCTTTATCTACATATATATACATTGATTGGTTGGTTACAAAGTATAAGTCTTAGCTAAGAAATGGGAAGAGCACCTTGTTGTGAAAAAACGGGTTTGAAGAGAGGACCATGGACACAAGAAGAAGATCAACTTCTTGTTGATTACATCAAGAATAATGGTCATGGTAGTTGGCGTTCTTTGCCTAAGCTTGCGGGTACGTACAATGTTATGGTATCTCGTACGTTTTGCTATGTTCATAGTCGTTTGTCAATGAAAAACTTGTTTTCATGGATCTAGTTCTAACAAGGCTATATTTAGTTATAATGATTAGTTTTACTTTGAAGAATATTTATGAAAAACTTGTTAAGAAAGCTTACATCCTTTTTGACAAATCTTGTGTCCAAAATTTATGTTACACACGTTAATGATTAGATAATAACATATTGCAACTTCATCATGTTTAGAGTAGCAACTCTTCAAATGTATGGGAGTATTTTGAAAAAGGAAACTCAGTTTCACAAGACAATGACATGAAACATTTTCTAAGAAAATAAAAAAGTTAAAAAAGTTTATTTGTCAAAAGGGGTTTTCTTTTTGGTTAGCTTTTAATATGAATTTAAAGTTTCTCTTAAATCATTATAGACTGTGATCTAAGTAGGATGTGTGAGTCTTTAATATTAGGATGCGTGATAAATTCAATATAAAAAGTTAGGATGTGTGAATCTAAAAAGTGTATGTGAGTTATTTCAACTTACTGAAATTTTATTACCATTGCAAATTAGTCATTATAACGCATATATTTCGCATGCTTGTTTAAGAACTCAAGCCTCACCTAGCTTTGAGAGTATCTAGCTCTGGTTTGAACTCGCTTATTAAATGAGCCCCAAACAAAGCCTGAGTTAGGGATCGGGGTTGTTTACGCTTGAATTGTTTCTAGATTTTATAAGCTTCGCTCATTACGAGCCGAACTCGAGCTAAAAGTATCACAACAACAACAACAAAACCCAATCCAGCCGAGACAGGGTATAGGGAGGTAAAATGTAGACAGATCATACCCCTACCCCAGGATAAACTCGAGCTAAAAGTATAAGGCTCGAAAACAAGCTCGAGCATGAGCTTGGCTTGTTTCTATCCTTATATGACTATTATACTATGAATATTTTAGTTTTTAGGATAATGTTTGTTAAATTCCTAACGGGTTTAATTGTTAAGTTATTTCCACTAATACATTTATATCTATAAGACATAAAATGTCTTTCTCTCCCCATTAAGACACACTAAGAGCCATGGGTCTCATATGGACCCACCGATCTCTTAGCTAACAAAAAATAAATAAACACCCCCTAAATTCGTTACACAAATGGTCAATGGGTTTTCCAAAATTACAATTGTCACTGAGATTCGCCAAAATTGGACTAGATTTGTAACCATTTGAAACCTTTGTAACTGGATCCGATGAGAAAAAAGTTTAGTGACTATATTTGTAAAAATCGTCAAACCATAATGGCCATTTATTTAATTAACTGGGGAACTGTTTAGTTTATAGGTTTTGGAATCAATGTATCACAATAAAACTCATTACAAGTGTTTGTTTACAAGGTTGGCTATAATGAGATGAACTCACACACATAGACTCATTCTTCTCAAAATAGGTGAGTTTGCTAGTATTCCGTAGAACCCACTATTTCTCCAGCCACAAATATTTTTACATCTTATTTATTCTTCTTAATTACATGGTTATAATGGTGGAACATGTATTCATGCCTTCACCAAAATCACCAAAACAAACAAAAAAGCAATGCATATCATATACCATACATTATTCAAACCAATAATCATTGTGATTCCTATTAACAAACCAAACGCACCCTCAATAATTAATTTGAAATAATTTTTAGTGCTAACTCTTGTCCTTTGCTACATAGCAAGAAATGATATCAAATGATTATCCTATATTAGAGCAGGCAAATATAATAAATGAAATGTTGACTCAGACATGGTTTGAAATGTCAATGAATGCTTTGTTTCTCATGTACGTTTTTACCATATTTCTTTCTGAAGAATCGTACTCTTGTTGAGTGATAAGTTGAAATGTATTGTATCAAAACTATTAAAACGACTTCCGTTTCAAATTTGAAGTACTTAGTTCCAAGTATGGTTACACTAATGATAACACAGAAAAGAATTTCGATTGAAAAATTTTACCAAAGGAAAGAACTTAAATTAAATATTTTATGACACGAGTCAGGATAATTTTATTACTTGAATTAACTTTTGCATTTTTTTTTTTTTTTTTTTTTGAAGAAGTCGACATCTCAAAGAATAGTACAACTAGTAGATCATTTTGTACAAATGTCAAATCTTGTTTTTAAATTTTATGTCCGCATCAAATGATAGGCACAACACTCATAAATAAACAGGTGAAATGATGAGACGTCCTACCGTGGTATCCTTGTGAGTTTTTCTGAACCCTTCTTTGGCCACCAACAACCACAATGTGTAACTGGTGTGTAAGCGGTCTAACCGAGGTATTTTGTTATCGTCATTGCATCCTTTCTTTGATCACTCCAAGATGTTGAAGTAAATAGTTTGTTTAGATTACAATCTTGAAGTAAATAGTTTGTGTAAATCTAAACGTTTTTTATGAGATCACTTTAAGTGATTTAATGAAAATTAGTTGTGATATAATATTATTAAGATATTTATGCTAATATTAGTCATACAAGTATTTTAACTTTTTAATATTCAAAAGGCGCTTGATGCTTGATGCTATATGATTATGAAAACCGAACCGAATGTCAAACCAAAGGACCAATTGAGAAATGCAAAAGTAATCTTTTGTCAAAAAAGGAAGATGTATTTTATATCTCTCTCATTGTCACTTCATAACTATTCTTTTAAACGTCAATATATTAATAAAGGACTAGCAAGAAGCTAGCTATATAAGTTATCATGGCCATATTTGACCATTTCTTGAGAAAGTTTGGCAGATGAGCTCACAAATTTCTGGTGAAGGTTTTTGGGTACTTAGGTTACCATTTTCAAGGTTTTGACCAATTCTTTCGGTTCAGAACTAGTGAGCACACTCGATTCACCCTGCTTCAAAATTGGCCGACCAACCGTTTCCGGTAAAACTAGTCGAACCGGTTTGTCCGGTTTCTAAAACCATATTAACTACTAGTAGTTTCTAGTTAAGATTTTTACTTGTCTTTATTCAGTACCTCTTTTAGAAATAATTTACGGTCTTTGTTCTCGTCTTTCGACATAATACATATCAGTAGTATTACATTAGTAGTATTGAATAAGAATCTTTTAAATGGAAAACAGTAAACGTTTAAGTAATTCCGACATGCATAAATTGCTTGTACTTTCATAATAATCGTTTATTTTTGAATTTAACTACTCTCAACCAACTATTTATTATATATTTTTATTTATTAAATGGACATAACATTTCTGCCGCTTGCAGCACATAACTCCCCTACAACAAGGAACAATTTTCTTTTTAACATTTACCTTTTTAGTCCTTCAAAATTTTGAATTGTATATGATTACTTCCATGCAGCTAATACTCCCCTACTGTTAGGTGCAGCTAGCAAAGATCATTTTCCCTTATTAAATATAGCATTTAGAGCTACAAATGCCTAAATTGCTTGCATAAATTTTAGAAAGAGATAAAATATTAGACTAAAAGGTCACTTTTTAAGACGAAAACATACTTTTTTTTGGGGGTAAAGGGCCTCCACCCTGCAAATATTGCCGAAAACATACTTATAATGTATTAAATAGTCACACAAAGTTATTGCTTGTATAATTGTGTATAGATGGTTAATTATTGATGATAAAACATGTTATTTCATGCATGCATTAAGGATAGGAGACGAGAATAATTTATATTCCTTTTTGTCATCAATAAAAGAGACAAGTTAATTTGTAGGGTCTATGCATATCTTCTATCATATGGTGTTTCTTTAAAAAGTAGGAGTAAATGCAACTTATTGGAATCACATGCAAGCAACCCAATGAGTAAAAAGTACTATTTTATTGTGTCGTCCATTCAATCACCCTCTCCCTCTGCAATGCCAAAATGAAAATACATTTTGTGTAAGTTTATGAATTTTTTTAGAGATGAAAAAA
The DNA here is from genome assembly GCA_030686995.1 of Artemisia argyi. Taxonomy (NCBI): domain Eukaryota; kingdom Viridiplantae; phylum Streptophyta; class Magnoliopsida; order Asterales; family Asteraceae; genus Artemisia; species Artemisia argyi. The sequence goes on from CM060684.1 coordinate 122,386,022, forward strand.
AAAAACAACCAACTAACAAAAACTTGAACCAGTAGTACGCGAAGTAACAAGTGTTATACACAAAGTTATTGCTTGTATAATTGTATAAGTTCGATTAATTTATCTTTTTACTTTGCAAAAAGTTACTGAGATCAATTTATCTCTTACTAGTTTTTAACTATTGTACTTGTCTCTTTTTGGATACTGTGGCTACACAAGGTATCAATTAATGCTCACTTTCTATGGGACAGTATTCCACATGATAAAATTTGCATTATGCTACTATGATTAAACTTGAGTATTTTTGTACAAGATAATCATGGTTTTTGTATTATTATGTCAGGTCTACTTCGCTGTGGGAAAAGTTGTCGGCTCCGTTGGACAAACTACCTCCGTCCCGACATCAAACGTGGGCCCTTCAGCCCGGAAGAAGAAAAGCTTGTCATCCAGCTACATGCCATTCTCGGCAACAGGTACTACTTCAAACTCTGATGTTAGCTCGTTGCATTTCGTGGGTCCCATGATACTAAACTAACACAAGCTATAGATCCACCAAATTTAGTCGTTTTAATTTGAGTTGTGTTTTTTTTTAATTTTCAGATGGGCTGCTATTGCTGCACAAATTCCTGGAAGGACAGACAACGAGATCAAGAATCTATGGAACACTCACTTGCGAAAACGCCTCTTATCCATAGGCATTGACCCACAAACCCATGAGCCAACTTCAATATCCTCACCTTTAATGGGCCCACTGAAACGGCTTCCAGCATCACCTTCCACTCGTCACATGGCGCAGTGGGAGAGTGCCAGGTTGGAGGCTGAAGCACGACTCTCATTGGAGTCATCGCTACTTTTAGCCCAGTCAGCACCCTTAACTCCTAACAAGAGAACCAACACTGACTATTTCCTACGTATTTGGCATTCGGAAGTTGGGAATTCTTTTAGAAACATTGACATCAAAAGGAAGAAACTCATCTGTTCTAGTCCAGCTTCACAAGCCTCGGTTTCTGGTATGACTGTCGAAATGGGGCCCAAACCAGAACCTGAACAATCGTCAAGCAATCCAGAACCAGAATCCAAACCCAATATCAAAGACATACAATTATATGCTGGATACACACAATCCTCAAGCTCAGATGAAGTTGAAGACTCATCTGATACCGCACTACAACTGTTTTTCGATTTCCCGGGTCAAAACGATATGAGCTTCTTAGAAGCTCAGGTTTAACTAATGTTTTAGGTGTTAGCTTTTTATGAATGAAGACTCGATGTTTGAATTTGGACTCTTCACTTTTCAGTGTGTTGTAGCTCAATGTATAATTACTAGGACTGTTATTAACTACAAATGTTCAGAACTCGTGAGCATAGAAAAGGAAACGAAAAACAAGCTGCGATGGATCACGATCAAACCTAATATATTAAATGGTAGTTTCAGCTAGTTGTTGCATCTGTTTTGTTTCGTTATGGCTCCTTTATATCATTGTCTTGGTACGCGTTTGGATCGGTTATTGTGGAGTTGAAAATAGTAACTGGAACTTTCGGACCTAAATTTATATGCAGTTATGATCACCATTTAATTTGTCAAACTATTTGCAAGCTATCTTCATATTTCCAAGGCGCATTATAATTACACTAAAAATGATAATAACTGTTCAATAGATTTAAACGAAGACAAAAGTGCTAATTGCTCGCTTATTAGTGTCAAACTACTAGAGTCGTAACCCGAGCAGGTACTCATGGTGTAGACTATTATGGACGCATTTCATGATTTAGCCTATCGCATGCCTTATAGTATATTGATAATGATAACAGCATAAACAATTAAGAACATCAACACTAAAAGATTTCCAAAAACAAGTCCAAGTTGAAATTAACATGTAAAAGTTATATGCATTCGCCACCATGCGAAAGCAGAGTTAACCCTAAAAACCTGGGTCGGTTATCTCAAAAGGTCAAAATAGAAAGTTGCATCAGTTAATTAAGAACAAATGCAACCGGATATCTTTTCTGTACAGTTTGCATATGAGGGGCAACAAATTACTATACACGTCTAGAAATTTTTGTTTCTTTTAATCTCTGGTCTTTATTGATTTGCACTTTGCAGGCATCTATCTATCATGCTGCAAGTGTCCCTTCACTGACTTGGCTATCATCAGGAATATCTGAAGGCTGAGTTTTAGGTTTCACCACAATGCGAGAAAACCCATACCCAAGTGAGCTTCCGCTAGTTTCACATAGCTGCAGAATGCATAATTATTTGTAAAAATGACTATTTGGGGTTCAAGGACTCAAGAAAAGATGAATCATGTACAAAACTTTCTCAAGACGAAACACTAAAATGTAAAGAGTGGATACCTCGGTTAGTTCTGACAGGTGACGGGATCTAAACTCATTGATCGTGGCTGCTATTTCTGACATTGGTAATTTAGCCTACAAAAGAATCATTTTTTCAAATTGATGGCTATCAGCATAATTTATGCATGTATACACCGTTAAATTAACAAAACTGTAATTCGACAAAAGAAAGAACATAAAAGGATCCAACACATAGCAAAATGGTGCTTCCTCAGTCCCTCCCAATATAAAAGAAAATGCATGCCAGGAATTTCGGAAAATAAAAGCAGTGTTTTATATCATGGCTTATACTCTATAACCCAAAACTATAGATTTCCACATAATGGTTTGGATTATTGATAGGATTGGATTGAATTTGATCAACTATATTTTGGCACTCATGAGGTAATTTCTAGATTTGATAACAGTAATATGTATCCACTAAATCAATAATCATTTGTCCATGTTTATACAGGCTTCACATCAGGTAATTTTGTAATCAATAGACCGATATGCAAATATTTGACTTATAAGACAAACAAAATGTCATTGTTTATTTGCATATACAACACATAGAGATAAAACTGTTAATCGTTGTCAACGCGAAGACTGTCAAAATTGCTAGGAAAAGCCAGTAAATGAGATTAAGAAGAGTTTTGTAGTTCCCTTTGTGTCACGAGGACGAAATTTTAAAAACAAGAAAAACTAATCCTGACCATATAGTTAGTTCTAACAGGATTAATATTAGTTATAATAATAACAATAGCAGATAACATATGAGAACAATACAATTAAATAACAAGACTATATAAACCCTCAATAACTTACTTGTGCAAGAACAGCGGATGCTAACTGCAAACTTGGTTCTAATGTCTCAGGCACAACCTGCACCATTTTTACTCAGATGTCAAGTTCAACCAAAATTGATTTAAAACTCCATCTAAGCATGGTCAAAAGTGAAGAGTGCTTGTGTAACGATGCATCAGGAAGGAAAAGTCATTAGTCTGTCGGAGAGCATGAAGACAAGATCTAGGATTTAACTTTCAGTAAGATCATAGGTCAGATAGAGGCTAGTTTGCCGACGTTTAAAGGTGGCCTTTAACAACCTACTCTCACAAGTTGCTTATACCACAATTTCCGAGCTTGCTTGTAAAAAGTCTGTTAGTCATAAGTTTGCCTTCCCATATAATTTGTTATAAAGAGCAACTTTAGACAAATTGTGGAAGTGTAAATGCAAGAAAAAGCCATGATGCTTAGCCCTTTCTCCAAAATAGCTCATTATTGACATGTACATGTGGCATTACGAACCACTTACTTATGAATGGGTTGGTCTGGTTTTATACATCCAATGGGTCAAATGGGTAGACAAAATATATAGCTAGAAAGGAAGCAGGTTTAAAGTAGGCCCAAGTGTATTTTCAATGCACACTTCATAAATCGTTTTTTTTTTTTTTTTTTTTTTTTTTTTTTTTTCCTCAAAAATCATATTCACTACAATAGTTAAATAAAAAAAAAAAAAAAAAAAAAAAAAAAAAAAAAAAAAAAAAAAAGTTTCAGGCCAACCCAACCTGATCCAGACCATTTCGACCAATACCAAAAATTACCCATTCTGTCACCCAAACCGTTTTGACCCATTACCCAACTGCTGCAAAAGTAAGGTGGTGAAAGAGAGATACCGCTGTTGCCCCAGCCTTCTCTAGATTGAGTCCATGATCAACATCATGAGCACGCACAAAAGTCTTCACATTGGGGAAATACTTGCTGAGAGCCCAAACTGTTCTATAATTTGCACCAGGAGTATCTAAAGTTATTGCTGCAGCACACGCTCTCTCAGCTCCAATCTTATGTAGGACCTGCAAATTCAAGTGCACAAAAAGCATCAGACTGATTCCGCGTGCTGAGCATCCTGGTTATGATAGAAACTAGCTTCACCTCTCGACTACCAGCATCCCCAAAATACACAGGAAGATCAAGTGCACGTCCAACTGCTACTCGATCACTGTTATCACAAAAGAAATTAGATGTCAACACTCAATAGGCTAGTTAAATACTTCACAATTTTTTAATTTTTTAGACAAATTCTTACAACCTACATCACCTATCTCACACATAATATCTCATATATGTCTCCAACGAGACTTGAATTCACAATCCCTTGGTTGATAGGCATACGCCACTCACATATCGCTAGGCCAAAGGCCCTTTGGTCATCTAAAGGCTAAAAAAATACTTCACAAATGGTACAAACTAAAAAATACTCATCGAAAGACTTAAAAAATTATATATATAAAAAAATAATAAAATAAATAAATAAAAATAAAAACTTCATCTCTATTTGGTTATATTTCCATGTTGAATGACACAATAAGCATATTAACAAACATCGTACTGAATGTCTGGCTTCTAATGAGGTGATGGGTGTATGTTCCTGGATCCCGTAATGTGGGGATTGACAACGCATTGGTCAAAATGTGTGGGTCTCCTAACCCCTTGTTTAAGACTTCAACTTTCAATATATCAGTAAAGGTCTAGTCACAACCGAGGGTTAACATGCTACAACAATTCTCTTTTGAAATGTTAAGGCACTTGCAACTTCCCATGAGAGGAGGTTTGTAACCTTGTATAATAGAGCTGAAAGTGAGAAGCTGTCACCTTAAGAACCCAAGTCTACCATTGTAAGCACTTTTTGTACGTATTAGGTGGACAGTATTAGGTCTAAATACAACTCCTTAGCCAACGAGATCAACATCAATTTAGACAAAGATGTCTAGAAAAGTGGATAGTAAGATTAGCACTGCAATTAATTTTTGTTATATTAACCCCGTGTTATCATATCCTGATAACCTAGCCTTCAGTTTGGGGTAGTTCAAATTACGTTATATTGGTAATCACGGATGATGCAAGAAGACAGTCACAAAATAACATAGAAATAGATAGATTGAAAGTTTATACCTCCTCACATCTAGCGCAACAAATGGAATTAGTCTTTCAGAAAGAAGCTGGGCAATGATCTGAAAGAACCAAAAAGTTAGCGACAGTAGTAAAACCCACCACACTGACTAGCCATATAATAGAGACCAAAATTATCGTGTTCATGTCCATCTTATGAACTACAGTAACAAAAATGATGAAAATAATGCTATACCTGGCCAACACGACCGAAACCACATATAATGATATGATCCTGCAAATCATCTGTCTGAAAATAGGGCACAACGAAGTACAAGGTATAAGCCATGTGCAAATGATTTGATCCACATAGGTGTCTAGATCATGTCATAAGAGCATTAATCTACACATGCGGAAATATAAGACCTTGTTTGGAAACCAAAAGAGATAAGTGCTATATTACCTCACTCTCTACAGGTAATAAACTACGAACGTCTTGCTGCTCAAAGCGAGATGCTATAAACTGGCCTCCAGCAGCTAACCAAGGTGTGATGGCCATTGATATGCCCACCACTAGAAACAGCAAAGAAGACAACTGGGAACTCATTATTCCCTGAAAAGAACATAAATTCAAAGTTTCAAAGTTACAATATAGTGACTGCAGCAATACACATAATACAAGTTTTTTCATACATATGCATAAAGTCACATCATTAATACCAACATATATACATCACAAAGAAGTGAACTGTAAACAACTTAGTTCACTGAAGTTAACCTGATTCACAGCTTCACCAAATGCCACAAAAGCAAATTCTCCACCAGGCGCAAGCAGAAGTCCAACTCTGATTGCAGGTATCAATGAGACACCAAAAAGTCTACCAACTCCAGCCACAAGTACGGTCTTCCCAACAATCAGAAGTCCTAACGAGCCCATAATAACAGGAAAGTTTGAAACAAGAAGTTTTGGATCGATGGACATTCCAACCTGAAAAACAATTGGTGTCGTCAAAGATTGCCCAAAGTCATAGTAAAGGTCTTTGATTCTTTGGCATCTGATGGTCAATTTTCTTCTAGTTGCTAAATTTCAGGAGGCTAGCTTAAGACAACTTAGTTAATAAGGCATACCGTCATAAAGAAGAGACCCAATAAAAGGCCACGATATGGAGCAATATCTGATTCAACTTGCAATGAGAATTCAGTTTCTGCAAGTAGCAAACCAGCCAAAAATGCTCCAAGTGCCATGGAAAGGCCAGCCTGTTCCAATTATGATGAGAAAAAGAAATACTAATGCCAAAGTGATTTTCAAACATAATGTCAATAACATAAGCTACTCACCCTGGCAGTAAGAAGACTGGTACCGAGGATAACAAGGAGAGTATTTGCAGAGAATATCTCTGCATTTTGCATCTCTGCAATTTGCTTGTAAATTGGGCGAAGCAACTGCAAGTAGCAAAAGAAAAACTAAGCTAAAAATTCCCAAAGAAGTATCATAACTTTCTGCCATCATCTTCTTACGATGCCTAATGCAATCAAACAAGCTTAATACTTATAAGGTTGATATTAAACATGCATTTATATAAGGGTAAGATTCGTTTCTTACACTTCTTTAAATAACATTTGCAAAAACGTTAGGTTGGCCAAGATAGATATGTGTCTCCATATATAATATTGAAATGTACTCTTAACAAATTGTAGCGGCAAGCCGGCAAAAACATCAATTTTTTCATTCATTCAAGTCAATCACAAATTTCAGGATATAAAGGTCTTACCAAGCGTCCTCCAGCAATAATGGCGCTAATAGCAACAACTGCCTTCACAGCAGCCAATCCAAGAGCTTCAGCAATCGCTTGGAAGCCAATCTGAGAAAATAAAAGTATTGTTCGTCAATAAAGGAGTTAGGATACGTGATCATTTTATAAGTATGAGACCGAAATATATAAATTACACATCAAATACCAAACTACCAATTTACTTCAAAGTTAAGAGCAAATGTGGTTCAGGGTCGAAAGTAATACTTTTGATGGGAATACATAGCAGTATTAGCATCAAATAAATAAAGAATGCCGGTAGATTAGAGAACATGTTGACTAATAAACGGTGTGTATAGTTAAAAATACCTACCCCTCCTTTTGATGAATTCGGTGAAATAAGAGGTATAAGAATAAGCAGAACAACAACAGCTAAATCCTGGCAAAGAAAACACAAATAATCTGTGAATTAGAAAAGGTCACAATTGACAAGTTATAATTACAGAGCGACATGATTAGGTTAAAAACGTAGAAGAAAAGAATTAAGACCGGAGTTCATAAAAAAATTAGAACTTCAAAACGATCCTTGTTACAATACCTGAAAAAGTAAAACAGAAAATGTAGCCCGTCCATGACGTGATGTGCTCTCCCCTCGTTCCTGCAATACCTACACAAGAAAAAGATACACAGTTTAACTGTCAGTTGATGGGGAAAACACAATACTAGGACCGCTAGATCTCTCAACAAAAATATAACATAGAAAACACAATTGCAGTAAATTCATTTCTGCTGCGGGCCATTACCTGGAGGACAACAGCAGTGGAAGATAACGCCAGGCCATTACCAATGACAATTGCAGCAGGTCCTAGCTGTCCACATACAAAGTGGGCAGCCAATCCAACGACAACGGCTGTTGTCAAGACCTGTATGAAAGACGATTTAGATATTGGGCCTGGACGGGTTTGCTAATAATTACAAAACCAGCTATTTTCACTTACCTGAGCAGAACCTAATCCAAAAACATATTTCTTCATGGAACTCAGCCTCTCAACAGAAAGCTGCACAGATTGTACAGTTTCAAGCTTCGACCTTCTTCAAATACGGATGCAAGAACTAAAAATAAACTTAGAATAGACTATGTTTACTGACCTCAAGGCCAATGTTGAAAAGTAAGAAAACAACTCCAAATTCAGCTATTGCTTTTGTAGCATGTACATTGCGTATAATCGAAAGACCGTAGGGTCCAATCAAGATGCCAGCAGTTAGATACCCAAGAACAGGACTGCCTAAACAAGCAATTGCATGGAAAGCAAACTATTAGGTGATGAAAACATGTATTCCTACATGCATAGAATGTTCTAGACTTGAAGATGTAAGTTCACATAAATCTAAAAGAAAACAACTAATAAGCATGATTTTTGGGAATATATCACAAGTATCAAGCACAAAACCACTTGATATTTTGACAACTATTTTCAATGACAAAGCTTATAGTAGAAAACAAGCTAGCAATCTTATCAGACTGATACATCAAGAACATTATTGGTACTCTGCTAGTTGCAAAAATTAGAATTTTAGTACCTCCTGGAAGTTTCTGAAATATGGGCACAAATATAACGCTGGCAAGTAATAACCATACAATGTCCAACAGGGAAGCTTCTTCTTCATTTATCTGAATAAAGTGTACATGAAATTAGTAAGCGTAAAGTACAACACTAGATAGCAATCACTGACCAACTCAAAAACTATAGAAAATAACATTAAGCAAGTGATGAACAGCATACCTCTTGATGAGGAATCATCTCAATTAGCTTTTTGATTCTCTTTGGTATTTTCCTTATTTGTTTGACCAATGGCTTAGTATTTGACGAAACTTCATCAATGCTGGTGGTGATAACATCAGGTTGTTGAAATAGTTGACTGACCCGTTCATCTCGTTTAGCATAAAAAGCAAAACTGGCGTGCATATAAGCATCATGCGATAAAAGGTAAACAACTTTAGCACAAATCATTTAAAATAGAAGCCATTATAAATCAATAACATGTATACTATTGCTGTATTAGGGATAAATTTGTACCCTGCACCAACAAGCATAGCACCTAGCACCAACTTAGGTATTTGCATTCTTGTCGAATCCATTAGCCACTCAAAAAATGAAGCTGGGGTAAACTCAGCATCGTCGTCCGCAGAGGAGAAAAATGATGCGGGAAAGAAACGAGAGGATTTCTTCAAGGATTTAGAAGAATTTACTGGCGACGTGTCCTTGGTCAAATCTTTCTGTGTTTCTGCCTTTTTTGTTTGATTTTTTGTCTTTTCCGCATCATGGTCAGTCTCTTTTGCTGGTACACTAGGCTTTCCATTCTCGTTATCACTATCATCAGAAAGTTTTGACTCTTCAAACATTTGGCTAGGAGTATTCAACTGGCTATCTGGTACCTCCTCACTGATCAAAGTACCCTCAACCGATGCATCACTATATCTCTCAGCAATTATCTCAACTGAATCATCGCTAATAGGTTCATCACTTGCTGGCAGACCTTGAGATGACAACATATTTTGAGACACCGAAATTTCAGAATTATCTATGGGGGAGATGGAAAGAGCTTTCTCAACTTTCTGCAAAGCGATCTCAGCATCATTAACACGTTTTGTAGCCTCGAGTTCAAACGCAACAGCTTCCTCTGCTAGAAGCATTATATTTGCCACTTCCTCTTCGGCTTTCAAAGCATCGGTCTGTGCTTTCTCTGCAAGATCTTTGAGTATATCTATTTGTTTAAGCAAAGTGTCTTTCCTGTTCTGCAACTGAATTAATGCTGCCTGACAATTTGCCAAAGTCACACGACACTCCCTGGTATCTTCCTGAGCAACAGCAACAGCTTCTTCTTCTACAGATGGATCCAACTTTTCTTCTTCACTCTCATACGTCTCCGGATAAACCTTTGTTTCTTTTGCGACCTTTAATGCATCGAGAGCCACACTAAGCTGAGCCTCGGACGAAGAAAGAGCCATTGTTGCTCTCTGGACAGCTTCTTTAGCAGCAATTTCTTCATTCTCGATCTTTTCAATAGCAAGCAACGTTGAATCGACATTATCCTGAGCTTTCGAAGCTTCGTCCTTTAGTGCTATTGCTGCTTCTGATATCCGTTGAGCTTTCTCTTCAAACATGTTACTGTTGATTTGGGCACTCTCTAATTCCTTAAGTGCCTTCTGCAGCACCTTTTTCAATTCATCTAAACTTGGGTTCTCTACTTCCGCTTCTTCTCCCTCATCACTTGTACCAAGATTAGTTTCCCCTGACGAGTTCTCTACACTACTACTCTCAATAAACTCAACATCCCTCCCGTTTCCATCTATATACGCGATTGAATCATTTCCCTGACAAGTTACTTTTACTCCTCTTGACGTCTTAAGTAAACAAACAGTGCATTTCGGCTTGCTATAACTCCACAAACAGCTTTTGCTTGAATTAACAACACTAGAACTAGAAGCGATCAGTCTTTTCAACTTCTTCCTAGGGCCAACATTTAACACGGGTCGCGTATTTCCATACAATTTATAATCAAACCTTGACCGCACAGTCAGCTGCTTTAATGTTCTACAACTAGCCACTTCACTGCCACGGATGTGGAAACCACATGAAATGTCCATTTCTACCTCACTTTTTCAGTTTCTAACTAAAATTGAGGTGAATGCAATTCTCATTTCAGGTCATCATTCATCTGTCGAAGCAAATTAATTTACACAAACATTAGAGAGAATCAAGATAGATCATCGAAAACTTGATAAAAAATCATATGACTACAATCACATTAACACACGTAATCTTTCAAATACTGCTTAAAAGTATGCAGAAGATTACATGGAATTGTATACATGCCTTAACAACCAGATTATACCATCAAATGTCTAATCTAACGAGTGTATTTTGGTGTCACTTAGTGTTTCATGTTAGCCAGACGCCCAGATTATTTAATCAAGTTTATGTTCTGTTGCTTCACGTAGACAATACACATGCATGCTGTAATGCGTGTAAGCGTATATGTATAACAGAAAATTCAAAGTTCAATCGTCCAGAACCTAATTTGCAAAACTGGACTCCAACGCCAATGTACCTAAAAACTCTAAATATTACTAGAACTTGAACAATTTATGCTTCGATATAGATAAATGCACACATTCATATATCGATGACCATAAGTGTTCAAAAATACAGATCCGAAACATGCTCAAGTACAGCATATATGTTCTACCTCGAACTCGGCTACTAAAACTTGAAAAGCATCTTACCTGCCAACTAAATATAACCAAACAACTGCATCTATCTGCATGTGTGGATGTCTAAATACATATGTGTTCAATACAACCAATTTCAAAAATAACCCAGTTTTTAAAAGCTCAGCTATAACATTATGTATAAGTACCCTAAAAAAAATTACAACCGTGACTTCTTAAACCAGTCAACCATCCAATATACATTCTACTTCAATTTGAATATCTCTAAAAGTGTGTGTCCTAATTTAAAACAAACAGACACCACACAGACCTTCAAGTACAAATGTCTACATTCACAAGGTGTAACCGAAATACCAAGCTTCTCAGGTCTAACTCTATATGCACATGCGCGTTCAACGCAACCGATTTCAATACTCCGAAATCTAATTTCTGATAGGTCAACTTCAATATTCATTACACAAAGCTTCCATCAGACAGTTAATATTCTACTTCAAACTTGGTTTAAAATTACGCACATCATTGTGAGTGCATCGCGCATCAGAGTGATGTGATGACTAAAGCACAAAATGATCTCTGATGCAAGGTTGTGCAATGATGCACCCTGATGCGATTGCATAACTTCACAAGAGTAATGCTCGCATTGAACGCAATTGGAACTTAGGCCTTAATAACTACTTGATGAAACTTATAGAGATAGATAACTACTTTTGGTGCTTTTTACTTATATTATTGATTATTGAACTTTGACATTGTCACTACTTGCTAGGAATATGTAAGTGACTTTATCTGATGTGTAAGCATATAGCAGCATCAATAAGTAACTGGCTTATTTTGATAATTAAATTTTTGCTTGTTAAATTAATTAAGTAGAAATAATTTGTAATTTTTTTTTACCTAGCGGCTCGTGTCATGCACTCGCAATCGCATCAAGCATTGAGCATCGGTCTCTAAGTCCTTGGTACCAATGGATCGCAACACGCAATTTAAAACATCTAACAAATTTCAGTATTCCCCTACATGCATCCACATCTCTATTTAAGTGTTTGCACTGTTTCAAAACAAGCACACACACGTGGACCTTCAACTATATAGGTATATTATGTATGCATATGTGTGTTCTAATGTTTAATTTCTAATAAGATGACTTTAATATTTATTCTAAGCACCGTAAAAACATTATAGAAATCCATAAAGTAAACCTAATCAACCATCTGGTACGCATTCTAATTCAAGGTAAACATCAAAACAATTGTACTTTGAAATAGTGAAATTCACATATTCATATACCGAGAATACACGCCTACGAAAGCGCAAATCTCGATACTTCTCAAGTACATCATACATATACTGATATACTACATCGGTGTCTTATCAAACTTATCTTATACAGAGCATCTTACCTACCAACTCAAAATAGCCAAACAACCACGTCTATCTGCATTTTCCTAACAAATTTCAATGATCCGAAATATAACTTCTAATCGGTCAACTTCAACATAACTTCTCATCTATCATTCTACTTCAAACTAAATATCATACAAATTTTAGAACATATAACACATGAACCTTCGTCTACAAACGTCTCCGCTCCCACGCGTGATCGAAACACCAAACTTCAATAATTTATTAATCTAAATGTCTAATTCCTAACATATAACTTCAATACACGATATACAAAGCTTCCATCATACGTTCTACTTCATACTAATTATCGAGAGAAAATGTTTAAAACACATATCCATGTATCCACATCTCTACAACTATTCAAAACAAACACGAGCCTTCAACTATAAATCTCTACATTCACATACGCCAAACTTAAATCATCTAATATCTAACCTCTAACTTAAAATAACGACACACATCGCACGAACCTTTATACATAACTCATCTACATGCACACGAATGCGATCAATACAACAAACTTCACAAAAACCGATTAACTCACGCATTCGCATACGTTATCTACCTATCTAAACATCTCTATAAATACATGAATTAATTCAAATTCACAAGTCAATAAACATCAAATTAGCTTCAATACTCGTTAAACGCACCGATAACTTAACGCAACTACTCATCGATCATACATTTAACATTTCAGTTCAAAACGAACTAACTGTGTGTAAATTAAAAGGTGTGTTTAGTGTGTGTAATTAAAATTTATAAATAACAACAAATTAGCTTCAGTAATCATTATTTAACATAACGTAACCAATAATCGATCATACATTTCAGTTCATAACAGTTAACAAATATCTAAAAAAAATTAAGTGTGTGTAAATAAAAGGTGTGTTTAGTGTGTGAGAGAGAGTAACTTACTGATCGTGAGTGTGATGAGATGAAATGAGAAGTTGTTGAGTTTGAGAAATGATGATGGATTAATGGCGGATTTATTAAGGGGGAAATAAATTAGGTTAAAAAAATTGGAAATGATGATGACGTCAGTGGACTGGTGAGAGTGTTTGTTTTGTTTGTGTCTATAAAATAAAAAAGAATATACTAACTCAATCAACCAAATATGCGTCTGCCTCTTTAAAGTATCATAGAGACCAAGGGTTTAAACATCTTGCTAAAGGGTGTTTGGATTTTGAATTTGCCTCTTTTATTATCTTCTTACTTTATATAATTCAGAAATGTTAAATTCTTTTACCAAAATCTTCTACTCACATAAGAGAAGTGACTGTTTAAATGCAGAAAAAGAATAAGTGAAAAAAAATTATAATATTATTGTCTATGTAATTACTTGCAGAGTACTCGCATGTTGTGGCAACGAATACCCTGCAATTAATATTTCAAGCGAGTAATGTTTTCAGTTATAAGATTGTTGTGATAAAATTTTTACGGATGATGATAATTTGAGGTTGAAACAGATTTGATCAATCAAACTATTTATATAGAAATAATATGGTACCTGCATGATGTTAAGGTAATATATAAGTGGGGTAATATATAAGTAGTGGTCAGTATAGTATGAATGTAAAAGGTCAAAGTGGTTGAAAGTGACTTATAGTCGCAAGTAAATGAGTGTGATAAGTTTCATTATACTTTATACAGAATAAAAGTCTAATACTTTTTAAGAAATAAAAGTTTGTACCACATAATCACAAAACATGATATTTTTTCATAAAAATATACTCCTACCATATCAGATTGTAAAGACTATATGCATTATGTTAAAAATTAAATTTACATATATACATATTTTATACTAGCTTATAAGACCCGTGGAATCCACGAGTTTTTAGAAGAGATATTGCGAAAAAAATAGTGTGTAAACAAAATAAGGAAAAGAACGAAAGTAAACAGGCTAAATCATTTATTCGAAAGGAATATGAAGTAATAAGTGAATGATAGTATAGAGTACAACGAACATTTGGTGAGCACCTAATAACTATAAAAATAAAGAGTAAGTAAAACATTTGGGCAACACTGTTTGTAACTAATTAATAATGTAATAAACGGCCATGCACGTGAGCTCCAATCTTGACCGCCTTTAAAACTAAGGCAATGAACATTTGGTGAGCACCTAATAAGTATAAAAAAGTGTAAGTAAAACATTTGTGTGATTGATAATACATGTAAAAAACGGCATAAATGACATCATATTAATATTCGTACATACCTCTTGAAACTTGATCATACACCGTGAAGAACCTCTTTGTAGACTACATTTGTAGTAGTCTTTGATAAATTACAATCCGCATCAGAAATAACTACCTTCAAACAATTTTTGCTTTTGACACGTGAAAGAGCCACGTATAATTGTCCATGTGTGAAAACAGTACATGGTGGGTATAAACATACTTTTAAAAGTGATTACCCTTGCCACTTGTTTATCGTCATGGCAAATGAAACTGACATAGAAAATTGTTTGCGCACGATCTTAAGCGGTAAATGTTTATCCGACGGGGTATTTTTCAACCTTGGTAGGATAACCCTATTTCCAAAATGTGTTCCGTTAATTATTTGGGCTTGAATAGAAGTTTGTGTTAATTTAGTGACTTGAAGCCTTGTGCCATTACATAATCCTTGTGATTGATTAATGTTTCTTAGCAACATTGTTAGGACACCCACCTTCAATGCAAGCATATGGTTTGGAACACCTGAGAATTTTAAGTCGATAAATTCTGGTGAGAAAACGGATTGATCTATAGCACCACCATGTTCAGTTTTATCTATGTTTTCGCAACTAAGATAAACCATTTCCTCACCGGGAAATGTCTTAAGCAAATGATCGTTTATAGTATCAACCACTTCATTCGAAAGTAATATGAACTAATAAGTCAATGATCGTTTATAGTTTATAAACCTGTGGAATCCATGGGTTTTTAAAGGAATTATGCATCAAGAAATTAAGTGTGTGAATAAGTAGTCAATCATACTATAAACTATTATGCTTGTAACTAGTAATGTAATATGCGTCCATGCATCGTATCCTCCAAAATTTGATGGTCTTGAAAAGCAAATGTATGTAATGAACATTAATAAAGTGATAAGTCAATGTTCATTCTGTGAGCACCTAATAAGTTTTTAAACAAAAGTGTAAGTAAGTAAGTAAAAGAAGTTTGTGGTTGGTAAAACATGTAATGTGTATATTGTACATACGTCTTCGACCTTCATTATATACCTTGAAGTACTTATGTGTATACAACATTTGTAGTAGTTTTTGATAAATTACCATGTAGATCACAAACAACAACCTTCAAACTTTTTTTGCTTTTGACACGTAAAACAACCATGTATAATTGTCCATGTGTGAAAACAGGATGTGACAGGTAAAAAAATTGAATGTATGAGACAACCTTGGTTTACAACAATTACCTTTCTATTGCATAACTTTAGAGATAATTATTTGAATATGTAATAACTAATAAGCAAAATCACCGTCTTCATTAAATAAAAATGACTACCATCACTTAGAAGCTAACCACAAGTCTCCAAAAACACTTTTTAGCAAGAAGGAACCCACATTCAAAAGTACCACTTCTGCATTTTTAGTTCATAATTGCTTATAAGATGAAAAAGAGTAAAAAATATTTTAATTTATAGTACTATTTAATTAAGAAAATATAAAGTGGTTATTAAAAGGTCGAAACAAAGGTGTATTTACTTAAAAAGAAGCCCAACTAATCAACACATTTCACACAACGCATCAATCTTACAATTGTCCCTCATTAAATCTCAAATGTACACAATGCATGTCAGAATAAAATTATATACTATTATTTTAAGAGTAGAGAAATTACAAAGTGACTTATTGTTCTTGCATACATATTATATTGGAATATCGTCTTCGTCATCCTTATTCAACTAATGTTCATAAACATTTTAACTCCATCAACCAACCTGCAGTCGTATCTACAAATGTTCGACTAATAACATTAAATAGGATCAATAATGCATACACTACAGTTCATGTGTGATCGTACTCAATAAATGTTCATAACCATTTTAATTCGACAACATAGATTTATACTAATTTGGACAGACGTGGGCTCATTTGGACCCTTTTCCCAACCAACCTATTTGCCATCTATATTTACTTATGAACCCGGAAGGTAATGCAGGTAAAGAAAGATTAACAATGCGAGCTTAGTAATCACAATGAATACTGGAAGAGTATATCCTTAAACTGATGTATTAGTATTTGGCTTAAAACTCTTGCTTACCATGTTGCATGTGGTTGTTGTGATTAGCTCCAGCCATACGACCCAATGGCAAGTCCCATTTAGTATTGATTTGTAACAGAAAACAAAAAGCAAAAGATTATTATACATGGAGAAAACATTAAATCTGGGATGGTAGCATTTGAGATATGTTGCAAGACTAATAGTGCTTAAGAAAGATGTCTTTTAACTCATGGAAGATGTCTTTTAACTTATGGAAGATGGACTGATTTGATGGAACTTCAAGAGGCTTTAGTATGGGAATACCTCTTTCTTATGCACTATTCCTCATGTGGATATGACTGGTTATATTTTTTTTTACATTTACAAACATTTAGTTACTGGATAATTTTCACGAATATATGAAACACTATCAGTAGAAACAGACCATTTTATGATTCATGTACATCTTTTGATTCACATATTAATCATATTTATCTGGACTTGAGTATTGTTAACTCACTGTCGTGATAATCACAACTTTTATTACTCAAATTTGATATATAATCCGTTTATTGGTACTTAGATGACTTCAAAGTCCAACAGGTAAATTCATGATTCTAGATATGATTTACTATATTTTTAGTTCAACAGGAAGATAAGAGAATTCTACATTAGGAAAAATCTCCGTAAAAAATTCCTCTAGGCAATAGCAATAGATAGTAAAAAATTAATTGGTTCCCGTTATATATCATAATGAGCATACCTGGAAGTTCCAAAACATTTAGAGGTTCCCCTTGAGAAACTTCTGCCTTTTCTGCAATGATCATGAAGAAAATAAGAAATAAGTAGGAACAAATAGCGGTGCATATGCAAGCATTAGTTGCATTCCATACCTTATGTCTATGTAGTGTTGCCTATGTTCCCTCCAAGGATTCTTAGTGAAACTTTCTTAAAAACCCTAAAATAAGTAATTTTTATCATACAAATGTCTAACATTAGTACACTACTATCATGATCTAAGTATCTCTAGGATACTTCAACAGTCTAGCAATCTCAACAGAAGAAATTAAACAACTTAACCAAAGTTTTCACCATCAGAATGGCTTGCGGAAAATTAAATAGAGAACGTCATTTTATCTTCCAATTAAACTTATCATGACTCGAGGGTTTTAACATATACACAAGAAGTTAACCGTTGTGAACCGTTACCCAAACCCAGGTGATGAAGCGAAAAGTGTACCGCTTTTGAGGGGTCATTTAAGGCCAAAGTTGAGATTATTTGATCAAATATTGCCCTAAATCATTCCTTTTGTCATTTTAGGTACTTTTGAGAGGAATTTTACAAAAGGAAGCATTTTGGACGTTTTTGGAGCGAAAAAGTGAAGAAAACGACAAAGTCTCAAAATCATGCTGGAAATTGCACTTGATGGCGTCACATCTTGCTAGTGACGGCGTCATGACTTGACAAAGGGGTGGAAAAATCAATTACACGTGACGCGCCAGAATGTTTTCTCAAGGGTTCGTGACGGCGTCACGTATTAAATTGTCAAGGCCATCATGAGTTAATGCAAAGAGTGACGGCCCAGAGTCCATAAAGAGTGACGGCGTCAGAAGTGGATCTAGGCAATACGAGTTTATTTTGGCGGCTAGTTGACGGCGTCACACATTACTCTTGACGCCGTCAGGATACAAAATCTATATATAGTTTTCTAGTTTTCATTCATTGTGTGCAACTTTGAATAGAGTAAACCCTAGACGAATTTTACAGCTTTTTTAAGGGTTTCAACCCTTTGTTTCTTCCATGTTTAATTGAAGATAAGTCTTTCATCAAATCATTCAATATGTCTATGTATTGTTTGATTATATCATACGCTTGTCTTCTCTTTAACATGCTAGGCTAGGTTTTCTTTGTGTTTGCTTAGATGTAATGAAACTTAGATATTGATTATGGGTTGATTGTTTGTTTATAATTGTTGTGGATGAATGAATTCGATGTTAGGCTTAAGAAAACTGGCAGACTTCCAATTGGTAACTTACTTGAACGTCTTAAGAAACATGATCGGAGGTGTACTACGATATAATGGTTGTATTTAATGCGTAGGTAACTACTAATGAGGCCATGTTAGGAGCTAGTAGTCGGCTCGACATAGGAAGAGGTAGAAGCTTATAAAGTTAGGGAAGATCGTACACGGCCCTACGAATGGTATTAAGGAATATAACCCGTCATCCATGCAATTGTAACAAACTAATCAACCTGTAAAAGATAGCTAGGGAGTAGTGAAATCTAAGTAAACACATTTTCTCTCATTATTGTTTACACCATAATTTAGTTTAAGTTTAGTTTATTTTATTTTGATTGCATCTTTAGTTATTTGGGTTAGTTGATTAGCAACTAATTCCGCCCACTCCTTCCAAAACCAATATTTTACTTTCTTTTATCTAAAATATAAAAATACAAAAAGAATCATCCCTCACCTCTAGACCTAGTTTTAGTGAGTTTTAACCCTAGCGAACACTATTCTTTGAGTTGAACGATCAATCCCCCGGTACTTGTCACTATACTATACTACAACGAACAGGTACACTGCTTGGTGGGGATTGCAAGCTTCTCAAGATCCCTTGAGAGGTAAAACCTTTTGCGATGGCACAATTCTACGCATCACCAGGCAAACCCAATCATTTTGCCACCTCTATGAGTCATGGTTCTTTTTTAGTTTTAGACATACCTTCTTTAGTGCACTCTTTGGTGTTGTCTTTTGCATTATAGAAGCTCGTTAATGGTGTAGCACTAAAGGAAAAGCTTTGTCTTAGTCTTGTGAATTAGATCTACGCTTTATCCTGCAACACAATTGCCATGATTTAGTATAATAAATATAGCAATCGCCATGCATACAATGTTATATGGGAGTATGTACAGAAACATATTATAACTTTTTCATAGATATATATAAAATGATAAGGTTTATAACCTTCATTAGTGTTTGCAGATGCACTTTATGTGCTTCTTTTTCATTAAACTTTTCTTCAAGCTTCAGAAAAGATGAACTTTACAAAAGATGTTATAAACCTGTAGTTAAATACATGTCACAGTCAAAGTGAGCATTTTCAGTAAGAACATATAAGCTACTTCAGTGGTATCCTAATAAGCAAATGAGTCATCAAGTGTGCAATAAAGAACATGATTCTCACTACTACTTGTTCTTTAATTGTGAGATTTATAAGCAGTTTCTTATTTTTTTTTATTGTACTTGCCACATTAATTAGTTTTTGAACAAACTTAATAATTTAGATGAACAATTTTCAGATAAGCCAGTAGTGCAATATTTAAAGCAAATCCTCATGGACATCCTCTCTATCTCATCATTTTATATCGCAAAAGTTAAACAAATAATTTTATAAGAGCGATACCAGATACCAATTTTTAATAGTTGCACATATCATGATCCCAACCCATATCATATCAGCAACACCACTACCCACTAAATGACATTACTTAAAACCTGTGTTCCAATATTAAGCCATCTAGGTACTATATCCATGCGGCCCAAATTGTTACCTTAGTGTTTCTTGGGTTAGAGAATTGCTGAAGCATGAAACCATTGGGTGTTTGTTTGAAAATAGAAGGAAATAAATAAAATCTTTACATTATACTCGGTTCCTTGTATGATAGCACAAATAATAATACGTTCATTTATTTGCCAAAATCCCAAATAAGAAATGGAGGATAACTCACTTAGTTTACTAACGTTACACTAGAAACGCAACAAATTTTGAAATGACATAAAATTATGCAAGATTGATTTAATTCTTACCAATACTCTTATAAAGAATAAGCTGAATCACAGGTTGCTCTTATTCTTCATTCTTTAACTCAAAGCCTAAACCATACCATAAGTCTGAATATTTTTTTTATCAGAAACATTTTGTATCACTTGCTTCGCATGATGGTGGGCCTAATCTCAATTCTCCTTGGACCCATTCCACCAAATAATACTACATGAGCTGCTTTTGGATGGCCTGCAATTCATACCAAGTGTCAGTATTAAGTTTCGTCAATTAATAGTTATAATATAATGAATCAAATTTCTAGAATTTGTATGAATGAATACCAGTTGCATCAATTTCCTTGACCTCGCATGAGAAAGCAGAATCATTACACATCCCTGCAAGAATGTAAAATACGATATGACATCACTTGCCCTGCTAAAAGAACGAACATTTCAATATTTGAAAATAATATCAAATAGCAGAATAGGTTACCATTGCAGTCTTGAAGTGGTTCAGCAAATTGTTTGAAGAAAGCACTTCAAAGACACTCCTTTTTTTACTGCACTTGGGAGATAATGAAATATAGCATAAGTTTTGACCTGACAATACCGGACCACGTCGTTAAAATTTTGCAGCCCAGAATTCTCGTAGAAGACCATGGAGCTCTGTAAAGAGAGTGGTAGCAAAGGTATGCTATGAGTGAACAAATACATTTAAAGAAATAACATCCAACAATACACGCAAATATCATTTCTACCCACTACCAAACTTGCCCAGCCCACCCATGTCTCTATTACCTATCTAGGAACTGCAGCAGGTCTAAATTACAGCAGACATTCAGAAGGAACATTCAAATACTCGATTTCCATTTCCTTGCATTTCGAAAACTTCTCTTGGGCACACACATGAGTTAAATGATTAACCGTAGCCACATTATTAAAAACCTAATTGAAGGAGCAATTGATTAGTAAACAACCTCTTTATTAACAATATCAAGTTAACAATAAAATAATTAAGAACAACCCATGTGGAAGTACGGTATGGTTCTTTTAGAGGAATTACAATACAATATATTTAAACTCATCCATACAACTTACAAAAACAACAATTTTGCTAAAGGGGGGGGGGGGGGGGTTAACAAATTTCATACCATTTCATGTATAACAAAAAAAAAATTGTTGTATAACAGAAAAAATTGTTGTTTTTCTGTTAAACCACATACAAATTCCGGCACAAACATGTATAACAGAAAGAATGACACCAGTCTTTAGATCTACTATATCTAACCACACTCGTAGTCATAAATCACAAATTATGATAAGTAATTCATGAATGTGATTTCCCCCAAAAAAAATTTCTAGGGTTTTGCGACAATACAATTAAATAAAACATAATCAAGGAAAATGTATTATAACTGAATCGAAACTAAATAAACTTGGAATTATAAGCTACTTACCAATTGTTCGTCATAGAATGGGTTGAATTGATAATTGGTGTTTTAAATCGGCTTTATGGTATAGAACGAAACTATTGTGGTTTGGTGTTTTGAATAGGTGATTTCAACAATATGTGTTGAAACTGCTTTTTGATTTCAATAACAAATCAGAGGTATATTTTTGGAGATGATTTGTATGAAATTAATCGATTGATTGTGGTGTTTAATGCTCATATGAAACTACCAATTTGAATGTGAAATTCATGCGCATAGAAGAAGTTTCTTGTGAATAGCAGTGGAATAGTACCAACCTAAAATATCAATGCCCGGAGCATCAAGACACATCAGCGCATTAAATTTTTAGACGCTTCAAAAGGTGGTACAAAAGTGCATTATATTAGATTACATAGATTGTTTTTAACTTGTTGATATGATTAAGAAAATTGTTAATTGCATTGTCTCACATAGGTCAACAAATGTCCAAAGATCATACAAAATTAGTTACGAAAAATATGAATATTTTTATGCCAATTTTGAAGCTTGGTTAGATATTATATAATAATAATAAATAGCTTTATTAATGATGTAAAACAATTACATAATTGATTATAAGGACTTGTGGGACAAAAATTGTAATACCTCAAATTTTAAAACATGCAAAATGACCAAAATGCCCTTAAGTTTTAAAAATTTGTAATAACACTTAAATAAAATCAAATAAGCCCGAGAAATTTGGAATTTGGCATCATATGATCTAAATAAATTTAGTAAAAATAAGATTTGTCACTTTTGTAAAAGTAAAAATAATTTCTTGTATATATTTAATTATGTCGATTTTATTTAATTATATATATATATATATGTATTTATATTAAAGAAATAAATCATAAATATAATAGGAGACTTGTATAATAATTTAATTTGGACTTATCATAGAAATCTCAGCCCAAGATAAGTATTATATCTGTTATATATTGCATACACACGTTTTATATTTTTGGATAATCCCTAAATCGACTTTTAAATCCCTAACCAAACATCAAAAATCCCATTCAGTCGAATACAAGTTTCCACAGCTCGCAAGTATTTTTCCTGGTCTTTTACAAGTCTAAAGAATGTGAGAAAAATATTGGTTTCAATTCTGGATCGATTGTGTGAGCTGGGGATATTTAATTAAATCGGTTTTATGCTAGCAAAAACAAAAATTCGTGCTGCCTCATCTATACGTTCCATAATCTTTCTGGTATTTTTCTAACATCCTAACAATCATATATGATCTTTATAAAATAGTATAATCGAATCATGCAAGCTAATTCTGATCGTATGATTTATATAAAGTTATAAACCCTAATTCGACCAAAACCCTAAATCGGCTTGTACAAATTTTGTATGCTTCGAATTTTATTTTATACAGGTCCTATTTATGTTGTTATACTCCAGTAAAATCAGTTACATGAGGGTCGAAGCCTAGAAAGTCATTTTGGATTTATTTGGTAATCGAATGGAATAAAGAATAAGGAAAAGAAATCAAATAAGGGTTAGGGTTAGGGTTTTTGGTATGGGATCTGGTCATTAATGATGTTTTTAAGGTTATAATTAATGTGGTAATGATTGGGTAAATTTAGGGTTAGGGTTTGGTGGTTTATTATATAAATCGATTATGTTTTTAAAATACAAGGGTGTGTTTTGTAATTTTGTAAACATGTGGGCTATTTTTGAAAGATGTATTAGATCAGTGGTAAGTTAGGAAAAATATAATATGAGGGTATTGTATGTAAATTTTACAACTAAAAGGTTTAAAGAGTAAGTTATGTAATTATATAATCCGAATTGTAATTAATTAAAATTAAGGGGTTAAACTTGTAAATTATGAAGTTAAGGGCTGTTTTGAATAGATATGTGTAATTTCTGATAATTATGGGCTTAATGTGTAAATATGAATATTATAAAGATTAAATTGTAAGTTATTTAATTAAAAGGTTTAATTTGTAAAATTATTAAAACCAAAGGATTGGAATTGTAAATATGGAAAAACTTATGGATTAAAGTGAATAGAATATAAAACCTATGTTTTTTTACATTTAAAACCTTATACTATAATATAGTTACACTTTAAACCCTAAACTATTATTATATTATCATAATTAAACCCTGAAAACTTAGTATATATGTAAAATCTAACTAAATAAGTAAACCTACTAAATAAGGAAACTTTATGAAGAGTTATTA
The DNA here is from genome assembly GCA_030686995.1 of Artemisia argyi. Lineage (NCBI taxonomy): Eukaryota > Viridiplantae > Streptophyta > Magnoliopsida > Asterales > Asteraceae > Artemisia > Artemisia argyi. The sequence goes on from CM060684.1 coordinate 122,410,253, forward strand.
TAAATGAAAAGTTATTAAAAGTGGAAAGAAGACTTAAAATGAAATATGAACCAGTAAATGAGTGAACAAGTTATTAACGATAAAATGAACCCTAATTCAGGTATATATATTGAAGAAGAAGTGAACTCTTCCTTTTGTGAATCCTTCTTTTGAATTCATTGCTTTGCTAAGGTACGGATATTCTGACCTTATCCTTAAGGTTTCCTTTGTGATATGAACCTTTGATATAAACTTTCTGTTTGAACCTTACTATGATAAACCTTTGCTATGAACCTTTGACATGAACCTTTGTTATCTGAACCATTTGTTTGACCTTTTTGTTACATGAGCTTCACTAGGCATGGGGGTTCCATGTCCGTGTCATAGATGCACCTATGGCATGACTCTAGGGCAGTAGAGCGATGTTCTGCCACGTCCCTTCCGTTATATATGAATATGCACTAATTTTCAGGGGCGTATGGATGCATCCTAGATCTGTTTTCTGTTACGATATGATATGATTCTGTTTAGTGACTGGTAGTACGTGCAATGTACTCCTTTCACTTCCGGTACATTGGAGCTAGCTACTCCTTGTACAATTTATGATTTGACGGTGATATGATAATGATATGTTTCTAAGCTCATGGTATATTCTGATTCTGTTTATACAGTTGAATATATAGATTCCTTACTTAACCTACACATTATATTTCTGTATTATCTGTTATACATAAATATGTTTCCCCAAATTATATATCTGTTCTTCAGCATTTATTTCAGTTTACTTTTGTTATATCCGTTCACTGAGCTTTTGTAGCTCAGCCGCATTTCTTTTCTCCACGGCAGGTATTCGAGATAGCTTTTGGAATAGCTTTCTGGGCTTGAGTGTAGAACTGAGTGAAGAATTTGACATTAGCTATTTGAAGTAAGTTTTCTGCTTTTGATCTGTCTGTTTGTTCTGATGTAACACCATAATTTGTGACATTTTTACCCTTGTCGGGTTGGGGTGTTACAATTATGGTATCAGAGCCAGGTTGGATCGGCGGATTAAAAACCCGTAGAACTTAGGCTATGACCTGTGAGTATTAGGCCCTAAAGTTTTGTACCATAGGAGTCATGAAACGATCTTTGAGGATTTTTAGGACTCCTTTATATGAGACTTGAGTTATGACCAGTGAGGATTGGGTAGACTAGGACATTTCTTTAAGTAGCATCGTTTCCGCATCACTCTGATTCGTGCTACTGTCTTTAGTTAATCCCGATAAGATCATTATCTCGAGGTTAGGAAGTTATGCAAAAACTAAGATTCAGTAACCTAGTAAGTTTAGAATGCCTTGAGAACTACATGATTAAGCTCCACACTATTTAAGTTACATAATCTGATTCTGATTCCCATCCTTGATAATTAGTTTGACCATTTGGAACATTATTACAACCCTAAGTGTTTGATATACTCTGTGAATCTTTCTGCTTATGTTAGGCATATTAAGTTTTGACACTATTTGATTTTTCATGAATCTTTTCTATCCTTATGAGAGATCTGGAGGTTATTAGTCCCAAATACAGAAAATTGTCCACTCTATTATGATAATGAAACTATGTTACTAAGGTTTCCTTTGGAAGATTATAATTCTGACAATAATCTGGGTATGGGTTGATTTCCTTAAGTTCTTTTCGTTAATAATGATTAGGACATCACATGATAATAAGGAAGATTGACAATGGTGAGATTGAATCTTTAGAATATTAAGTTTCCTTTGGAAGTTTCGTATTATGATAATTCTGCGTAGGTTTGTTAAGTTTATGATTATAAGAAATTTGTTGAATTTTGGAAGTATTGATAGATCTGCTAGATTTCTGTAGTTTTCTGATACGTTTCGTTTTCCGTTCGACTTCATTGATGAGGATTGATTCAGCTAAATCCTCGGAAGAAGAGGAGAATTGTTAGGTTGCTATTAGGTTGTTTATTCACGACTTGAAATAAAGTATGGTCGCCATGAAGGTATATTTATATAATGCAAATATTATGACGCCTGGCCAACGTGATAATATTTACATCATATGATGTACCCTCATTGTGAGCATAAGATATTTTGGGAAGTGTTTGGGAAGCATCAGATTTCTGTCAGTTAGATTATCCGAGATTAGTGAGACTTTTTAGATTCATTCGACCTATATGTAGGTTCTGCCTTCATCATTAGATATCTGGATATGTTCAAATTCTCGTTGTATGTTTGTTGATCGTTGATCATTCGTTAAGAATTTCAGAACTCATTATAGAGTCTTCTATCGTTTGAAGTTCCGTACTCAATCCGTTTTCTGCTAGTACTTGTGAGAAGTACTTTAGTTGTCTGCTACCTATATGTAATCGTTGAATCGATTTCTGAACTGTTCTGAATAAGATATGAAGTTATGAAAGTCTAATAAGAAAGATATGTCTGTCCGTCTGAAATCTGTTAGAAAATTTTCTGAATTGAGATTATTTATGTAATCGAAAGATTCTGTGTTTGTTCCGTTCTGTCAATTTCAGCAATCTGATTCGTTTATGCTTATTCTGCCTATTCAATTTCTGAGGACGGAAATTTCTTTTTAGAAGGGAAGAAGTTGTAATACCTCAAATTTTAAAACATGTAAAATGACCAAAATGCCCTTAAGTTTTAAAAATTTGTAATAACACTTAAATAATATCAAATAAGCCCTAGAAATTTGGAATTTGGCATCATATGATCTAAATAAATTTAGTAAAAATAAGATTTGTCACTTTTGTAAAAGTAAAAATAATTTCTTGTATATATTTAATTATGTCGATTTTATTTAATTATATATATATATGTATTTATATTAAAGAAATAAATCATAAATATAATAGGAGACTTGTATAATAATTTAATTTGGACTTATCATAGAAATCTCAGCCCAAGATAAGTATTATATCTGTTATATATCGCATACACACGTTTTATATTTTTGGATAATCCCTAAATCGACTTTTAAATCCCTAACCGAACATCAAAAATCCCATTTAGTCGAATACAAGTTTCCGCAGCTCCCAAGTATTTTTCCTGATCTTTTACAAGTCTAAAGAATGTGATAAAAATATTGGTTTCAATTCTGGATTGATCGTGTGAGCTGGGGGTATTTAATTGAATCGGTTTTGTGCTAGCAAAAATAAAAATTCGTGCTGCCTCATCTATACGTTCCATAATCTTTCTGGTATTTTTCTAACATCCTAACAATCATATATGATCTTTATAAAATAGTATAATTGAATCATGCAAGCTAATTCTGATCGTATGATTTATATAAAGTTATAAACCCTAATTTGACCAAAACCCTAAATCGACTTGTACAAATTTTGTATGCTTTGAATTTTATTTTATACAGGTCCTATTTATGTTGTTATACTCCAGTAAAATCAGTTACATGAGGGTCGAAGCCTAGAAAGTTATTTTGGATTTATTTGGTAATCGAATGGAATAAAGAATAAGGAAAAGAAATCAAATAAGGGTTCGGGTTAGGGTTTTTGGTATGGGATCTGGCCACTAATGATGTTTTTAAAGTTATAATTAATGTGGTAATGATTGGGTAAATTTAGGGTTAGGGTTTGGTGGTTTATTATATAAATTGATTATGTTTTTAAAATACAAGGGTATGTTTTGTAATTTTGTAAACCTGTGGGCTATTTTTATAAGATGTATTAGATCAGTGGCAAGTTAGGAAAAATATAATATGAGGGTATTGTATGTAAATTTTACAACTAAAAGGTTTAAAGAGTAAGTTATGTAATTATATAATCCGAATTGTAATTAATTAAAATTAAGGGGTTAAACTTGTAAATTATGAAGTTAAGGGCTGTTTTGAGTAGATATGTGTAATTTCTGATAATTATGGGCTTAATGTGTAAATATGAATACTATAAAGATTAAATTGTAAGTTATTTAATTAAAAGGTTTAATTTGTAAAATTATTAAAACCAAAGGATTGGAATTGTAAATATGGAAAAACTTATGGATTAAAGTGAATAGAATATGAAACCTAAGTTTTTTTACATTTAAAACCTTATACTATAATATAGTTACACTTTAAACCTTAAACTATTATTATATTATCATAATTAAACCCTGAAAACTTAGTATATATGTAAAATCTGACTAAATAAGTAAACCTGCTAAATAAGGAAACTTTATGAAGAGTTATTATAAATGAAAAGTTATTAAAAGTAGAAAGAAGACTTAAAATGAAATATGAACCAGTAAATGAGTGAACAAGTTATTAACGATAAAATGAACCCTAATTTAGGTATATATATTGAAGAAGAAGTGAACTCTTCCTTTTGTGAATCCTTCTTTTGAATTCATTGCTTTGCTAAGGTACGGATATTCTGACCTGGTCCTTAAGGTTTCCTTTGTGATATGAACCTTTGATATGAACTTTCTGTTTGAACCTTACTATGATAAACCTTTGACATGAACCTTTGTTATCTGAACCATTTGTTTGACCTTTTTGTTACATGAGCTTCACTAGGCATGGGGGTTCCATGTCCGTGTCGTCCGTGTCATAGATGCACCTATGGCATGACTCTAGGGCAGTAGAGTGATGTTCTGCCACGCCCCTTCCATTATATATGAATGTGCACTAATTTTCAGGGGCGTATGGATGCATCCTAGATCTGTTTTCTGTTACGATATGATATGATTCTGTTTAGTGACTGGTTGTACGTGCAATGTACTCCTTTCACTTCCGGTACATTAGAGCTAGCTACTCCTTGTACAATTTATGATTTGACGGTGATATGATAATGATATGTTTCTGAGCTCATGGTATATTCTGATTTTGTTTATACAGGTGACTGTATAGATTCCTTACTTAACCTACACATTATATTTCTGTATTATCTGTTATACCTAAATATGTTTCCCCAAATTATATATCTGTTCTTCAGCATTTATTTCAGCTTACTTTTGTTATATCCGTTCACTGAGCTTTCGTAGCTCAGCCGCATTTCTTTTCTCCGCGGCAGGTATTCAAGATAGCTTTTGGAATAGCTTTCTGGGCTTGAGTGTAGAACTGAGTGAAGAATTTGACATTAGCTATTTGAAGTAAGTTTTCTGCTTTTGATCTGTCTATTTGTTCTGATGTAACACCATAATTTGTGACATTTTTACCCTTGTCGGGTTGGGGTGTTACAAAAATAAATATCAAAAAGTATATTATATTGTATTTTTTTTAACCGACACATTTAATATATTTAGCTAAAATATTACATTGAAACTAAGTACAATAGGTGTACTAATAAACTTTTAAGTTTGAAATGTCTTATTGTAGTTAATGAATAAAACGTGATTTCTCCATTATAAGCATTATTGATAGGCTTTGTTCGTGTTAATAACTTACCCGGAAGAACTCGAACTTTTATTAAAGTATACTTATAGAAGGTTTTTCTAATATAAAACACGGTTAACCCGACTCAAATAACCTTATTCATGTCGAGTTAATCTAAAATAACAACTCTCTTATTTTAACTTTTACTTTTTAAAATTTTCTTATTACTGAAGCTTAAAAATACGTAAACTTTAAATAAGGATAATTAAGTAATACAGTAGCCGATTAATAAGTACAAATGTGCATCGCATTTTTGTATCTTTTTGAATTACTTTTTCTCACTAATTGATCATATTTTTAGTTCTTTAGTTGTAAAAAGTGAAACACTTAACATATGTGACACTAGTTTGAAAACTTGACTTTAAGAGAGCAATGTACGGTGACGTTGAACCCATGCCAATCCCACTTGGCATGACGCCAAAGTGGCGTGACCACATCGGGGGTACCGGCGCCAAAGCCTAAGCCAAACTATTGGTGTGCGTGAAAAAGAGAAAGGTAATGTTTTTTTTTTCTCGATTTAAATCTGTTTTGAGCGTGTGTATGTATGTGTGTTGAGGAAGACGATGGGAAAAGACGGTGTGCGGGGTGTATGTTTGAAAAGAAGGCTTTTACTTGAGTTGGTCTATGCAAAAAATAAGTTGGTATTTTTTTAGTGGGTTTAGTTTTTATTTAATATGAAGTTGGTATTTTTGTTTCTAATTTATATTTTTTTATGTAATTTGTATTTTTATTTAATGAATGAAAATTTAGTTGGTTTGAAAAAATGGAAAATAAAATATGTTGATATAAATAAATGACTAAAAACGTTATTCATATCTTTCGATATCTCTATGTTTTGATAATCACAAAATGAAAACACATCAAACCAAAGATCATGACGTAAACAAGTATTTAGTAGTAAATAATCACTTTCACCATCTAATCACTTAAGGTATGAATAAACATAGTTTTAATGCATTATACGATCAAAGGGATATTATTACAAAGTTTATTTTAATATATAAACTTATTATATATTTTTGAAAAACACTTTTGGTAATAAAGAAAAATATTTTAATCATACTAAATATATAATTTCAAATTTTTAACCAAAATCAGTTAGTTTTTCACCAAATAAACTTTCCCCACTAAAAAACAAAAAATCTGGCCGTTACAGTTGGGCGGCCCCCTTAATTATAAAGGGCGGTCCCCTTAATTTTAAGGGGGCCGGCCTTGATTTAAGGGGACCGGCCACGCTCCTCTGTCAGATTTTGTTGCCTATAAATACCACCTTAAATCTGAAATTTCTCTTACCTTTTTGCACTAAAAACTTTCTGATTCAAATCTCCATTTCAATCTCAAAAATCCTTTGATCATATAATTCATAAGCCTTTGTTTCCAAGTGATCCAAAGCCTCATTCATTCAAGTGCAAATAGAAGAATACTTCTATTCATCAAGACTAGGAGTATTATAACTTAACATCATCTTGCTATCTAAGTTGTTTGATCATTTAATCTTGTATATCATTCATTCTTTGGTGAATATAGTGTATAGATTGGTTAGTTAGATTTAGATATAGGATCTAGATTTATTGAAGGTGTGAAGTAGTACTAGAATTAAAGAAGTAGAGGTGGATAGGATTTGTGATAGAAGAAATAAATAGTGGTAGTATATTGAAGTGGAGATAGTTGTGAAGACAAAGAAGTTGAAGCTTTGAAGTTGAGAAGACCTTGAAGCCTAGAGGTTGTGAAGTAGTATATATCTTGGAGTAGTGGTTAGGACTTAGTAGTGAAGGTGTGAAGAAACAAGTGGTGTGAAGAAAAAGAGTTAGGAAGTAGTAAGTTGTGAAGAAGCTAGGAGTGTAGTAGTAAGTTGTGAAGAAGCTAGGAGCGAAGTAGAAAGTTGTGAAGAAGCTAGGAGTGAATTAGAAAAGTGTGAGGAAGAATTGGTGTGACGTAGATTGGTGTGAAGAAGTTGTGATTGTGTTTTGACAAAGTTGTGGTGTGTAATTTGGTGTAAGGTTTTCTCCGCCATAAGGGAGGCTTTTGATCTAGTGAAGAAAACTCTCGAGTAGGTGACTCGGGGAGTGGAGTAGGGCAAGGAAGGTGTCCTTGTAGCCGAACCACTTTAAATCCTTTGTCTCTCGGTTTGATCTTTCCATCTCTCACTTTTTGATTACTTACTTATTAGCATCTCATACATAATTATTATTGTTTGTGTTGTGCATAGATTGATTTCACATAAAGATCAAACTAAAATTCATTCATAACATTAATCTTACAAAAACAAACCAAGTACATAAACTTATATTAAAACACTTATACATATATATATGCTTATATATATGATATATGAAATTATAAATTCTTTCCCAACATTGTACATAAGTAGTGTTTATACAAAATCGTAAATAAACTAGTATATACACTTTTGCATTAAAGAGTTTTGAAATTATACATTATACATAAGTAGTGTTTATACAAAATCGTAAATAAACTAGTATCTATATTTTTGCATTAAAGAGTTTTGAATTTTTCGTCTAATCTTTAGAAGCTAACTTTTACAAAACAAATAAAACGAAAAAGATGTAAAACTATTCAACCCCCTTTCTAGTTTTCCACAATTGGTATCAAGAGCCACGTCTAGCAAGACCTTTAAAATATATTGTATTTTAAAACTTGTAACGATCTATGGAATTTGAAAAATATCTAGAAGGGAAATTTACGCAAAAACCACCATTATTTGAAAATGATCATTTTCTTGAATGGAAAATTAAATTTGAAAATTATGTGAAATCAATATACCTTGATCTTTGGCATATCATTTCAATTGGTGATCTTAAACAAACCAAAATAGATTTTGAAAATCAATATAATAATCTTCAAACCAAATTTGATAAAAATACTAAAGCCAAATTACTTATTTTAAAAACTCTACCAAGAGTTGAATATGAAAGATTATTTCTTTGTAAAACGGCAAATGATATTTGGAAATGTCTTTTAAAGTTTCACCAAGAGAAATGTAAAACCAAAGATGATAAACTTGATATTGCACAAGAAATAGTTACTCTAGAAAATTTAATAGATAAATATTTAGTTGAAATAAACACATGTACTACTAGTTCAAATGTGATCATTGAAGGTATCAATAACGAAGAATACATGAGCCAAATCCGAAGAAAGAGTGTTAATAAATCTTGGTGCAACAAGTACGAAGAAGACGATGATAATACGGCTTGTGAGAATATTCAAACTAATGTGAATACAAGTATTGATGGCAAGGACTACATGCTTCTAGATCTAAGCGAAACTACAAATAAAACATGGAGCGACATGGACGATGGAATTGATCAACATATAGCATGTGAAGATTATACAACTACTAATAAGGTACAATCTGAAACCGAACATTTTTGCTATGATCAATTTATATTAGAATTTTCAAAAATGGAAAACAACTTCAAACATTTTTGCAACATTGACTCAAAAATGATTCCTAAAAATAAATCTTCAATATTCATTGAAAACAATTTTAAAAAAGAAATAATTTTAGAAGATAAAATATCTAGACTTGAAAGCAATATTAAAATTGATCTTAAATGTAAATATTGTCAATACTATAAACATGAAATTAAAATGGAAAATGAAAAAGCAAAAATATTAGCAAAATTTGAAAATAGCTCTAGATCTTTAAAATATTTACTTAACATTCAAAAGTCATTTTTTGATAAAACCGGCTTAGGATTTACCGCAAATGATCCTTCAACAAATGTATCAAAACAAATAAAATTTGTTAAACCTAGTGGAGAAATTTAGAACTAATATTATTTACACTCATTATTTATTACTTTAGTCAAGAAAGTCATTGTTTGTTGATTAAAACAAACTATTGATGAATTCTTGTACTTCTCGACGACATCCTCATCATGTGCATTTAAATGCAATGGATGTTCTCAACTAACCAACTCGAACTCATGAGAATCTGGGTACCAAGCTCTTTATCATGTTTAGGTAATTAACGAATGAAGAGACTATTACGTTTTGGATTGCTCACCTTGCTCTCTTACTTTTGACGACTATTGGTTCCTATCACTATGTTTCACATTCTGCACATGTTTTGCCTATGACGTTGTTGCGGTCATTTACTGTCTCGGCATTTTGTTCTTCATTTTTGGAGTTTTGGTTCTATGGTGTGTCCGTTACTATTTCAAGACGATGGTTTCAAAGCACAACTATTCTTAGCCTTCACGACTTGTGATGATTGGTGTGATCGATTAAGCATTTCGGATCAAGCTCCCTTGATTTATATTGCGTTGGAATTTCACTTTGCTACTTCGACACGCTTTGGGCAAACTCTTAAGATGTCTTCTAACACTTCCATGCCCACTCTTGAAGAAAAGCTGGACCTTAGGTAAGTTTTCCTTTCAAAAACTTATCAATATCACATTACACTAAAATATGCTTTAATTAGTATATTAATATGATTAAATTTATAGGTTGTCATGCTTTTGGATAATTAATACTAATATATGTATATGTGATTCTAGATTAGTTAACCCTCTTGTTGATTAGATTTTTACCAATCTTATTATTTTTCATTTATATTGAATATCATCTATGATCTATAGTTGAATGCTTACTAATTGTACTAAATGACTATTCTAGTTGCATTCATATATGAGCTATTAATAAGATTAGTTATCTTCTAGTATTATGATGAGTTTATTATATATATATATATATATATATATATATATATATATATATATATATATATATATATATATATATATATATATATATATATATATACATGTGTTAATCTAGTGTCTTTAGATGATTTACTTTATCCTCTTAATTATATTGCATTAAGATCATTAGAATCCACCATCACTCCTCCATATCTTTAGTTGCCATTAGAGATGATCATATGTGACCATGGGCTTAATTGATTCTCTTGAGTATGATAAGTTGTTATTTCAAAACCTTCACTTACAATTACTTGTCATCAAAATTAAAACATATTGTTTAAAACCTCTTTCTTTGAATAACAATCTTTCAAATATCTATATCACTCTTCTTCAAACAACATGTTTTACTATAAGCTACCATAACTTTATTTTAATCAAAATCAAGATTAAATTTCTTTTTAACATGTTATGAAGCAAAACTCAATTTACTCTATTCTAATGCACACTTGAATTTATTTCGAAGCATTGTTGAATAAAACTAAAAACGTTTTATTTAAAATATATTTGATTATTTCACATGTGTCATACACTTTTATGAAAATGACATTCACAATTTAATCAAATCATTTCATGAGAATCATGGTTTACCCATATGGATCTTGTTTGTAACAAGACTTGAAGTCTATATGATCATATCTTCCTACTTGTTACTTGTAAGCACTCATTAATATGTTTCCACTAGCCTACATTTTATCATTATCATATAGTTGCATACTTAACTAGTTTGCTTTATTGCTTCCTTGGTTGCCTATCTTAATTGATCAATTAGTAGATTGCATGATTATTAGAAATTAATTGCCTACTTTATTTTTTTTAACACTCTCTACATTCATGAATAGTATGCCCTATATTGCCTCAAAGAGTTGAACTTACTTGAATCCAAATCCAAAAACACAACCTGTTTGAAAATTTTATGCCAAAAACCCATTTCTGGCATTCTGGGAATCACCAGATGGGCGGCCCCCTTAATTTTAAGGGGACCGGCCCCTAATTAAGGAGACCGGCCATCTGATGGTCGGGGATACTGTTTTCTTTATCACTTTTTGACCCATTTCACCCTATACTTCCCAAAATTCACAAACATATTTTGTCCCATACTTCCCCTCAAAATTTACCTTCCTAAACCACATTTCTCATACACTATAAATACCCTCTTTCCATCATTAATGCTATCACACCCAAACATGTCATCTCCTAACAACCAAAAACCAAAGATTTCAAGAACCGCAAGGATCTCCGTCAAACCCGTTTGGAGGAGGAAACTTGATTCTTGTCATAACTCAAGTGATGTTGTTCCAAGTCAACCAACAACTAAACCTCAAACCCACACTAATGACTCATCTCACAACCTATCATCCACTCATGCCCTCATTAATGCTTCTTCTTATGATGAGCATGCTCAATCCCAAAACAATAATCCCAATCTCTCAATCAATACTTCACATGTTGCTCATTCAACAAAAACACCACCCACTCATGAAGAACCTCTTCCACCCATTTCATGTTTTCATGACTACCCAAGCTCAACCATGTCTCCACCACCAAGAGTACCACCACCACATCCTACAACTTCACATGCCATTCCTTTGTTGCATGTTCAAACCTTTACCCAAGATAACTATCATGTTCCACCACCATCACCTTCCTCCGAACACTTGAAGTTCGTTGAGGAGCTAAAAGAGGCTCATGAGCTTAGTGCTCTTTTAGCATTACATCTTGCTCAACGCAATTTGGATCCACCTCAATCAAGCTCACCTTCATTACTACACAACATCAACCAAATTGAGAAGCATGTTAACAATTGTCCTTGTTGCATCTTCCTCCAACAACAAACCATTGCATTGAATGAGCACTTTACTTGGATTGAGTATCTTCTTACTAGATCTCAACAAACACCATCACTTGAACAACATCCAAACCCTCAATGAACAAACCCAACTTCAAATCCACCACCTCAAGGCTCCACATCTCCAAACTCACCAACATCCATGCAACCAAAAGTTTACCTCCACTAAACCACCAAGCATTTTATATGCTTATGTTTCTCATTTTCAAATAAAACTCCTCAACCATTTTGGGATTCAAGAAAGTTTGGTGATACTCCGTGTTGGCACATTAGGATACTCTACTTAGTTTTGAATTAAATCTTTATGGCCTATGTAACAATGATTATGGGTTGACATAATCATTTTCTATTAATGAATGATTTAATATGTGTTTCTAATTCTCTTTTGCCATGCTTATTATTAGTTGGTATTATGCTATATGTGTTTGCTTGTGTCATGCTTGTGCTTCTAATATTTTTCTTGCAAGAATTCCTATTCTCGAACCCTTGGTGCCCTCAAACGAGGCAGAGCATACATCAAGGGGGAGCTTTCATCTTATTGGCTTTAACCTTTTTGATTCTACAAAAAGGGGGAGAAGTGAATATAAACTCACTAAATACTTGTCTAAAAATTAATTTTTGGATTTAATGAGTTTAGGTTTTGTAATCATCAAAAAGGGGGAGACTGTTGATATAAATAAATGACTAAAAACGTTATTCATATCTTTCGATATCTCTATGTTTTGATAATCACAAAACGAAAACACATCAAACCAAAGATCATGACGTAAACAAGTATTTAGTAGTAAATAATCACTTTCACCATCTAATCACTTAAGGTATGAATAAATATCGTGTTTAATGCATTATAAGATCAAAGGGATATTATTACAAAGTTTATTTTAATATATTAACTTATTATATATTTTTGAAAAACACTTTTGGTAATAAAGAAAAATGTTTTAATCATGCTAAATATATGATTTCAAATTTCTAACCAAAATTAGTTAGTTTTTCACCAAATAAATTTTCCCCACTAAAAAACAAAAAATCTGACCGTTACAGTTGGGCGGCCCCCTTAATTATAAAGGGCGGTCCCCTTAATTTTAAGGGGGCCGGCCTTGATTTAAGGGGACCGGCCACGCTCCTCTGTCAGATTTTGTTGCCTATAAATACCACCTTAAATCTGGAATTTTTCTTACCTTTTTGCACTAAAAACTTTCTGATTCAAATCTCCATTTCAATCTCAAAAATCCTTTGATCATATAATTCATAAGCCTTTATTTCCAAGTGACCCAAAGCCTCATTCATTCAAGTGCAAAGAGAAGAATACTTCTATTCATCAAGACTATGAGCATTACAACTTAATATCATCTTGCTATCTAAGTTGTTTGATCATTTAATCTTGTATATCATTCATTCTTTGGTGAATATAGTGTATAGATTGGTTAGTTAGATTTAGATATAGGATCTAGATTTATTGAAGGTGTAAAGTAGTACTAGAAGTGAAGAAGTAGAGGTGGATAGGATTAGTGATAGAAGAAATAAGTAGTGGTAGTATATTGAAGTGGAGATAGTTGTGAAGACAAAGAAGTTGAAGCTTTGAAGTTGAGAAGACCTTGAAGCCTAGAGGTTGTGAAGTAGTATATATCTTGGAGTAGTGGTTAGGACTTAGTAGTGAAGGTGTGAAGAAACAAGTGGTGTGAAGAAAAAGAGTTAGGAAGTAGTAAGTTGTGAAGAAGCTAGGAGCGTAGTAGTAAGTTGTGAAGAAGCTAGGAGCGAAGTAGAAAGTTGTGAAGAAGCTAGGAGTGAAGTAGAAAAGTGTGAGGAAGAATTGGTGTGACGTAGATTGGTGTGAAGAAGTTGTGATTGTGTTGTGACAAAGTTGTGGTGTGTAATTTGGTGTGTAAGGTTTTCTCCGCCATAAGGGAGGCTTTTGATCTAGTGAAGAAAACTCTCGAGTAGGTGACTCGAAGAGTGGAGTAGGGCAAGGAAGGTGTCCTTGTAGCCGAACCACTATAAATCCTTTGTCTCTCGGTTTGATCTTTCCATCTCTCACTTTTTGATTACTTACTTATTAGCATCTCATACATAATTATTATTGCTTGTGTTGTGCATAGATTGATTTCACATAAAGATCAAACTAAAATTCATTCATAACATTAATCTTACAAAAACAAACCAAGTACATAAACTTATATTAAAACACTTATACATATATATATGCTTATATATATGATATATGAAATTATAAATTCTTTCCCAACATTGTACATAAGTAGTGTTTATACAAAATGGTAAATAAACTAGTATATACACTTTTGCATTAAAGAGTTTTGAAATTGTACATTATACATAAGTAGTGTTTATACAAAATCGTAAATAAACCAGTATCTATATTTGTGCATTAAAGAGTTTTGAATTTTTCGTCTAATCTTTAGAAGCTAACTTTTACAAAACAAATAAAATGAAAAAGACGTAAAACTATTCAACCCCCCCCCCCCCTTCTAGTTCTCCACAAAATAAAATTGTGAGTCTTAAAAGGAGTGTTTTGGCGTGAGTGGTGAGTGAAGGGGTATGTGTGAATGGTAATGGAAGTGAAAAGGGAGAATACTGAGGTGACGCTGAGGTGGCTCTTTGGCTTAAGCACCACACCTTTCCATCTAACAATGGAATGAATAAAAAAGGAAGCACCTGCAATTCACATTGACTTTGGAACAACAAACTCATTTGTTGGTGTTTTGGAATATAATCGAGTTGAGATCATAACAAAACATATAGGAAATAGAACTACACCTTCATATGTTGTTTTTGTTGGTGATGATGGCAAGATCAAGTAGCAACCTCAACCCCCTCTCCCACCCCTCTTTTGCACGAGTACTAAATAAAGCCCCACCACGACCTCATCCATATGAGTTGTTGTTCCCTTATGGACCAGTCCACCAATCTGGGTAGCCATTAATCTTAAAACAAGAGGATATATCATGATCTTCACATTCACAATTTGTACAATAAGCTTTATCATTGGATTGTCTTGAAGTTGGATGAGAGGGGGAGGCTTTTCGAACAGCAAAACTAACAACCTCACTCCTTACTTCCTTCCCCTTTGTCATGTTTTTGTGTCTCTCTTCTTGAACGACAAGAGCATATGCACGATTTATATACTGAAGCGGATCTTGAGCAATGATGTTTGTGTGAATATTTCCATACACATCATCATCTAGGCCCATCAGAAATTGATGTACCTGACATTCATCACGTTCCTTAGTTAAGTCAAGAGCCCAATCATACAGATACTTGCCACACGTATAACCTTTGGTCGAGATGCACTTCTTAGGCCGCATGGATTAAAGGTTCCAAGACCTGGTATGTACTAAAATTAATTTAACAATGTGTTACATATAGAGGATGTATTAACTAGAAAAACTTTTTAGGTTATTACTTGGTAGACGCGGGTTACACAAATGGAGAAGGTTTTCTCGCCTCTTTTAGAGGTCAAAGGTATCATCTAAATGATTGGCGTAATGGACACTAACCAACTACGCCAAAAGAATTATTCAATATGAGACATTCATCTGCAAGACTCTGACTATAGTTTTGCGATCTCTAAGCGGGATTTTCAGTCATCTATTCTTTATCTTTCCCTAGCGAGTGAAGAAAGAGTGGATGTTTTGAACAAGTGTTGAGCGAGTTGAAACGTTATAGAAAGATGCTTTGGTATTTTAAAGGCAAGATAGGGATTTTAAGAGACAACTCGTATTACCCGTTTGATCTTAAGAATAAGATTATAATGGCATGTTGTCTTCTTCATAATTACAAAAGGCAATAGATGACAGTCGATCCATTTGAGAACGACTTTGAACTTGACGAGGGAACCGAAGATGATGGAGGTGGCGATGATGGCAATGTCACTTCCATTGGGACCTCGACGAAATAGACTACTTTTAGAAATAACTTAGCACAAACTATGTTTGAATCTTGGAGTGAAAACTCATAATTCATGTTTAGTAGTCATTTTATTTTATTACTGTTATGAACAAACTTGTGTTGCATGTTTACATTTTAATAATATGTTGACAAGTATTTGGTTTTTCACTACTTTTTAATAATATGTTTAGTAGTCATAATCTCATTATTACTGTTATGAACTAACTGTGTTGTATGTTTACTTTTTTATTTATTCTGAGTTTTCTTCTTGACAAGTATCCAATGACTACTTGTTTTTCATTAGTTTAATTATTTCAATATGTTGAGTGATTTTTTGTTTTGTAAAATTCGCTTAAGTAATTAGGTATGGCGGAAAAAGGAAGGAACTACAGGACTTGGACAACAATTGAAGAAACCATCCTTGTTGAAGCATTGGTTAATATGGTAAACTGTGGAGGATATAAAGCCAATAATGGTTTTAAATCTCGCAACATCTAGAACATGAGATAAAAAAATCACTCCTTCATGCTGATATTATGGGTAAACCCGATATTGAATCAAGAATTAAAACAATGAAAAAAGATTGGC
This sequence comes from Artemisia argyi, assembly GCA_030686995.1. Classification (NCBI taxonomy): domain Eukaryota; kingdom Viridiplantae; phylum Streptophyta; class Magnoliopsida; order Asterales; family Asteraceae; genus Artemisia; species Artemisia argyi. The sequence continues at coordinate 122,426,684 of CM060684.1, forward strand.
AATTCGTTTATGATATGTTGAATGGTAATAACACAGGTGGTTTTGGTTACGATAGTGTCAAACAATGTGTGACAGCTGAACCAAATGTTTGGGAAACTTACATCGGCGGTACGTAAATTAACTTGCATATGCTATTACGTAATTAATTTTAAGAGTTGTTCATGACTTATATTGTTGTTATATATAATAGGTTCACAAAGGCGCTAGCAAATGGAGAAACAAACCATTTCCTCATTTTGAAGATGTGTGTATCGTTTTTGGGAAAGATAGAGCTCAAGGGATTGGAGCAAAAGATTCTATCGAGATGGAAACCGATGCAGATGTAGAAGAAGAATCCCAACAATTGGAAGACATAACTGATGACCCAGTGGATGTAAGTCATAGCACACGTACCACTACCAATGTGCAAAGTGAGCTCAAGGGTTCAAGTACACGTTCTAAGAAAAGGAAAAGTCGATTTGATCCAATTGTTGAAGGAGTCACTAATGCAGCAACCTTACTTGGAAAAGAACTTCGGGAAGCATCAACCACTATGAACGAGTCTCCAAAAGCAGAAGTGGATTTGCAAAACAAAACATCACTAGTAAGTTCTGAAATCTCAAAAGTTCAATCAATGTCTAACATTGATAAATTCAAAGCTAGTCGAAAGATAATGCGTGAGTCGGAAGCCGTGCTAACTTTTTGGAATTTGGAAGGAGATGAATGAATCAATTTTGTGAAGCTTATGTTGGAAGAATGATATAATCTCATGATACTTTAGTTTCTTTATTATTTTGCACGTTATCTTATGATTGAGATACATAAGTTGTTTTTTTTTTTTTTTTTTTTTTTTTTTTTTTTTTTTATCATTTCGCAAGTACTTGTTACGATTTTTTTAATTGGCTTTTGTTTTGGGATTTTAAAATTTTGGATATTATGATATTTGTGTTGGTTTAATTATGTTTACGTACAAGATAGGACATCTTTGTTTGTTGTTTTACATTTTGTAGCCACAGTGATATAATTTGAGTATGCTTCTACGAAAGAATAAACCAATAACTAATTTGTTTGGTAAGAGGGTATATTGGTCATTTGAATGTAATTACATTCCTTTTTCGCCAAAATATCCACAATCCAAACATTAAACAAGAAAGGAGTTGAATTCAATTCCTCACAACCAAACACATAACAGATTCTAATTCCTTCAGATTCCATTTCCGCCAGATTCCAATCCTTTTGACAGATTCCATTATGTGGAAAAACATTCTGTGAACCAAACGCACCCTTATGGTTAATGTTTTTCATTGTTCCTTCATTCCAGAGAGGCACAACATATATACATAAGAGGCTATGATCTTTTCCTAAAGTAGAGTTGCTAAATAAATACATACGAATCAAAAAGATATCATAATAATATTACACCTATACATATGAATACATTCCATAATTATCTCAATAATATAATTAAGGACCACGTAAGTAAAGTATGTATTAACAAGTTGCGTGAATGAATTTAATTATATCATAATGAGTCAATAGGGTCAAGTAAATAAAGTAAAAGGGGTAATATTATAAAGAGTAAATTGCATTTTTGGTCCATGTGATTCGGCCAAATTATTTGTTTGGTTTCCATCCTTTCGAAAGTGTAGTGAACATCCTTATTTTAATCTTTGACCTGCATATTCAATCCCTAGCGAAAGTTAAATGACTAAAATGCCCCAACCTTCTTTGTTTTTGCTTGAATTTATCTTTTTTTCTTAAACAAAGTTCATCATATTTAAACTCTTATACCAGAAATTCATCACTTTCAACTTGATTGAGTCCGAAACGGTCAGATATTATTGACCAAGGTCAATAAGTCAAAGACAGCCTCGTTCCAATTCTCCGGTGATAGTATAGTGTGTCCCCGGGTCGTTAAGTCCCAGCAAGATTGAAATTGTGCTTTTGGAAATCGTTTTTTGGGAATGAGTGGCACTGAGGACAGTAGCCAAGATGATGTGGAATTGATTTTGCTACTGATATTTTGGTATTCACACAATGATATAATATTCACAAATAACAGATATACAGATATATGCACAAATTTACAACTTAAAATCACGTAACAGGCAAAAAAGTGAGTTTTGATAAATTACAAACTACAGGGGATGCAAGTGAAACCTTTGAAAACTTAAAATTAAAAGAAAATTGAAAATGAAAATGAAATTATAAAAATGATTATTTTACTATTTAAATATTATTTAATTAATAAAACTAATTAAAATCTAATTTAAAACCTAATATAAATTAACTAAAAATTACAAGGATTACAAATTAAACTAAAAATTTGCAAAAATATTTTCTAAACCTTAAAAAGAACTTGAAGAAAGTATAAAAAATAAATAAATATTTTTGTCTTTTTATGAGTTTTTTTATTAATTAAAAACTGTTTATAGTAATTAAACTATTTTAAATTACTATTAATACTAAATTAACTTAGAAAATTATGAGAAAATTTATAAAACTATTTAACCATCACAGGAATCCTAAAAAATTATAAAAACTTCTAAAAATTATATTTAGGCTATTCCACTAATTATTTACCTTTTAATTAACTTAAATCTAATTTAAATAATAAAAATAAGAAAAATGGAAATGAACAGTAGAAACTAAAAATATAATTTCTAAAAGTCCTAACTAATTTATAAAACTTAGAAAAATTATAAAAACTTACTGTTGTTACTAAAAATTTAAGAAAACTAATTAATAACTAATATTACTTATTTAATTATTTAAACTACTTTTAAATCTAATAAATAGAACACTGATTAGGAAAAATCTAAGAAAATTATTTTAAATACTTAAAGGTACAAGAAAATTTAGAAAATTATAAAAACGAAAAGTGCTTATAAATAAGCTGAAATGAAAAATGAAAAAGATAGATTCTATTAAATAGAAGCTATCACTATTTTTATGTTTGGTTTTTTGGAGTTTTTCTTTTTGACAGCTAATAATAAGATAAAAATAGGAAACTTTTGTGAAACAACTTTTTATCTAGCTTAAAAATAAGCTGTGTGCACCCCCTTGACCAATGACAGTTTGACTTTCTTTGACCAAGTAGCAAAATAAGCACAAATGACTGTATGTGGGGTCCACAATGATGAAACTAGGTTCAATTAAGCTAAATTGACTTAAATAAGCTAAAAACAACAAACAATGAACACTGATAAGCTAATAAGATGGAAATAAGCACTTTGACACTTGAAATTTTACATAGAAATGAGACAGACTTTAGGGTTGATTCCAGGTGGGGTCCACTGATTCCTAGGTCAAACAAATGGTCAAACTATGGAGCCTGGTAGGAGGGGGTTGGGAAAAGACAAATGTGGGTTGTGGGAACCACTGGGGTGGCCTACAACAGCCACCAAAGGTGGTGGTGTTGTGGTGGTCTGCTGGTGCAGGGGAGATCTTCTTCCCTGCAGGTGTGTTCCAGGGCTAGTGGGATCCAAAACAAAATTCACAAAATTCAAACAATGGTGGGAATCAAAAGATCTATTGATGAATATTACACCCAACAAGTTTCAAATCCTAGGACCAAGCACAAAAATCAATAATATTCAGGCCATTTTGAGAAAAAACTGAGATTATCACTTTTGACTTTTTTAGAAAACTTGTTACTTTGACTTAAGTGAACTTTGGTTGTTGATTACTAGTTAAGAAACATATAATAAGCAATAATGCAACTGCACTAAGCTATATTGACTAATTGTGAGCTAGTTTGAAAGGTTTATGACTCACAATGGCCTCACAGTTGATTGTGAGGGTGAAATGAGTATGTTTCTTGACTTTTGGTCAAAAGACCCTTGGTTTTTATCACTTGAGTATTAAAACAGAACCTATCTTGACTTGAATCAACAACAAACAACAACTAAATTGGTCTGAGAATCAGTGAACGCTCTTGATCCAAACACCCCCTAATGCTTCACTGTCTTAGGTTTTAAGAAGCAAAAAGCTGTGAGAGCTTATGAGACCTTTCCAATTCAACTTTTTATGAGATATTAGACCCAAATGAGTGCTTAGAAATAGCTAGCAACTACAAACACACAATAATACTACTTAAACTAGTTAGACTGTGAAACCTAGGATTTTAAGTAACTATAAATTCTAACAAACAAGTTATGTATATTAAACTATAAATCACTTAAACAACAATCAATAAGCACAAGAAACACAGAATAGCAATTAACAAGCAAGCAATTCAAAACTTATAACAAAATAAGGTTTTAAAGGAAAATCCAAATAAGCAAAGCTTACAAAACCACCCTTAGCATGAACAAAGGGTTTTCCACAGATGCCTATCTTTAGATAGGCTATTCCTCTTCCAAGCTTGCCCTTCAATGCCTCTTGATACCTGAAATCAAACTCAAAACAAGCACAGTTGACTATTATTGACTTTTTTATATTTTTGATTTTTTTTCTAGAAATACTGGATTTTATGGTCTCTAAAAGCTTTAATAAGCTTCCTTGGATCCTACATGAGCTTAAGAGTCCATGGTTTAAACATAAACAACAACAAAATAGGATTTAGATTTTGACATAAAAAAAGGAAAATTGCATAAACAATAAGAGTTAAACAAACTTGATTTTATTACTTGAAAAACTTAAGATTACAGCTTAATTGACTAACCAAACGCTTAAAAACTTTAATATTACACTAGAACTCCAATGCTTAATTATACGACGTACAATTTAACTAATTAAACTACATCCTTTCTTCCTTGCATTCTCTTCCTTTTATAGCTGTCTTTCCCTTGCCTTCTCTGAGCATTTCCCATCAACAAGTGTGGCCATTGGATCACTGAAACACCTTAATCTATTGCCACGTGTTTTTGGCAGGAAAGAGAGTTATTGCAATTTGCTCTGCTAATTTGCCAAGAGGGGGGGGGGGTGGCATTAAATGCTGAGGTGAGGGTGTATGATGAGTGGTTTGGGTGGTGGAAGTGACAAGGATGGTGGGGTGGTGGTGATTTGATGGCTGCAAGTGGTGTGGGGGAGGGAAAGTGGTAGGGATGGTGTTGGTTTGACGGTTTGACCAAGGGGTCAAACTTTGACCCCGTTTATATTATTATGGGATGTGTGGGCTGGATTGTGGATTGGGCCAAATTAAGGAAGGGTGGGCTTTGGTTTTTAGGATTTGGTTTGGTATTGGATTAGTAATAAGGGTCCGGTTATGGTTTAAATTATCACAAGGACTTTTTTTGTAATTATTTGAAAGTTGGAGGGTGTGAATTGGCAATCTTCCAAATTGTTTCCAAGGGTGTTTCTTGCCAAGTTATGAATAGTACATGGTCCAATATTGATTTTTCCATTTTAATTTCACCAGGGACTAAAACTGCCAAACTTTCAAACTTCAGGGACCAATTGCGTAATTTCACCAAACTTTTCCACCAAGGACCAATCCTGCCATAAAAGATTAGTGCAAGGACAAAATTTGTTTTTCTCAAAGTTTTAATATCCCAGGGACCATTTTTGATAATTTTCAAAGTTCAGGGACTAAACTTGACATGTTGTGAAACTTTGCACCAAAGGACTAATTATGTAACTTTTTGATTTAAAAGGACCTTTGGTGACATTTTCAAGTTTTTAGAAAAGCGAGGGACTAGATTTGACAACTTTTGAAAGATGAGGGACTGAAACTGCCAATTTGCAAACTTTGTGCATTTTTCATCTGTTTTTGATTATTTTGCATTTGAAACATGTAAAACACTTTCCTGGGATACTTTCACTATTTTGATTCAATATTGAGTGTTTTTAGATGTTTTGGCAGCTCAGAAAAGGTAAAAATGATGAGTATTTACACACTCATCAATCCCCCACACTAAAACATTGCTAGTCCCTAGCAATCTTTTGAGCAAAACTTGATGGATTTGAAAACCTCTTTACCAAAATCCATCACTTCTAGAGTAGCCAGGTGTAAGAACTGTGGCACACCTGATAACCGTGTGATTTTGAGCAAACCACCAGCTGTCAACGGATTTGATTAGTCTTTACCAAAAGCCGTTTGCTTCGGGACTAGCCAGCATCTTGATGGACTAAGTCAACATCTTGGTGAGCTGATTACCAATTATGGATTTTCCACGGCCTTTACCACAAGCCATAATCTTGTGGGCTAGCCAACTCATTCGCTTTATGGGATATGGCGAGTTGATTTACCATACAATTTTTGGCAAATTGCAAGCCATCAACGGGTTTGAGATGTCTTTACCAAGAGCCGTTTGCTCCTGGGCTAGCCAATCCATTTGTCATTAAGACTTTGGCGGACTGATTACCACAAAATTTTTGAAATAAAGTGAAAAAATTTTGAAAAATTTAGGCCTAAAATTGGGGGTACTTAGAAAGTATTTTGTGATAAAATTCGTAAGAATTCCCCCCCCCCCCCCCCCCCCACACACTAGAATTGAATATTGTCCTCAATATTCAAAGTCCCGGCTATTATGCCGAATCTCTGAACGGAAAAAGCTAATATTCGAAACTAACTGTGGAAATATTGATTTTATTTTTCACTTTATTTATCTGTACATATAAACATTTTTTTTTGAACTGAAACTTATATACATATTTACTTTTCAAAAGGTGGGGGACGGCCACTCCCCCACACTAGAGTGGTAGAAAGTAGAAAGAAGTCAGAAATATGGGTGAAAACCCATATATTTTGCTAATTTTTGTTCACCGAGTCACTAGCTTGACTCGATCCCCGAATTCATTGGTCCATGGGGAAAGTTTGGAGATCCGGGACAACCATGGGTGGTATGTCTTCTCCAAAATAATGTTTCAAACGATGACCATTCAATTTGAAGTTGGGACCTTCGGGTTGAGATAACTCAACAGTCCCGTATGGATATACTTTAGCAACAGTGAATGGTCCAGTCCATCGGGTTTTTAATTTCCCCGAGAAGATCTTTAACCTTGAGTTGAAAAGAAGGACTCTATCACCGACGTTGTTTGTTTAATCTTAGAGTCGTGAATCTTCTTTGTCTTTTCTTTGTAGATCAAAGAGTTCTCGTAGGCTTGATCACGAAGTTTGTTTAATTCATCGGTAAATGACACGCCTTTCCGTATACAAGCTTGTACGGAGTACACCCGATGGGTGTTTTGTAAGCTGTACGGAAGGCCCAGAGTGCATCATCTAGTTTATCCGACCAGGAAGCACGGTTTTCACCTACGGTCCTCTCAAGAATCCGTTTAATACCACGGTTTGAAACTTCCACCTGCCCACTTGTTTGTGGGTGATACGCGGTAGAAAGACGATGAGTAACACCGTACTTTAGCATGACTTTTGCAAATTGATCATTGCAAAAGTGAGTACCGCGATCACTAATGATGGCACGGGGAGTTCCAAAACGAGCAAAGAGGGATTTCAAAAATTTCACAACAACTCGGGCATCGTTAGTGGGTAAGGCCTTAGCCTCAACCCGTTTTGACAAATAGTCAACAGCCACGAGAATGTATTTATTTCCATGAGAAGACGGGAATGGCCCCATAAAATCAATGCCCCAGACGTCAAAGATTTCACAAACTTGAATGGCATTTTGTGGCGTTTCGTTCTTTTGTGAAATATTCCCGTAACGCTGACAAGCATCACAAGCTTTAACTAACTCGTGGGCATCTTTATAGATCGTGGGCCAATAGAAACCGGAATCAAACACCTTTTTGGCGGTGTAGTTAGGACTATGGTGGCCTCCGGTGGGTCCAGCATGGCAAGCCTTGAGAATATCAGCGGCTTCCCGTCCGTATACACATCGCCTGATGACTTGATCGGCACAGATTTTGAAGAGAAAGGGGTTGTCCCAGAAGTAATGTTTAACGTCTTTGAAGAATTTGTTCTTCTGTTGGGACGTCATCCCCTTCACGATGAAGTTACCCGCATGGTAATTTGCAAAGTCGGCAAACCATGGGGTAATAGAGTCACCACGAAAAGCAACCGCATTGAGTGTCTCGAGACGAAATGTTTCATTTATTTCTTTTTTCTCGAACACATCCTGATGAGGGTTTTCTAATCGTGAGAGATGATCAGCAGCAAGGTTCTCAGCTCCTTTTTTATCACAGATAATGATATCAAATTCTTGGAGGAGGAGAACCCAACGGCGAAGCCTCGGCTTTGCATCTTGCTTTGCAAATAGGTACATCAAAGCCGAGTGATCCGTATACACTACGCATTTGGTCAGGATTAAGTATGGCCGGAATTTTTCAAAGGCATACACCACAGCTAGGAGTTCTTTTTCAGTGGTGGTGTAATGACCTTGAGCCTCGGTAATAGTTTTGCTTGCGTAGTGTATAGGCTGAAAGTATTTTGCTTTACGTTGCCCCAAGACCGCACCTATGGCAAAATCACTAGCATTGCACATAAGCTCAAAAGGTAGGTCCCAATCGGGGCAACAAGAATCGGTGCCTCGGTAAGCTTTTTCTTTAATGTTTCAAAAGCTTCGATGCACTCAGGAGAGAAGATGAAAGGAGCATCCTTCTCAAGGAGATGGGTCATAGGCCGGGCAATCTTAGAGAAATCTTGGATAAACCTACGGTAGAAGCCGGCATGACCCAAAAAGCTCCTAACACCTTTAACGGTGGTGGGATGAGGTAATTTAGCAATGACATCGATTTTGGCTTTGTCAACCTCAATCCCGTTCTTTGAAATTTTATGGTCGAGGACAATGCCCTCTTTAACCATAAAATGGCTCTTCTCCCAGTTGAGACTTAAATTCGTTTCTTTGCAACGTTTAAGCATCTGTTCCAAGTGGGAGAGACAGGCCTGGAATGAATCCCCGATGACTGAAAAGTCATCCATAAATACCTCCATGGTTTTCCCGATCATGTCGGAAAAGATAGACATCATGCACCTCTGGAACGTGCCTGGTGCATTACATAAGCCAAAAGGCATACGTCTGTAAGCAAAAGTTCCGTAGGGGCACGTGAAGGTAGTTTTCTCTTGATCCTGTAGATCAATGGGGATTTGGAAGTAACCCGAAAAACCATCGAGGAAGCAGTAGTATTCATTCCCCGCAAGTCTTTAGAGCATCTGATCCATAAAAGGGAGAGGAAAATGGTCTTTACGGGTGGCTTCATTTAACTTTCGATAGTTAATACATACACGCCAACCCGTGACCAAACGAGTTGGAATCAACTCGTTTTCCTCATTGGTGACAACGGTTATGCCACCCTTTTTAGGAACACAATGAATTGGGCTAACCCAAGGACTGCCAGATATAGGATAAATCAATCCCGCATCAAGAAGTTTTAGAACCTCTTGTTTGATAACTTCGTGGATTTTGGGATTTACCCTTCTCTGTTGTTGCACTGCTGGCTTAAAGTCATCCTCCATTAAGATTTTGTGTGTACAAAAGTCCGGGATTATGCCCTTAATGTCGGAGAGTTTCCAAGCAATTGCTTGCTTGTTTGCCTTAAGAACCTTTAGGAGTGCTGCCTTCTCCTCATCTTTTAAGTCTTTAGCAATAATGACGGGCAATCTATTATCACCCTCCAGAAATGCATATTCTAGATGAGGAGGCAAGTCCTTGAGCTCAACCTCGGGAAAGTCTTCAGTTATTTCAACATTTTTGACTTCCGCTTTATGAAGTATTTTTGGAGACGGAGAGGGTGAAGGATCGTCATTTAACAATCTTTCAAGGAGAAGAATGTCCCCCTCCGGGTCAAGATAGTTTTCATCAACCCCATGTGGGATTGAGCTATCTTGAGCAAGAAAAGTGATTGATGCCAAACCACCTAACTTAAATTAACCACAGAATGGTCAACTAAGTCAAATAGCCTAGATCAATGCTCCGGGTAATATAATGTATCACCGGGTCGTTAAATCCCGTTGAGGTGTGAAATGTAACTTTAGCGTATTCGTAATCGGGTGTTATTCACAGAAAAGGGTTTGTGATAGGAATTATTTGGAACTTATTAACAATAATAGCTTAGGAAAGCTACGTGATTGATTACTGGAATTTAGATTACGAAGATTTGAGCTAAACACTAAAAACGTACGTTTTAATTAAAAAACGTATACTGACGCACAAAACAAAAAGTACAACTGAAGGACGGGAAGGGTTAAAAGTGTAAAATTGATATTTTTACAATCCTAATAATTAAAGCAAATTTTAAGAAAAATTAAAATTATTTTTACACTATTTAATTATTTATAATTAATTACTAATTATCTATTTAATACTAATTAAACTAATTAGAATTATTAAAAATACTTAAAAGACTTAGAAAATTAAGAAAAATTTTATAAATCTAATTAACCATCATGGGAATCCTAAAAAATTATAAAAAGTTAATTTTATGTATTTTTAAACTAATTAACTAATTATTATTCTATTTATTAATTAATATCTAATTAAACTATTTAAATTATAAAAACTATTAAATGAACAGTAAAAATTCTAGAAAAATTTATAAAAATGTTTTAACTAAAATAAAAGCTATAAAAATTATAAAAACTAGGTTATATTATATAAAAACTAATTATGCTATTTAATTGATTAATATTAATTAAAACTAAATTAAACTAAAATTAATTAGAAATACCACTAGATGACAAAATAAAAATCTGGAAAAATTTGTAAAATTATTTTAACCTAAAATTTAATTTCTAAAAATATAAAAGTGATATATTACTTAGAAATTAATTTAAAAAGAAAAATAAATAGATGAATCCTATTAAATAGAAGCTATCACTATTCTTAAAAGTGGTTTTTTTTTGGATTTTTTCTTTTTCTAAACTGATAATAAGATAAAAACAAGTAACTTTAACAAAAACACTTTTGTTTTAACCCAACAAATAAGCAATAGCAATGCTCATTACACTCACAGTTGACTTTTGTTGACTGTGGAGTGTTTTAAGCTCAAATGGGGAATTGTGGGGTCCACAATGGACAAATTTGGTTTCTCTGAGTTCACTAAACAAGAATAAGCAGGGAACAACCAACAAATAAGCCTTAATTAGCCAAAAAGATCAAATAAGCATTTAACTTATTGGTTTCTGAAGCAGATTATGGGACAGAGTTAAGGACCAAACAATGTGGGGTCCACAGACTTAGGGTTCAAACAAAAGGGTCAAAAACCTTCCCTGGTAGGAGGGGGGTTGAGGGGAACCAAAAACAAGTGGTATGGACCACTGGGTCAACCACAATAGACCACCAAAGTGTGGTAGTCAGCTGAGGTATCTAATGTGCAGGGCAGGGGTGTTGCCCTGCAGCCTATTTCAAGGGGGTGTGGGACCCACCAAATGAAATTCTAAAAATCTGATAAAATTTACAAAAATAAACAAAGTGGTAGAGATTAAACACTCCAAATATCAGACCCTAAAACCTAAAACACAACAAATTACAAGCCTTCAAAGATTGCTCAAAATCAATATGGGCTGCTTTTGACTTTTTACTAATTTGAACTAAAGTTGACTTTAATGAACTTATACTAACTCCTACTGATTAATGTTGATACCCTAAGTTGTTATGAGATGATTTTAAGCTGCTTTTAACAATTATGAATTATTATTAAAGATCCTAAGTCCTAATTATCTAACAGTGATTTGCAATGAACCCATAAAGCATGATTTTGACTAAACAGAGAACAAGCACCAATTTTGAGACTTAATCTGACCTAATATAACCTAAGTAGATATGTGTACACTAAAAATGCAACAGAACATCAACTAGATAGGATGGAACATTGCTGATCCAAACACACCTTAAATTCAACTGATACACTAATTAATGAATCAATCAACTTTCAAATTCCAATTTCAAACTCTAACCAGCTATAATAATCATAAATGAACCTGTTTTAACTCTAAAATGCATCAACAACTACCCTGAACTCAGAATCATGAATGATGCAAATTTTATACAAAAATATGAAACAGCTTACAAGAAATTCTCATTCCAGCATGAAAAGGAATGTTTCACTCAGCTTGCCTATCTTTAAGATATGCAGAGGTCTTCCATTAGCTACCTCAGCTTATCCATATCTCCATAATTGCCCCTCCTTTGACCTGCATTGACCAGTTAGAAAAAGAAGAGATCTTTGGTACTTATTCTGATTTTATTGTCTCTAAAAGCTTTCAATAAGCTTATGGGATCCTACATGTGCCTAGATTAGTCCATGGAATAACTTAATCAGACAAATGAGCTTAATTGCACACAAAGAACTTGCACAGTTAAGATTAAGAAGTGAACTGAGTTTGATTGCTTAAAAAGAAATTCAATTACATGAAAATGAGATAATACAATGCTTAGAAATTCAATTACATGAAAATGAGTTTGATTGCTTAAGAAAAATTAAAATTATTTTTACACTATTTAATTATTTATAATTAATTACTAATTATCTATTTAATACTAATTAAACTAATTAGAATTATTAAAAATACTTAAAAGACTTAGAAAATTAAGAAAATTTTTATAAATCTAATTAACCATCATGGGAATCCTAAAAAATTATAAAAAGTTAATTTTATGTATTTTTAAACTAATTAACTAATTATTATTCTATTTATTAATTAATATCTAATTAAACTATTTAAATTATAAAAACTATTAAATGAACAGTAAAAATTCTAGAAAAATTTATAAAAATGTTTTAACTAAAATAAAAGCTATAAAAATTATAAAAACTAGGTTATATTATATAAAAACTAATTATGCTATTTAATTGATTAATATTAATTAAAACTAAATTAAACTAAAATTAATTAGAAATACCACTAGATGACAAAATAAAAATCTGGAAAAATTTGTAAAATTATTTTAACCTAAAATTTAATTTCTAAAAATATAAAAGTGATATATTACTTAGAAATTAATTTAAAAAGAAAAATAAATAGATAAATCCTATTAAATAGAAGCTATCACTATTCTTAAAAGTGGTTTTTTTTTGGATTTTTTCTTTTTCTAAACTGATAATAAGATAAAAACAAGTAACTTTAACAAAAACACTTTTGTTTTAACCCAACAAATAAGCAATAGCAATGCTCATTACACCCACAGTTGACTTTTGTTGACTGTGGAGTGTTTTAAGCTCAAATGGGGAATTGTGGGGTCCACAATGGACAAATTTGGTTTCTCTGAGTTCACTAAACAAGAATAAGCAGGGAACAACCAACAAATAAGCCTTAATTAGCCAAAAAGATCAAATAAGCATTTAACTTATTGGTTTCTGAAGCAGATTATGGGACAGAGTTAAGGACCAAACAATGTGGGGTCCACAGACTTAGGGTTCAAACAAAAGGGTCAAAAACCTTCCCTGGTAGGAGGGGGGTTGAGGGGAACCAAAAACAAGTGGTATGGACCACTGGGTCAACCACAATAGACCACCAAAGTGTGGTAGTCAGCTGAGGTATCTGATGTGCAGGGCAGGGGTGTTGCCCTGCAGCCTATTTCAAGGGGGTGTGGGACCCACCAAATGAAATTCTAAAAATCTGATAAAATTTACAAAAATAAACAAAGTGGTAGAGATTAAACACTCCAAATATCAGACCCTAAAACCTAAAACACAACAAATTACAAGCCTTCAAAGATTGCTCAAAATCAATATGGACTGCTTTTGACTTTTTACTAATTTGAACTAAAGTTGACTTTAATGAACTTATACTAACTCCTACTGATTAATGTTGATACCCTAAGTTGTTATGAGATGATTTTAAGCTGCTTTTAACAATTATGAATTATTATTAAAGATCCTAAGTCCTAATTATCTAACAGTGATTTGCAATGAACCCATAAAGCATGATTTTGACTAAACAGAGAACAAGCACCAATTTTGAGACTTAATCTGACCTAATATAACCTAAGTAGATATGTGTACACTAAAAATGCAACAGAACATCAACTAGATATGATGGAACATTGCTGATCCAAACACACCTTAAATTCAACTGATACACTAATTAATGAATCAATCAACTTTCAAATTCCAATTTCAAACTCTAACCAGCTATAATAATCATAAATGAACCTGTTTTAACTCTAAAATGCATCAACAACTACCCTGAACTCAGAATCATGAATGATGCAAATTTTATACAAAAATATGAAACAGCTTACAAGAAATTCTCATTCCAGCATGAAAAGGAATGTTTCACTCAGCTTGCCTATCTTTAAGATAGGCAGAGGTCTTCCATTAGCTACCTCAGCTTATCCATATCTCCATAATTGCCCCTCCTTTGACCTGCATTGACCAGTTAGAAAAAGAAGAGATCTTTGGTACTTATTCTGATTTTATTGTCTCTAAAAGCTTTCAATAAGCTTATGGGATCCTACATGTGCCTAGATTAGTCCATGGAATAACTTAATCAGACAAATGAGCTTAATTGCACACAAAGAACTTGCACAGTTAAGATTAAGAAGTGAACTGAGTTTGATTGCTTAAAAAGAAATTCAATTACATGAAAATGAGATAATACAATGCTTAGAAGCTTTTTACTACACTAGAATTACTTAATTAAAAGAAATGACATAACAACTATTCTAAAAAAAAAGCTAACACTATCTTCACAACATCTTCTCCCTTTTATAGGACTCCATTAGGGTTTTGGGGTGTCTTCTGATCAAATCCCACCATAGTTGAAGGCCATTGGATGAGTATCTTTAACTTTTAGCCGTTGGATGGTTTTGGCGCCAAAAATCCATTTTGGATTTTTCCTCTGATAACTTGATGCCAGAAGGGAAGGTTTGTTTGTTTGTGTTTGTTTGGTGCACAAGGGGGGGAAAGAGATGGAGTGTGCAGGTGGTGAAGACTGGGTAGGGGTGATGATGAGGGGGGTGTTGTCTGGTAGCAGTTTGGGTGGTGATGTGGAGTGGAAAGTGTTGGTGTTGACCGAAGTCAAACAAGGTGGAATACGGGGGTGAGTTAATTTTTTTTTTGTTGGTGGGCTCAAGTGGTGACTGGGCTAGGGGATTGAGAGATGGGCGTGGGTGAGTTGATGGACCAGGTGGGTTTAATTTTAGTTTGGGTTTAGGTTTAGGTAATTTTAGGTCCGGTTGGTTTTGGTAACTTCTTAATTCACAAGGACCTCAAATGTAATTAACTGAAAAATGGAGGGCCTGTTTTGGCAAGTTTCAAAAGACACCAAAGGGACTAAACCTGCCATGCTTAAATATCCAAAGGACCAAAATTGTAATTTTCCATTTAAAATTTCCCGAGGACCATTTTTTGCCAAATTTCCAAACTTGAGGGGCCAATGTTGTAATTTCCTCAAACTCATACCAAAGGATCATTTTTGACAATTTATGATTTTCCAAGGATCCTAGATGATTTTTCATTCAAAATTATTTCACTCGGGACCAAATCTGTCAATTTCCAAAACTCCAGGGACCATTCTTGTCAATTTTGGATTTTAAGGGGTAAAAGTGTAATTTTCTCAAACTTTATCACCCAAGGACTTATTTTGATAATTTTTGATTTTAATTTGCCTTGGGTTGACTTTTCTTTCGTTTTAAACTTTCAGGGACTAGTTTTGCCAAATTTTGAAACTTGGGGGACTGAAACTGCCAATTGTGCAAACTTTGTTCGTTTTTCATTTGTTTTCAAACATTTTGCATCTAAAACATATAAAACACACTTTTGGGATAATTTGTGTATTTTGATGCGTTTTTGGGTGTTTTTGGATGTTTTGGCAGTCCAGATACGGTAAAAATGATGAGTGTTTGAGCACTCATCAAAAAGCCTCGACCTCTTCCAGAAGGAAGTCACTTCCCTCAAACGGAGTGAGGGAAGGGGAAGAGTCGGAAATGATAAGATCAGTAGAAAGAGTGGTACTGCCACTGGATGAGAAACCAAGGACTTCTTGAGAATACTCCTCAGACGCAACATCGATGATGTCAATTCGGTTAACCGTTTCAGCGTCATAGTTGGAGGAGTATCTTGAAGTCTGATCAAGATTGAATGTGATGGCTTCACCACCAACACGTAGAGTGATTTCTTCTTCGAATACATCGATTAAGGCACGACCTGTTCTTAAGAATCCCCTCCCGAGAATGAGAGGAACTCTTGGGTAAGCATCGAAATCAACAATCACGAAATCTGCCGGAAAATGAAACTTTCCTACTTTCACGAAGATATCTTCGGCAATGCCGAGAGGATGGGATATAGTTCGGTCTGCAAGCTCGAGAGTCATGCAGGTAGGAGTGAGAGCAGGAAGAGAGAGTCTTTTCCAGACTGTGTAAGGCATCAGGTTAATGCTTGCACCGAGATCGGCCAAGGCAAAGCATTCAACCATCCCCGGGAAAATACAAGGAATGAGAAATTTCCCGGGATCTTCAAGCTTTTCGGGAAGCTTTTTCAAGAGCACTGCTGAGCAATGCTCATTAAGTGAAGTTTTTGCCATTTCACAGAGTTTTTCTTTGTTGCTTATCATATTTTTGATTGTCGAAGCAAACTTAGGCATGAGAAGAAGAGCATCCGCGAAGCTAATATCAAAGTGTAATTCTTGGAAAATTTGATAAAATTTTTCCATCTGATGGTTAGCTTTTTCACGGTTCTTTTGATCATTCATACGTGAAGGATATGGAATTGAAGGCTTAGGATCATTCTTTGGAATTTCATCAGAACTCACAGGAGGATCAAATACAACTTTCGGCTTACGAGCCGGGACCGGGACAACTTGAGGGTGGACGTTGTTGATACCTCCGTTATTAGTAGGAAGTACCGTGTCCGTGGTAACCTCAGGTTCACGTTCCGCTACCTTAGTAGGAGGAAAAGAAGAGGTAGAGGGAATCGCTGGTCCATTGTATGATACCCCACTTCGGGTAGTGATCGCTTTGACATCGCCCCTCGGGTTAGCGATCGTGTTGCTCGGTAGTGTACCCGGGCCCGAGGGTCGATCATTTAAAGACTTCTGAAGCTCAGAGATCTTGCTGATCAATAACCGATTCGTTTCCTCTTGTGCTTTCATGAATTGTTTTAGCACTTCATCGGAGGAAGACGAGGGTGGAACAACGTTTTGAGGAGGATTTTGAACACGGTTGTTTTGAAAATTCCCTTGATTTTGATTGTTGTTACCCTGAAAATTGTTTCTATGATTGAAATTACCCTGATTGTAATTCCCTTGATTTGGATTTCTTTGAAAATTTCCTTGAAAACCTTGATTTTGATTGCCATTTTGAAAATTGTTTTGATTAAAATGACCTTGATTTTGGTTCGGGTTTTGGAAATTTGAGTTTTGACCTTGGTTAAAATTCTGATTCGAGTTACGGTTTTGATTTTGGTTAAAACCGGGAGGTCCGAGAAAATTGTTGGAACGATAGCTTAAGCGATTTCGGTCCCCTTGTGGTTGGTAAGAATTACCCCCATGTTGTAGGAACCGTGAGCAGCATAAACGTTCTCTTGAGGAAAGCCAACAATAGCTGGACACTCGGAATAAAGATGTGGGCCCCCACAAGTTTCACAAATTCGGGCCACGGCTTTCACTTGTTGATTTTGAACCTGATTTTGCATCGTTTGGTTCATTCTCAACACAGCCGTAGAGATATCATCCATCTTTTTGGCAAGAGAAATTATTTCAGGAGATGATGATGAAGGAGTAACTGAATTACATGACTCATCCCTCTCCGCAGAGGAATCCCAAAAGTTATAGTGGGCTGTCATGTTTTCAATCAAGTCATAGCATTCTTCGGGACGCCTTTTCATAAAGGTCCCACCAGCAGCAACATTTAGAATATCCCGGTGCCTCAATGTCAGACCATTATAGAAGGTATCTATGATGGTAACTTGTAACATATTGTGGTTAGGGCACCGATCAATAGCTAGCTTATAACGTTCCCAAGCCTCAAAAAGAGACTCATCGGGACGTTGCCGGAAGTTGTTGATATCATTTCGTAACTTGGTAACCATGGAAGGTGGAAAATATTTTGCTAAAAACTTGGTTACCATTTCATCAAAGGTACGAATAGAATTCTTTGGGAGTCGGTCAAACCATGCAGTGGCATGATGAGTGAGAGAATAGGGGAAGAGATACAGCCGGAGGGCATCATCGGTGACACCATGCTGTTTCATACTTTGGGTGACGGTAAGATATTTGTCAAGATGCTTGTTAGCATCGTCACCCGGTAATCCGTGAAATTGACACGAATTCTGGACTTGTTGGATCATGTGGTGCTTGAGGCCAAAGTCCGTAGCCTCAATAGTGAGTGGTGCAATAGGCCCGCCCCTCCCTTGCATGGTAGGCTGGCACAACTCCTCCATCGTTCGGAGATCGAGAGCTGGCTCATCCCTGGGAGGGTCAGGGGGTGGTAATGGTGGTGGTGGCATATCGGCCATTTCGGTTTTTGGTTCTTCAATACGTAGCTCGGGTACGCTTTTCTGTTGTTTACGTTTTGTTTGTGACCGAGTGCGCATGCACTAAAAACAATTTTTCAAAACAAGATCGAGGCAAAACCACAGTGAACTTAAACCAATTATCACAAGTGAATGGCTTCTTTAAAAAAGGTACACCACTCACAGGGATATAAAGGCAAGTTTTAATCTTAAGTTTGGGGAACTTATTATGTCCACACCCCCAGTTGGTAGGTGTTCAGCCTTGGTTTGCGGTGGTAAGATTTTATGTATTTATTAATTTGAAAAACTGTTTTAGGCTTATGGGTGTGTGTGCAGAAAACTTTGGGAAATATTTTTGGAACTGATTCGTTAACCGAAATCGTTCTTTTAAGATTACTCGCAGGCTGGCGGGAGGAAGTAAATATGTTTCCTCTTCAGTTCGCAATTTAATGTCAGAACTTACCTTAAACCAACTGTTTCAGGTTGTAATCTTAAAGAAAACGAAGTAATTTAACTTCACAGTTTGTTTTGTTGTTTTTGATTTTTTTGGTGTTGTTAACACTTCAGGAAAAGTGTTAATGAACTTTTTGATATGATTATATTTTTACAAAAACTTTTTACAAATTTGTGTGAAATTTGTACAGGGAGGGTTTTGAAAACCACTAAACTTAAAACGATTTTAAAAACACGCAACAATCTCCCCGGCAGCGGCGCCAAATTTTGATTGAGTCCAAAACGGTCAGATATTATTGACCAAGGTCAATAAGTCAAAGACAGCCTCGTTCCAATTCTCCGGTGATAGTATAGTGTATCCCCGGGTCGTTAAGTCCCAGCGAGATTGAAATGGTGCTTTTGTAAATCGTTTTTTGGGAATGAATGGCAATGAGGACAGTAGCCAAGATGGTGTGGAATTGATTTTGCTACTAATATTTTGGTATTCACACAATGATATAATATTCACAAATAACAGATATACAGATATATGCATAAATTTACAACTTAGAATCACGTAACAGGCAAAAAGTGGGTTTTGATAAATTACAAACTACAGGGGGTGCAAGTGAAACTTTTGAAAACTTAAAATTAAAAGAAAATTGAAAATGAAAATGAAAATGAAATTATAAAAATGATTATTTTACTATTTAAATATTATTTAATTAATAAAACTAATTAAAATCTAATTTAAAACCTAATTTAAATTAACTAAAAATTACAAGGATTACAAATTAAACTAAAAACTTGCAAAAGTATTTTCTAAACCTTAAAAAGAACTTGAAGAAAGTATCAAAAAAAATAAAAATAAATATTTTTGTCTTTTTATGAGTTATTTTATTAATTAAAAACTGTTTATAGTAATTAAACTATTTTAAATTACTATTAATACTAAATTAACTTAGAAAATTATGAGAAAATTTATAAAACTATTTAACCATCACAGGAATCCTACAAAATTATAAAAACTTCTAAAAATTATATTTAGGCTATTCCACTAATTATTTACCTTTTAATTAACTTAAATCTAATTTAAATAATTAAAATAATAAAAATGGAAAATGAACAGTAGAAACTAAAAATATAATTTCTAAAAGTCCTAACTAATTTATAAAACTTAGAAAAATTATAAAAACTTACTGTTGTTACTAAAAATTTAAGAAAACTAATTAATAACTAATATTACTTATTTAATTATTTAAACTACTTTTAAATCTAATAAATAGAAAACTGATTAGGAAAAATCTAAGAAAACTATTTTAAATACTTAAAGGTACAAGAAAATTTAAAAAATTATAAAAATGGAAAAGTGCTTTTAAATAAGTTGAAATGAAAAATGAAAAAGATTGATTCTATTAAATAGAAGCTATCACTATTTTTATGTTTGGTTTTTTGGAGTTTTTCTTTTTGACAGCTAATAATAAGATAAAAATAGGAAACTTTTGTGAAACAACTTTTTATCTAGCTTAAAAATAAGCTATGTGCACCCCCTTAACCAATGACAGTTTGACTTTCTTTGACCAAGTAGCAAAATAAGCACAAATGACTGTATGTGGGGTCCACAATGATGAAACTAGGTTCAATTAAGCTAAATTGAGTTAAATAAGCTAAAAACAACAAGCAATGAACACTGATAAGCTAATAAGATGGAAATAAGCACTTTGACACTTGAAATTTTACACAGAAATGGGACAGACTTTAGGGTTGATTCCAGTGGGGTCCACTGATTCCTAGGTCAAACAAATGGTCAAACTATGGAGCCTGGTAGGAGGAGGGTTGGGAAAAGCCAAATGTGGGTTGTGGGACCCACTGGGGTGGCCTACAACAGCCATCAAAGGTGGTGGTGTTGTGGTGGTCTGCTGGTGCAGGGGAGATCTTCTTCCCTGCAGGTGTGTTCCAGGGCTAGTGGGATCCAAAATAAAATTCACAAAATTCAAACAATGGTGGGAATCAAAAGATCTACTGATGAATATTACACCCAACAAGTTTCAAATCCTAGGACCAAGCACAAAAATCAATAATATTCAGGCCATTTTGAGAAAAAACTGAGATTATCACTTTTGACTTTTTTATAAAACTTTTTACTTTGACTTAAGTGAACTTTGGTTGTTGATTACTAGTTAAGAAACATATAATAAGCAATAATGCAACTGCACTAAGCTATATTGACTAATTGTGAACTAGTTTGAAAGGTTTATGACTCACAATGCCCTCACAGTTGATTGTGAGGGTGAAATGAGTATGTTTCTTGACTTTTGGTCAAAAGACCCTTGGTTTTTATCACTTGAGTATTAAAACAGAACCTATCTTGACTTGAATCAACAACAAACAACAACTAAATTGGTCTGAGAATCAGTGAACACTCTTGATCCAAACACCCCTTAATGCTTCATTGTCTTTGGTTTTAAGAAGCAAAAAGCTGTGAGAGCTTATGAGACCTTTCCAATTCAACTTTTTATGAGATATTAGACCCAAATGAGTGCTTAGAAACAACTAGCAACTACAAACACACAATAATACTACTTAAACTAGTTAGACTGTGAAACCTAGGATTTTAAATAACTATAAATTCTAACAAACAAGTTATGTATATTAAACTATAAATCACTTAAACAACAATCAATAAGCACAAGAAACACAGAATAACAATTAACAAGCAAGCAATTCAGAACTTTTAAGAAAATAAGGTTTTAGAGGAAAATCCAAATAAGCAAAGCTTACAAAACCATCCTTAGCATGAACAAAGGGTTTTCCACAGATGCCTATCTTTAGATAGGCTATTCCTCTTCCAAGCTTGCCCTTCAATGCCTCTTGATACCTGAAATCAAACTCAAAACAAGCACAGTCGACTATTGTTGACTTTTTTATATTTTTGATTTTTTTCTAGTAATACTGGATTTTATTGTCTCTAAAAGCTTTAATAAGCTTCCTTGGATCCTACATGAGCTTAAGAGTCCATGGTTTAAACATAAACAACAACAGAATTGGATTTAGATTTTGACATAAAAAAAGGAAAATTGCATAAACAATAAGAGTTAAACAAACTTGATTTTATTACTTGAAAAACTTAAGATTACAGCTTAATTGACTAACCAAATGCTTAAAAGCTTTAATATTACACTAGAACTCAAATGCTTAATTATACGACATACAATTTAACTAATTAAACTGCATCCTTTCTTCCTTGCATTCTCTTCCTTTTATAGTTGTCTTCTAGGGTTCCCTTGCCTTCTCTGAGCATTTCCCATCAACAAGTGTGGCCATTGGATCACTGAAACACCTTAATCTATTGCCACGTGTTTTTGGCGGTAAAGAGAGTTATTGCAATTTGCTCTGATAATTTGCCAAGAGGGGGTGGCATTAAATGCTGAGGTGAGGGTGTATGATGAGTGGTTTGGGCGGTGGAAGTGACAAGGATGGTGGGGGTGGTGGTGATTTGATGGCTGCAAGTGGTGTGGGGGAGGGAAAGTGGTAGGGATGGTCACTACTACAAAAAATCTCACAGAAACCGGTCAAAATGACCCATGAAGAGTGGTTTTGGAACCACTCTCTCAAGGGGGGTATCTCCATGATCGAAACATATAGAAACCGGTTTGGCAACCTATCTCTATTCGAAGCATCGACACCGGTTTTCTCCTTAAAACAGTCTCCATCATAGAGTAAACAAACATAATTTTATTGGTCATTGACACCGGTTCTCTCATAACCTGTCTTTATAGAATCATCCAACCTATCTTTATATAGAGTAAAGAGATATGTTTTTCAATCAAAACCTGTCTTTTTGGTATATCTATTTTATTTAGAAAAAACATCAACTGGAATATATATATATATATATATATATATATATATATATATATATATATATATATATATATATATATATATATATATATATATATATATGCAACAAATATATATAAAGTGATTAAAATACATCTCAAATTTCAAAATCAACAAAGTAAATTAAGATAATACGTCAATTCAACTAAACATAAATCCTAGACAAAATCCAAATTCAAACACTAGAATTCAACAAACTATGAAAAACACTAGAATACAACTCTTTGTTGCGCCACAATGTAAACCATGCACCAATGATGGCATTCAACTCTTTGTTCTCTAACGGATGCTTGTCACTCCAAGGTACTTATACGTTAATTAATGAAATAAAAACATTAGCAATCTAAAAAACAAAAAGTTCTAGAATGGATGAAACTATTGCATGTCTCAACAGCTCAACCATTCCTTTTCAATTTAAGCAGCTCGCTTCTTTACATACCAGTTTCCTCTGGCAATATTTTATCTTCGTTTCCAACCTCAACAGTTCAACAGTTCCCGCTCTTTTGGTGTAGTTTTCATTTTTATCATCCAAACACGCGCACTTGTCAAGTACTACGTACACCTCAATCTGAATAAGGGGGTTCATCAAGTAGAAACAAGTTGTACTTCAATTTTTAACTAAATAAACATAATCTTAAAACTTCAAAATACAAAACAGAAAACACACGTACATGTGATGATTGTATGAGCTCTATACATTAGTGTCAAGTGCATCTATAATCAAGGCTATCACATAAAAGTTAATTGAGTAGCCGTAATCAAGAAAAATGGTGCCATTTTTAGCTTCAAGAAAGATGACTAAGAATTAGAACATCGAAGTCAAAGTGATGACAAACCCGGGGTTTAGCCATTTGGATAATGATACGCGAGTATATTTAAACATCATTAGTGTCAGGTGTTCATGACTCAAACTAATCATCAAAGTTCGTGCATAAATTAAGACATAGATAATGATCAAAGTAAAAATGACCAACGATAAATTATCAACCTGGTCCACCATAGACATCACCACAAGTCTTGTTATCGTCACTGCCTTTGAATAACTTGACAAAAACAAATGGGGTTTGATGAAGTTGATGTCATCTCCAATCTGCCTTTAGAATTGAGAATCAGGCCATATGACGAATACATAATAAATTTTGACTTTACCCACCCAAGTACAAGCTCCGAATAACAATAATATATAGCAATATACCACATTGACTACCCGCACAAACTAAAATAAACACACTTCACCATTCTTTCGAGCTTCAAACATATGAATGGTAGTAATTGTTAATAACTATCAAAGTAAGCTGCAATAAGCTTCAAACATATGAATTGTAGATGTGTATTGATCATGTAACCCAGAAGCATCATGGTTTTAGTAACTTATTGTTTCGCCCGCTTATCCAAATCATCAAACAAATTTTATCCAGAAAACTACAAACCAAACAAAATTCTAAAGTATAAAACTAAAATGTCATACCACAGCTTCAATTCTAGTAAGAAATAACTTCTGAGATATAATCTTATGATAATCATTACCTTAACTTTCAACTTATCTTCAATATACTTGCATGATTTTCGCATTGCAAGCTGCCAACATAAAAGATAAATAAGCGAGAAAGTAAATGTTTGTAAGTACCTTTAAAGAGTATCACCGTGTAACCGAATATTAGATAACACTAACTCGATTTGTATCTACTAATTACAGATGTCGATTGAATCTTATTTTTGACAAGATCATTTGCTCTCTGTGGAATTATCAAGAACAATAAATTAATAAGCATTCTCCGATACAAGTCAGATTCGTATGTGAAAGATTTGTCTCCAGAATCAGACACGGAATAAAACATATATGTGTGCACTTGAAAGCAATACCTTGAGCAACTCGGCTGCTATAATGACTAGAGTTGTTACATCTCCTACTTCTATATCTTGAAGTTCAGCCAGCTCTACAAGAACCTTATGACCAAAGTTACAAAAAAACAAACATACTAATAAAAAACAAGCAAGAATATAAGAAATAGATCATAACTCAAAAAACATGCCACTTTATGGGCTTGAATGGGCGATGCTAGAAAGGAAGCGGGTGAATTGGGCGGACACGTGAACTTCAAATATGATGCCACCTATATTCCATATATCCTATTTTTTTTTATTTGGGTTTTTTACTAATCATGTATATTGTGGTACTATTATTATAATTACTTTTGATTATTTTTTTTAATATCATTTTTTATATTAAATTTATTTTTGCTAGTTTTGCAAGTGACTAGATGTTAAATCTTTTTTGCAACTGTACGTTCCTAATTTTTTTTAACGAAATAACATATCATTTCTGTTGGTTACTTTTGTGTGCATCAACTTAAGTAATAAAATAAATAGTAACTAAATGATTATATTCTTTTAATTTTGAATTAGCAAAGTTAGCACGATCTCATAATTATTTGTGTAAAGTGAAGTGGTATTTCCTATATAACTTAATGACGGTAACTACATGCTTTTATCGGATTGCTGAATAGATAAATCATAGGGGTTCTTTGGCTGGAGGAAAATTTTTTGTTTGTAGAAACTTTTAGTCTTTTGGTGTCTCTTTTTGTCCATTTGATCCGACACCGTTTGACCCGTAACCATTTGGTCCGTGCCCATTTTGACCCAATTTAAAAAATCTCTCATTTGGCCCATGCCCATTGGACTTGAGCCCGTTTGACCCGTTGCCCGAACCCACCCGGCCCGCCCATTTTACCACCTATACTTTCCAGCATCTACGGCTTGGTTATTGAACCATTTAGTTGTTTGTAATTCTTCCTTTTTAAGTCAGACGCCTCTCTTTTTTCTTTGATATTCGTGGTTGGGGTTCATGTTTAGGCAAGCTCTTGCTTGAAACCTTTTGTGTTTCAAAAAATCCCTAAACCAAGCTTATTAGCTTATTTCCTTACCAAAAGGGATAACCTCTTTTACCATAAGCTTAACCAACACACCTTAAAAGTTCTTAGTAGCCTTAAAAAGATATTATATATGCACTTGAAACAAGCTTACTGAAACAACTCCAAACAAAAATCCAACACATATACAACAAGTGTCTCTTTGTTAATGAAACTAGTTTTGTGAAATTATTGAAATAAATAAATCTTGTGTATACATAGTGATAATTTTGAACATAGTAATTCTAGTTACTTCACCTAACCATATCATGTTTCAATCATCAGGCTCAATTTGCCTTAAAGCGTAAACAAATATAAAAAGTAATATTTACAATGAATCATGTGTTACTGTAATTAAGGCAAAACAATTAATTAAGTAGTAAAGTTATAGAATATAAAAATAACAAACATCGATTCTGTATCCATAGCATAAGCATATTAAAGGTTCAAAATCCAAAATCAAACAATTTCAAAACAAAAGTAAAACTTATACCTGCTCTGTGTGTAGTAGCAGCCAATTGTGTGAAGGTGGATTCGTAGTTGGGTAGCGGCTGTGAAAGGTTACTAGGGTTTGTGAATGGGAAAGAGGGAAAAATATAAGAAAGTAAATGAAAGATAATGAAACTGAAAACGTTGAAATAGTTTTATACTCAATTGAAAAGTTGAATTAAACCGCCATTTGCGAAAAAAAAATAAAAAATAAAAAAACGCCCAAAGTAATAGAACCCGGTTGTTTCTTTCAAAAACGGTGTTTATAACATAAATATATAGAGACATGTTGTTACCTAAAAAATAAGTGTCTTTGATTGTGTAAAAAGACTAGTTTTTACTCGTAAGCCCAGTTTTTATGCGATTTGTATTATGAAATTTGGTTTTTTTAAGAAAACCAATCTCAGTTCCTTCCATTACCGCTAGTTTTTTTATCATTGGAATAGGTTTTTATATAACCAGTCTCTATTTGGGGGTGTTTATAGCCTTTTGTGTAGTAGTGGGTGTTGGTTTGACGGTTTGACCAAGGGGTCAAACTTTGACCCCGTTTATATTATTATGGGATGTGTGGGCTGGATTGTGGATTGGGCCAAATTAAAGAAGGGTGGGCTTTGGTTTTTAGGATTTGGTTTGGTATTGGATTAGTAATAAGGGTCCGGTTATGGTTTAAATTAGCACAAGGACTTTTTTTGTAATTATTCAAAAGTTGGAGGGTGTGAATTGGCAATCTTCCAAATTGTTTCCAAGGGTGTTTCTTGCCAAGGTATGAATAGTACAAGGTCCAATATTGATTTTTCCATTTTAATTTCACCAGGGACTAAAACTGCCAAACTTTCAAACTTCAGGGACCAATTGTGTAATTTCACCAAACTTTTCGACCAAGGACCAATCCTGCCATAAAATATTAGTGCAAGGACAAAATTTGTTTTTCTCAAAGTTTTAATATCCCAGGGACCATTTTTGATAATTTTTAAAGTTCAGGGACTAAACTTGACATTTTGTGAAACTTTGCACCAAAGGACTAATTATGTAACTTTTTGATTTAAAAGGACCTTTGATGACTTTTTCAAGTTTTTAGAACAGCCAGGGACTAGATTTGACAACTTTTGAAAGATGAGGGACTGAAACTGCCAATTTTGCAAACTTTGTGCGTTTTTCATCTGTTTTTGATTATTTTGCATTTGAAACATGTAAAACACTTTCCTGGGATACTTTCACTATTTTGATTCAATATTGAGTGTTTTTAGATGTTTTGGCAGCTCAGAAAAGGTAAAAATGATGAGTATTTACACACTCATCACAACTCAATAAAAAAAAAAAAAAAAAAAAAAAAAAAAAAAAAAAAAAAAACTCTATTTTATGAAATTCTATCATCTAAATCAAACATATGGCTACTCACAACTAGTCAAATCACCCTGATTCTCCGGCCCAATGACTTGTCGAGCCCAATCCTTCAAATGACCAACAATCATCACGAAAATCGATGTTCTAAACTCACCTAGATCTAAGAAACTCATTGAAACCCACTCGATTATCACATCTTCATTGTTTTTACAAAAAGTGTTAATGGGTCGGGTGGTTCAAACAAAAC
The DNA here is from genome assembly GCA_030686995.1 of Artemisia argyi. Lineage (NCBI taxonomy): Eukaryota > Viridiplantae > Streptophyta > Magnoliopsida > Asterales > Asteraceae > Artemisia > Artemisia argyi. The sequence continues at coordinate 122,454,278 of CM060684.1, forward strand.
CCTCATCTACAAGAAGTAGCTACTGGTAATGGGCTAACGACCGGGTCCACGACGGTGGCGGTGGTGGATGCGGACCTTGATATGTGTGTCAGTGTGTGTGTGTGTGAATGTGTTTTTTTGTGTTTCATCTTCAACCTCATCTAACCCACACAAAAACACACACTCACACATGTAAACACACAACAACAAACATGGATCCATTAATCCATTTTCAACTACATCAAACCTTTAAACATAAATAAAAAAGAATGATTATTTATCACCTTCAGCAAACAATACATACATAACAATACACACATAAACACTATAACACAAGTTTTCTTTAATTTATTTTTTAAGAGATTTGAATGGTTTATAGTAACATCTAGAACACAAGTTTTCAGATGTGTGCGATTATAGAAAAAAGAAAACAAATAAAGACGAGGGAAGAATGATCAATGATAAAGGGAAGAAGGATATTATGGTTTTTGATAAGTATAAATTAATTTCATATTTGTGTGTCATTGAATAGCTGGGCTAATTGGGAATATTGGGGTTTGAAGGTTTGCCGTGTGAAATCTAATTGGGGTGGGGGAGGGGGGGGGGGGGGGGTTGTAGATTTGTTTTTTGTTGATCTTTGCTAAATCCTGAACTGTTTTTGGAAGTGTTCGTGGTTTTGTTATTGATTTGTTTGTGGAAGTGGGAGTGGTTGTTTTAAAACTAAATTGCATTTTTCTCGATATGAGGTTTTGTTTATGTTTTTGGGTAAATAAGAAGCAAAAATTATCTGATATTTGAAGGGGAGAAGACAAAGGGTGTTTTAGTCATTTAACTTTGGCCAGAGACCGAATATGCAGGCCAAAGTTCAAAGTAGGGACGTTTGCTGCACTTTGGAAATGATGGGGACCAAACATGAAGTTTGGCCAAACCACATGAACCAAATTTGCAATTTACTCTACTATATAAATGCATTGATATGGAAACTATCGCTATTCGTTTTCACGTATCCTTTTCCCGAAATCCGGTTCGATAAAGTCGGCTATATATACTACCTATATAATAGCTATTTTTGTAACGTAAAATTATAAGAATACCAAAAACCCTAGGGCGATACTGAGTGACCATCGGAGAGCGGCAGTCGCTCAAACTTGAAAGGAGTTTGTTGTTCGATTTTCGACCTCCGTTCAAGGTAAGCATTCTGTTTTTGAATCGCTAATCCTTTAGGTGTTAGAAGTTGTGTTTTATTTAGTATGTATAATAAGGTTTAAGATATTAGATGATAGGTTATATATAATGTGTTAGTAGAAACATGCTTTTTAGGGTTTTAAGATCATGTGTTAGATACCTTTATCACCTTAATTATGGCTGATGTATTATACTACGTAATGACTTTTGAAATCATATGTATATGCAGTAGCGATTGATGTTGGTGTGGTCAGAAGGTGATCATGTTTTAATTAACATGATTCTAATTCTTTTTTCCTTAATTTTTCTTCATTCAACAAACTGGATTGGTTAAGCAGTGTTGTACATTATAATTTTGTTTATTGTAACATGTCTTTTAAACCGTTTTCTATTGTTGTTGTCTTGTCATATTAAACTAATATGGTCACCATGCTATAATGCCTAGCATGGCCGAAAACAGAGGGGGCATGGGGCACGTGCCTCCTTAGTGAAAAAATTTATAGTGTAAATATTTTTAATTTTAATTTTATTTTTTATTTTTATTTTTATTTTTTATTTTTTTTCCCCCCCTTAAGAACCAATTTGTAATGTAGTTTTTTTTGGCTCCGCCCCTTATGCCTAATAGAGGAAATGAATAAAACTATGTTTGAGAATACCACTAGGGAGATCTTAATATTTTCTATTTACATTGTCAGGTTTAGTAATACCGGGTGGTTTTGGATTTTAGTTAGACTATTTTGGTTGTTGAGATTTTCGCCATGAAAATTAGTAGTGATTACCGAAAAGTTTTGTAGGTGTTATTTATCAAATCGCAAAAGTTACATAGTATCTGATTAATTTTGCTGTTTATAACAATGTCTATGCTTTTCTGTAATGTGACTTTATTTCTAGTTTCTTGATAATTTTTTTTGTCGATTTGCTTTTGTTACTTGATCTATGTTTTTATTATCTGCATGTTATACTTGTATTGTTACTAAATCACAGAAAAGAAAGAGAAAAAAGTTGGACCCAAAAACCATATGATCTGAACTTGAGAAATATATTTTTGCTACGGAGTAGTTTTTAAGAGTAAAAAAATTGTGAGTTTTATTCTTGATTACGTTCTAACTTCCTTTCTTAATTATTTTTTAGCTGACAAAACCTGTTACAATGATTCAACACCCTTTCAATAGTAATAATAACGGAGGAGCTGAATTCATCCCTCGTCCAAATGGTTCAAACTCCCAATTTGACAACTCATATAAACGAAACAACTCAATCACTCAAATGTCATCGAGTATGACTTCTGCTGGTCAAAGGTCCAACCGCTCATGTATCCCTACGAGTAGAGGAGCCACCCATATATACTACAAGACAAGAATGTGTCAACAGTTTGTTGAGGGGAGATGTCCTAAGGCCGCTGATTGTTGTAATTACGCTCACGGCCATAATGACCTACGTGAACCAGTACTAAATTGGCAAGAAAATGCTAATAATAATCAAGGAGGAGGAAGGAATGGAAGTGGTAATTGGAACGAGGATCATAAGAGGACTCCTCAAAGGGGAATTTGTTGGAAGTTTTATCGTGGGGAAGAATGCCCGTATGGAGAAAATTGTAGCTATTCTCATGACGCTACTCAGCTCAACGTTGGGACAGTTATGGACTCGGGGCAAACAAGAGAGAGTTCTGTGATCAATATTAACACTGTGTTTGACCATGGTCAAAGTCAAACTCAAGCCACAGCTGCCCAAGTTAGTACTGTGAGTACGCATGCAGATGTTTTACGAACTACTCTGAAGAACAATTACTGGAAAACTAGAATATGCAGCAAGTGGGAAACGACTGGGCACTGCATGTTTGGAGATAAGTGTAACTATGCTCATGGGCTTGCAGGTACACATCCATTTTGCTTTTTGCTTTAATCATAGTGTATTTATATGTTTAGTTTTTTTATGGGACATAATGAAAAACTAGACACTTAAAAGAAGTAATATAAATAGTATAGGAAATTATGTTTTCCAAATTCGGGGTATTCATTTAAATATCATATTTTTGCTTTCTACTCGAGTCCATCTATTTGAGCCTGTACCATTTTATATGCTAGTTTTTATTAGTCTGTGTACATGTAAGAACACACAATGCGTGTGCTTAAAATCTTGCGGATTCATTAGGCGTTTTAGCACAAGCTATTAATTCCTAATGAACTTAACTATAAGTGTCGTTTAACACAATGTACTTTTCAATTCCATGCAAACTTACTATTCTATCCTGTTTGTTCATCTTTTTTTCAGAGCTAAACACAGCAGTTGGACTTGTTGAGGGTGATGGTTCGGTTGCAGCCAATGGGGTCCACATTCCCATCACTGAGCCATTGGTTACTCATTCAGCAGCGGCTGCTCCTATACACATAGGAACCGAGTTATTAAATTTAGCAAAGAGAAAGGTGAAAGGCATCTACGGAGACTGGATTGATGATGAATATGAAGAGTAATACTGTTTGCTGGCTGTTTAAGATGCTGTTATTGTCACATGCACTTGCGGGAGCTTTTTTACATGTTCATTGTCGCTGCTGCTGCATAGAGCACTAGAAACATTTACATTTTGAAGTCAAGCTTTCACTGATAATTTGTATAGCAACTTGTTGCTTATTTCTTTTTTCTTTAACAATCTTTAACAGTCCATCGTGCTTAATGATAATGGCGTAGAACGCATCACAGGCAGCATAAATTGCGGACACATGAGTTTTCGCAAGGTCCTTACTAGTTGCATTATTCTTAGCCTTGTATAGAAATATATTGTATTGATGACTTAGCTTTGGAAGGTGTTAGTAAAATGCAAACACATATATATCAAAATACTTGATTTCATTTATATATTTTTACATGAACATCTCACAATAATGAATGATGTAGGACTAAGGGTTGTTAGGATCATTGATAAATTGTGGTGGATTTAATTGTATCATAAGGGGTCAATAGGGTCAAGTAAATAAAGTAAAGGGGGCATTATTATAAATGAGTTGATATGGATTGGAAACTAGTTTCGCTATTTTTTTTTTCACGTATTCAAGAAAACCATAAAACCTCTAGGGCGATATTAAGAGACTATCGGAGAGCGGCAGCGCACGAAGGTGAAGGAGTTCGTTGTTCGATTTTCGATTACGGTTCAAGGTAAGCATTCTGTTTTTGAATCGATAATCTTTTTCAACGTGGTTCTGATTCTTTTTATTTGATTTTTCTTTTTCAAACAACTAGTCATTGTTTTCTTGTTAACAATTTGCAGCCATAACAAGTTAGATTGGTTAACTTGTGTACGTTGAATTGATTAAGTACATAGTAGATACAAACTAGTTAAACTGACGACGACTAGTTAGAAATCTATCAATTAACGAAATGTGACAAACCGGTACATGAAAAATTATCCTGGAAATTCAGGCGAGTTTGATAGATTTGCAAAAATCGAGTACACGTAAAAAAAACTGTTTGCTATAAGTAAATTGTGCTACTGTCTATGCTTTTTTGTAATGTTACTCGATCAATAATTACAGGTTTCTTGATCATTTCTTTGTCGATATGCTTTTGTTTCTTGATCATTTCTTTGTCGATTTGCTTTTGTTACTTGATCATTGTTTTCATTATCTGCATGTTATACTTGTAATGATTATGACTATATTCCCGAAAAAGTAGTTAGACCCAAAAACCATATGATCTGAAATTGAGAAATATATTTTTGCTAGTTTTTAACCGTAAAAAAAATGGTGTTTTATTCTTGGTTAAGTTCTAACTTCCTTTCTTGATTACTTTTTAGTTGACAAAACCTGTTACAATGATTCAACACCCTTTCAACTGTAATAACAATGGAGGAGCTGAATTCATCCCTCGTCCAAATGGTTCAAATTCCCAATTTGACAACTCATATAAGCGAAACAACTCAACCACTCAAATGTCAATGAGTATGAGTAGAGGAGCCACCTATATATACTACAAGACAAGATTGTGTCAACAGTTTGTTGAGGGGAGATGTCCTAAGGCCACTGATTGTTGTAATTACGCTCACGGCCATAATGACCTACGTGAACCAGTACTAAATTGGCAAGAAAATGCTAATAATAATAAAGGTGGAAGAAATGGAAGTGGGAATTGGGATGAGGATCATAGGACTCCTAAAAGGAGAATTTGTTGGAAGTTTTATCATGGGGAAGAATTCCCGTATGGAGAAAATTGTAGCTATTCTCATGACGCTACTCAGCTCAACGTTGGGGAAGTTATGGACTTGGGACAAACAAGAGAGAGTTCTGTGATCAATATCAAGACTGTGTTTGACCATGGTCAAAGTCAAACTCAAGCCACAGCTGCCCAAGTTAGTACTGTGAGTAGTACGCATGCAGATGTTTTACAAACTAATCTGAAGAACAATTACTTTAAAACTAGAATATGCAGCAAGTGGGAAACGACTGGGCACTGCATGTTTGGAGATAAGTGTAACTATGCTCATGGGCTTGCAGGTATACATCCATTTTGCCTTTTTGTTTTGGTCATAGTGTATTTATATGTTTAAGTTTGAAGGGACATAATGAAATACTAGACACTTTAAAGAAGTAATATCAATAAGATAGGAAATTATGTTTTCCAAATCCGGGTTACTCATTTAAATATCATTTTTTTAGTTGGTTTTTATTAGTTGCGGGTTCATCAGGAGGTTTATCACAAGCTATTACTAATGAAGTAGATTAGAATATCTATGCCGTTATTATACATTATAATATAAGAAAATAAGTTTTGATATTCTAAATCCCAAAGCATTGTAAGCTTAAATTGAAATATAATGTACTTGTCAATTTCATGCATATTCACTGATCTATCTTCTGCATTCATCTGTTTTTCAGAGCTAAACACACCGGTTGGACTTGTTGAGGGTGATGGTTCGGTTGCAGCCAATGGGGTCCACATTCCCATCACTGAGCCATTGGTTCCCCATGTAGCAGCGGCTGCTCCTCTACACATAGGAAGGGAGTTATTAAATTTAGCAAAGAGAAAGGTGAAAGGCATCTACGGAGACTGGATTGATGATGAATATGAAGAGTAATACTGTTTACTGGCTGTTTAAGATGCTGTTATTGTCACATGCACTTGCGGAAGCTTTTTTACATGTTCTTTGTCGCTGCTGTTGCATGGAGGACTAGAAACATTTACATTTCGAAGTCAAGCTTTCGCTGATAATTTGTATAGCAACTTGTTTCTTATGTCTTGATTCTTTAACCAATCTTTAACAGTCCATCGTGCTTAATGATAATGGTGTAGAATGCGTTACAGGACACATAAATTGGGCACACATGAGTTTTCGCAAGGTCCTTGCTAAATTGCATTATTCTTGGCCTCGTATAGAAAAATATTGTATTGATGACTTGAGCTTTGGAAGGTGTTAGTAAAATGCAAACACATATATCAAAATACTTGATTTCATTTATATATTTTTACATGATCCATCTCACAATTACGCATGATGTAGGACCAAGGGTCGTAAGGATCATGGGTCATGGGTAGGAAAGGTTCGTGGTTTGTGTCAAATTGTGGTGGTCTTGTGATCTTTGGTAAATTCTACATCAACCACTCCTACAACTCGTCACGCCACCACTCGGTATGATTGTATGGTCGGAACAACTTGGTTTAATTTGTGGTTCCTGCAGGTCTCGTTTCAGGTGTCAGGGTCATGGTTGTGGTTCTACCCGTTTTGATCCGTATTTTTTACCCGCTGATGCCCTTATTTGGTTTGGATGGTGCATTTTGTCTTTTGATTGTTGGATTTGTTGGAATTATGTCCAAGTTCATAACTAATTGGTAAGACTATCGTCAAAAGTAGAGTCCTTTTTGGGTCGCCCTCGATGAACCGTAAAAGAGAAAATGATTCAAAGAATAAGTTACGGCATAACCACGTTAAGTGTTACGTGGTAACAAGGTCATGGGATAGTTTTGGGGGTTTGTCCCACATCGCCCAAATGGGTAAACCCATGACTAATCCTTTCCTTATATATAGAGGAGCATGCCTAAGTTATTACTACCAATCATCTCATTCTTATTCCTACTCCTTATAAGAGTCTTTCGTTTATCGGGACCTTAGGAGTTCGAAAGAATAGTTTCTTTTTGGTTCGTGGGTGTGAGCTATTAGAGGTACTCTCGTTTGGGTACTCGCCTCCAAGTTCGACCAAGGTGGTCCGCGTGAGAAATTCGATTTTCTCAAAGGTTAGTAATTTTCTTCTTTCCTTTTTAATTACTTATTTATTTATTTCTTTTAAGTTGCTTTTAGTTAATTAGGTTTAGATCCTTTAGGGTTTAGTTCCCTTCTTGCCCTAGATTATTATTATTTCCGCTGCGTATTAATCTAGTTGGGAATAGAAAACCCATCAGTAGCATCAGAGCTTTAGCCTAATTCTATTAGCACTTAAAAGGTAAATTGTTAACATGTGATAAGTGTAAATAATAATTGTATATTATATTATTGTCTTATGATCATTGAATGTTAATATGAATTTACATTTTGAACCTTATATTTTAAAATGTTTAAAATAGAACCCTAAAGTTTAAAATGTTTCGTTTTTAACCTTATATTTTAAAATGTTTAAAATAGAACCCTAAAGTTTAAAATGTTTAAAATAGAACCCTAAAGTTTAAAATGTTTCATTTTGAACCTTATATTTTAAAATGTTTAAAATAGAACAAAAGTTTAAAATGTTTAAAAGAAACCTTATATTCATATTATAATTGTTATATTACTTGAAACTACTAAAACAAAATTCCCGTTTTAGATATATAGAAAAAGTGAATAGTATGCCAACCCATGAAAACCGCACATCTATCATATGGGCTATTAATGGAGCGTGTGTGGTTTACCGGCACATTAATAAGAGAACATAAGTGAAAGGTGATGTGGGTCTCGCGATTCTCGGGCTGACTCGAGCCGGGTACCACGCGGGTTTTGCATGGTTAAATTCACTGTCTTATTCATGATCCTCGGCATCCCAGTCATGAATTGTAGATAAGCATATACGAGATTAACATGCCATTGATCAGAATCAATGAATCTCAAATGAACTAGGAATTTCATAGAGAGTGAAATTGACAAAGACATTGTCTACCTAAAATAATTTCGTGATGTGATTACGGCAACCCTCTTCATAAAACGAATCTAAAATATGGATCCTAGCCTTAATATAAATTGGGTAATTGATTAAGGAACATTCATTCTAAACTAAAATTATTTTATCTTATAGATGTCTACTGAAAATGGTGTCAATCCTCCCGTTCCCAATCCCTCACATAACCCAAACTTCTCATTACTCTCAGTTCTTGGGAGGGAAAGACTCACCGGTCCTAACTATATGGACTGGATGCGAAACCTTAGGTTCACCCTAAGGTACGAGAACAAAGAGTATGTTCTCGATGAGCAAATTCCCAAAATTGATGATGATTCAACCCAAGAAGAGATTGAAGCTCACCGAAAGCACTATGATGATGCAAACAAAGTGTCATGCATCATGGCATCGTCCATGAGCCCTGAACTGCAAAAGACTTTTGAGAACACTTGGGCTTATGAGATGAACCAACAGCTCAAGGAAATGTTTCAGGCAAAGGCAAGCAAAGAACGCCTTGATGTTGTTAAATCCCTCATGGCTTGCAAACCAAAACCTGGAGCCTCTATTTGTGCTTTTGTCTTAGAGATGAAAGGGTACTTTGACAGATTGGGATCTCTGAACATGGTATTCGATACTGAGCTTTCTATCAACATAATCCTATCTGGTCTGCCAGCTGATTACAATCAGTTTGTGCTCTCGTATCAAATGAACGGGAAAGAGACCTCAATAATGGAACTCCATAGCTTGTTGCAAACCGCTGAGCAAGGGATCAAGAAGATTGATATGCCCTCTACTTCAGCGGCTCCTGTGTTGACTGTTGGTCATAATGCAAAGAAAAGAAATACTTCTCATTCCAACTGGAAAGGAAAGCCCACAAAAGGAAAGTCTGATTATGGGTCTAAGAGAAAGGCTGAATCTGATATTGCACCGACAAGTGATCCAAAGGAAGCAGTGTGCTTCTACTGCAACACAAAGGGACATTGGAAGCGTAGCTGCCCAAAATATCTGAAGGACCTCAAAGACGGAAAGGTCGAAAAGGGTAGTCACTCAGGGTCTAAAGGAAAGTAAGAAGTTGAAGCATGGAGAGCTCAACTTAGTCATGGGGAACAGGAAAATCACACCTGTAACGAAGATTGGAAAGTACGAGCTCATGCTAAAGTCTGGAGTTAGGATAAATTTAAATAATTATTGTTATTCGTCAGAAATGACAAGAAACATTATTTCATTTCATGTTTTGTTTAAGGATGGTTATCAATTTTCATTTGACAATGAGAATGGAGATATTTTGGTTTATTCAAATGGTTGTTTTATATTTAAAGCTTCTCCTTACAAAGGCATATATGAAACTGTTGAATGTATTAGTGATAATGGCAATGTGATTTTAAATGTTGGTTCGTCAAATGAGCTTGATAAATCAAAATTGTGGCATTCTCGTCTTGGGCACATAAACAAGAAACGCATCGCCCAACTCCAAAAGGATGGAGTGTTGGAATCATTCGACTTCAAATCGGATGATGTATGCGAGTCTTGCTTATTGGGAAAGATGACTAAATCACCATTCACAGGAACATGTGAAAGAGGTGAAGGATTATTGGACTTAGTACACACGGATGTGTGTGGACCATTCCGATCAACCACAAAAGATGGAAACCGCTACTACGTTACATTTACTGATGATTTCAGTAGATATGGATATGTTTATCTGATTAAACATAAGTCGGATACTTTTGAAGTATTCAAAAGGTTTCAAAACGAAGTAGAGAACCAACTGGGCAGAAAGATAAAGGTACTCCGGTCCGATAGGGGAGGAGAATACCTTAGTATCGAATTTTTCGATCTATGATGTGTCGAGCAACACTTCCAATAAGCTTCTGGGGTTACGCATTAGAAACAGCCGCCCATATCTTAAATCTTGTACCCACTAAGAAGGTTTCGAAGACACCTTTTGAGATGTGGAAGGGAAAACGTCCTTCCCTTGGGCACATCAAAATCTGGGGTTGTGAGGTTTTCGTTAGACGAGAAGCTCAGGACAAACTAGAAGCCAGATCCGAAAAGTGTCTTTTCGTCGGTTATCCTAAAGAGTCATTTGGATATTTGTTTTACAGACCCAAGGATAATGTGGTGTTTGTAGCTCGAAGAGGAACGTTCCTCGAGAGAGAAATGATATCCAAAGAGGACAGTGGGAGTAAAATAGACCTTGAAGAAATTCAAGATTTTGCCGATGAAGAACCTATAGTAAACACTGACACTCAACAAGAGGTAGTGACACCTGTTGAACCTGATGATATATCCTTACCCATTCGCAGAACAAGTAGTAGAGTAAGCAAGCCTTCTCAGGATCCTCAATTCTATTATGGTTTCCATATTGAAGAGGACAAGATTAGTGATAGTACACTAAGTGAGTTGGATGAGCCTGCTAACTACAAGGAAGCGATGGCAAGCCCTGAGGCTGCTAAGTGGAAGGAAGCTATGAAAAGCGAGATTAAATCTATGTATGACAACCAAGTTTGGAACTTGATTGACACTACACACGGTCTTAAGATTGTGGGATGTAAGTGGATCTTCAAGAAGAAGACAGACATGGATGGGAATGTACACACTTATAAAGCTAGGTTGGTAGCGAAGGGTTATACTCAAACCCAAGGGATTGATTATGAGGAAACCTTCTCACCAGTAGCTAAAATAAAGTCAATTAGGATAATGCTTGCCATAGCTGCGTTTCATGATTATGAAATATGGCAGATGGATGTCAAGACCGCTTTCCTTAACGGAAAACTAACAGAGGATGTGTTTATGGCACAACCAGAAGGTTTTGAAAATGCAAAGTATCCTAAAAGAGTGTGCAAGCTTCAAAAGGCCATTTATGGACTTAAACAGGCATCTCGTAGCTGGAATCTCTGCTTCCATGAGAAAGTCACACAGTTTGGATTTTCTAGAAGCGAAGATGAGTCCTGTATATATATCAAAGTCAGTGGGAGTATTGTAGTCTTCCTGGTATTATATGTGGATGATATACTACTCATAGGAAACGATATCCCAACATTACAAAGTGTAAAAGAATGGTTGGGGAAATGTTTCTCTATGAAAGATTTGGGAGATGCAGCATATATTCTCGGTATAAAGATTTACAGAGATAGGTCAAAGCGTCTTATAGGACTTAGCCAGGACACGTACTTAGATAAAATTTTGAAAAGATTCAAAATGGAGAATTCTAAGAAAGGGAATCTACCCTTACATCATGGCATAAAGATTAGTAAGGATCTATGTCCGAAAACTAATGAAGAACTGGACAGAATGAGTCGAGTCCCATATGCTTCGGCTGTAGGATCGATCATGTATGCCATGACGTGTACAAGGCCTGATGTCTCCTTTGCTTTGAGCATGGTGAGTCGACATCAGCAGAATCCTGGTGAAGGTCATTGGACAGCAGTAAAGAACATTCTTAAGTATTTAAGAAATACTAAAGACAGGTTCTTAGTTTATGGTGGAGAAGAAGAAATCAAAGTGACTGGTTATTGTGATGCAAGTTTCCAAACAGATAAAGATGATAGTCGTTCACAGTCTGGTTGGGTATTTTTGCTAAATGGGGGAGCGGTGACGTGAAAAAGTTCAAAGCAAGATACAGTGGCAGACTCCACATGAGAGTCCGAGTATATTGCAGCTAGTGAGGCTTCAAAGGAAGCTATCTGGATGAAGAATTTCATTGGAGATCTTGGAGTTGTTCCAACAGTACAAGACCCCATTGAAATATTCTGTGATAATGAGAGTGCAGTCGCCTTGACTAAAGAACCCAAGGATCACGGAAAGTCAAAGCACATTGAAAGAAAATACCATTTTGTTCGAAACAAAGTAGAAGAAGGACACGTGATTGTGAAGCACATACGATCAGAGGATAATCCAGCTGATCCATTCACAAAGGCATTGGCTAAGTCCAAACACGATGAACATGCTTGGAGCATTGGATTGAAAGATAATAAAAAGTTTTAGTTGTTAGTTTGAGTTTGAAACATTATAATCAATGATTGAAATTGTAATAGATTTGGTGATTAAATAATAGAGATTTGTTTATTTGCAAGTGTGCTACCATTTACTATTGTTTATCATTGTGTTTCATTTTTGCATGTTTAGAATCCACTTCCTGAGTACTTAGTTTACTCAAACATCCTCAGTCGTTCAAACTACTGGAAGTAAGTTTTGATTTAAGACTGTCATGGAGTGTTAGTAGATTGTCTATAAAGATTAGACATAGCATAGAGAATGCTGCAACACTCATGAGTACTTAATGGGAATTAAGTATAGGACAAACCCGTACTTAGAGAGATTACTTCATGGATTGAGATCACGAGTAATTCTAAGATGATAATATCCTCTATTCTTAAAATGGAGATACATCGAGTATCTAGTTTTCAAGTCTGTTATACTTTAGTTTATTCAAACGCTGTGCGTAAATGCCAGTTATAAAGGGTATGCTAGGTATGACATGATAAGTTGACTAGTTCTATGTATTCAAAGTTTATTTGTTCCTTTCGCCTAAAAGGGAAAGCGATATCAATGGGCCCCTCGATGATTAAATGTTGACTTAAATGTGCTAGGCCTAGCCGGGACTAAATTGATGTGTTCGATTCAGTAGTCTCATATAGTCAAATAATCGGAAATCGAGAAACATAATGTTGAACCTGGAGATTGATTAAAATCCATGTCTCAGGTTCATACGATATCAGTAGAACAAAGGAATAGTTGATCGCTTATCTAAGGGCTGACTCTAAGATATGATTCAGAGTTCGGCAGTTGCATTGGATGGCACTCTCTGCTTAGTTGATCGGAATAGGCTTAGACCAATTATAGTTGATGAATTGTCCAAGTGGGAGACTGTTGGAATTATGTCCAAGTTCATAACTAATTGGTAAGACTATCGTCAAAAGTAGAGTCCTTTTTGGGTCGCCCTCGATGAACCGTAAAAGAGAAAATGATTCAAAGAATAAGTTACGGCATAACCACGTTAAGTGTTACGTGGTAACAAGGTCATGGGATAGTTTTGGGGGTTTGTCCCACATCGCCCAAATGGGTAAACCCATGACTAATCCTTTCCTTATATATAGAGGAGCATGCCTAAGTTATTACTACCAATCATCTCATTCTTATTCCTACTCCTTATAAGAGTCTTTCGTTTATCGGGACCTTAGGAGTTCGAAAGAATAGTTTCTTTTTGGTTCGTGGGTGTGAGCTATTAGAGGTACTCTCGTTTGGGTACTCGCCTCCAAGTTCGACCAAGGTGGTCCGCGTGAGAAATTCGATTTTCTCAAAGGTTAGTAATTTTCTTCTTTCCTTTTTAATTACTTATTTATTTATTTCTTTTAAGTTGCTTTTAGTTAATTAGGTTTAGATCCTTTAGGGTTTAGTTCCCTTCTTGCCCTAGATTATTATTATTTCCGCTGCGTGTTAATCTAGTTGGGAATAGAAAACCCATCAGGATTTTCAAAATTGTAACTTCATGGATCGTTGTAAATTTGTTTAGGGTCGATTAGGAGTCGTTGTTAGTGTCATTGTAATTTATAACATCATGCTAATCTTAATTAATACCAGTATAAATAATTGACTTTAAAAAAATGTATGATGCAGGACGATAATGTACAACAATCTTATAAATGACAACTTTTTTCGGTGACATTAAAAAATAACCCAAGACTATATAACAGCTTTATCGGCTTCTTGTTCTTCTTCAGATTGGTAGGCTTCTTGTTCTTCTGATTGATCGGCTTCTTCTTCTTCTGATTGGTTGGGTTCTTGTGTCATGGCTTCTTCTATAGTTTCCAGTTCACTTTCATCTACAGTTTCTGGTTCAGGTAGCTTATCAACTTCTTTAACAATGGTTTTCTTACGGTTTGCAGCCTCAAGAACATGAGATAACGTGCCTTTCTCCAAGAAGAGTTGAGCAAAATGGTGTCTGCAATAAAGCACACCATTGAGGGCCGCATATGATGATTGTGTTAGAGGACAACCTCCATGAGCACACTTGAAACATCTTATGTGGTATGGCTCGCCTTCCATCGTCATCTGGATCAAAAATCACTCATTAGTTCCAAACTACACATTTCTTAGTATACGTACAATAGCAATGTAGCTTTTATGAAGTTTCATTCGGTATCCTACTTATTGCTGACGCGTCAACACTTTAAAAATTACTAAGTACATCCGTACATATATGGGGATAAAATTTAAGCTATTGTAAATTAAGCAAAGCACAAACCTTTTCGACAAGATAAACAGTTTTGTCACAAGCTTGGCATTTGTCTTGGGTGCCCGAAAAGAAATATGAGAACTTGTTCGGAGGCTGTGTCTGATATACGCATATCAGTAATAACAAGGAGCGGTTAGAACATGTTAGTCAATTCTGAAAAAAGAAGTCTTATGAATAAGGACATCAAGATCTTAAAAACAAACGTACCGTTGAATTGTCCCTAGGTTTTGCTGCAAGAGTAAACAGAACAAAAATGCTTAGCAGCTGAAAAATACAATTCAAAAAAAAAAAAAAAAAAAAACTGAAGTTATCTTACATGTACGAAAATTCTTGCTGAAATTTCCAGTTTCTTTATAAAGTTGTTCGAAATGAGGCATGCAATATAGGACTCCATCCATGGAGGAGTAGTTGCTCATCTATAAAAATTATTGACAATAAGAAATAAATAAAATATACAGCGTAATAATTATTAGGAAAATCATTTCTAAATGTGTTTTAAGCTCACTATATTCTTTTTTGAGTATGCAACTTTTCTTTTTTATTTCCTATTATACATACAAACTTTTTAATAATGTCTGATGTGTGTATCATAAGGGATATATTATGACGTGACACAACTTAATCACATTAATCCGTTATTAATGATTTGCTAACAACAACCCAATGGGTGTTGTTTAAGCATTTCCTATTTATAAAAAACACATTTAATGAACTCATATATTTCATAATTATACACTTTTAATCATTTTAAACATGGTATGTGATGTTAAATATAAAATGTTTAGAGATTATTAAATGCTAATATTTTAAACATGAAATGCTTAAACAACACCCAGTGGGTTGTTGTTAGCAAATCCCCACTTTCATTAACCTTTAATGGTTAGAAATATGCAAATCTATATGACAATGACATTAAAATACATCGTTATCTTTCTAAATATGTCTAGATGACAACTATTATTAAAATCTAAACAGACAAAGTAAAAAACATAAATGAGAAACTAACCACAAGAGTGCCTTTGCAATGGGTGCACTTGAAGCAATTTTTATGATAAATGACGTTATCGAATGTCATTAGATCATTAAAATGAACAGTTTTATCGCAAGCATTGCATTTGTCGATGGTTCCGCCAAACCCCATTTTAATCCTTTTTATGTTTTCTGGTCGAAAAAATAAGAAGGGAATCGAACAAAGTCAGGCAGAACCGCAGAATCGAACAATCAATCTCAAAGAAAATGGAAATTTACAACTCAAATGATTTCTCCACATTTATTTCACAAAGTTGGAAATTGCGTTTATATAATATAAAATTATAAAGTTGCAAACGTGGTTGGAGGTCCTAATAACTTTGAGATATATTTGGACAAGTAGTCCGGTTTTCATGCAACAAAGATAATGAGGAGCTTTTTGAGCCTCAACTCCATAAGGTCTTTTTCAAGGTGTATAGTTTTTCATTTATATAAACAATTGTGTATACACCGTGTTCTCATACATATACACTGTCGAGAGATCTTCTTGAAAGCAGTTTTTCTATTTTCGGGTAGCAATATGATGATCTTAATCCTATCTCAACATACACTGCTCTAACAAGATAATGTGTTGTTGTTGTTGTATACTGTATTAAACAGTAACATTATATTTAAGAAAATCGTAAATGAGCACTTGTTAGGTTTAATATCCGGTATTTTGATTATATGTTCCACCCTAGCTCTTGTGCACATGAATCACGAGTCAGTTTTAGCAAAGATGAGGTGATGTACAGGGCCGGAGCCAGCAAGTTACGGTCGAGAGGACAAACTTTGATAATTTTTAGAAACTACACTACAAATCGGTTCTTTAAGGAGGCAAATTACAAAATAGCCAAATATTTTAGAAAAATCACACTACAATTTTTTTCGCTAAAGAGGCACGTGCTCACCCTGCCCCCTCCCGTCTTTGTCTCATGTGACAAACATATTTTACTTTATATCGATCGTGTCTTATAATCTTGTTGATGTAGCACTCTATACCAATTAAATTGTTAAAACAAGCTCAAGGATGTTCTTTTATTTTTTCTGTACCTATGTGGTATGTGTCCATAGATAAGTAACAACGAGATGTGAGAAATTTGACTTGGGGATTTAAAGCTGGCTTGATATAACTTGTTAGAACTAGTACACATTTTATTGAAAATAATATATCCATCAAAGGTCTAAAAATGACATAGCCTTCTTTCAACCAATTTACCTAAAATGATTACATTCGATTTATACCTTCCTGGCATCTTGCTAACACGTTACATAGTAAATAAAGCATAGCTCACAACGAAACTAGTCAAAAATTACTAGAGTGAATAATTCGAATGCGTATATGATCCTCTAAAACATGTTATATGAGAAGATATATTATAATTTTAGTAATATAGTTTATATAATCAAGTTTAATACAATATGCTGCAGGAGATATAATAGCATCTGCAGAAGAATAATCTCACTCAATGCGCCTTATTTCTCATGAACAAGGGGACTGTAGATAGGATACCACATGTTCGATGTTACATATTCAACAATCTCTTCCTGCATTCAGGACCAAAATACCGATCAGTGGTTAGCATTATGAAGCGCAAATTGTATCATATAGCAACATGCTTTTAATTTCGCTAGTTATATTTTCTTCTCATCAATTCTCGTGAAGATCAAGTTATAATTCACCCAAAGTATAGATGTTGCAATCATACCTTTGACATGTGTGCGAGCTCTCTGGGCCCGACCTCACCGTGTCCTTCCGCCAAGTCCTCAGCAACAGCTGCCCGAACCACGGCTGCTCCTACTTCAGCAGTAATATGTCGAATACTGAAAACATAAATCAATAGTCTTAAGTATCGAGCAAGAGTGGACACATTTGACAGTAGAGTAGAGTCGAACTGGTTCCTCTTCCCTAGGGTTGCAACATTTGACTTGACTCGGTTTTAGTAAAGTTGTTTTGACTATTTGTTATTTATCTATAATACTGTACCATTTAATCACGACAAATAGATAGGAATCTTGTCTACTCATATCACTCAAATCAATTTAGTTTTTGACTACCATTTGGTTCTAACAGCAAGATACAGAAACCATCGTTTCATATTTAGAAACTTGCAAGCCAAAAGGTAAACAATAAGTGTCTTCACATAGCTAAGAGTGATACCTATCAATTGAGGGATACAATCTGCCCATTTGAATTTCTTCGTCTGTCATATAGGAAGCAAGACTGTATAAAAAGAGAAGTATATTAGTTGGCCTCAAAATGAAAGTTAGCAAGTTTGTAATCCGATTTCCAGCAATACATGAAAAGAAGTATTTGGAAATAACTCCAGCAGCTAGACTGTATTCCTTGCATTATAATAGCTACATAGCAACACTCGCAAAGCCTGGTAAACCAGGTGCACCAATGGTGTCAGTTCTTTTAGTTTAAGATAGGAATGAAATCCTTTTGTGTGTTGATAAACATTTGACAACCAATAGATGGGCTATTCTAATTAATTTCTATCTAATAACTAACTGATGTTGTAAGACAAGCCTACCAGGACCATGAAACTGCTCATGTTTAGCACATTGATATAAAACTCAATTCATGACTCATACCATTCAGAAGCCGCTTGCAACATTCCATCCGATATAATATGAGCACCAGAGAGCAGGGATCCCAACCCGATCCTAGATAGGCAAAAGATATCAAGCTAATATAAGAAACTAACAGCAAACACGAGAAATATATGTAACACCATCGTTAAACAAGAACTCACCCCGGGAAGAGGTACATGTTATTTGCTTGATTCACATGACCTACTTTCCCATTTCCTGCCACGTGTTATAGAGCAAAGTAAGAAGCAAACATGAAACAATAGCGCAGCAATTTTGTACTGTTCTAGTTTAGATAAAGAAAATAAAAAGGAATCCACTGATAATCAATCATATAGACAAGAAAATGCAATGTAATTAAATAGTACCAAGATCAACATGCTCAAAAGGGCTCCCACTTCCAAAAACTATATTTTCACCAGCATACTTGAAAGCATCAGCAGCAGTGCATTCAGCTGTTTCATGAGTAATAAATAATTAACATAAATTTTTGGCTTCCTTAAAGCATGTATCAAAGGGATTCAAATATACGAACCATTCAATGTGGGATTTGACATGGCAAAAATAGCAGGTTTAGGAGAATCAGAGTTACGCATGGCTTTAAGCACCTGCATAAACAACAAAGATATAACTGATGAATGAATGCAACAAAGTAAATTTAGAAGTTATGTAACATTTCATGGATTCATGAGTCCCTGATCTGATCTTTATCATTGATAGAAAAAACAGATTTGTTGAGAGATATTCAGGAGAACCAAATATGGGAGGGAAACCAAGCAGTGACAGAACCAGGGTGGGCCTCGGGACGCCCATAAATTTTTACGGCGTGGTGCTAATGTTTGTGTAAAATTTTGATTTTTTCTTGAATACGCCCGGTCCATAAAATATTGGGTTTCTATCCTTATATAGTTAGTCTAGGAATAGAAGCTAAGTAAGCGATTTTTTGCTATAGATGATCATAAGGGCACTAATTATGAGATAGCATGTTAGTTTCTTTATCGTTTAAATAAAATCATACGTTTTAGTTCATTTTTTCCGATTACATTATGATTCAAAAACATTTGGACACCCGATCAATTATAGTCCTGGTTCTGTCCTTGAAACCAAGAGTTAGATTTTCTGTTCACAAGCAATAATAAACTCCGGATAATCCACAGTAAAAGGAGTACGTACATGCTCATCGAAAATACCTCCGACTCCAGACAAACCAAGAAGAACATGAGGTTTAACCTTTGTTACCTGTAAAACAGCATTATATAGGCATCCTCATTTGCATTATATAGCAAAAATATTTTTAATTAAGAACATTTCATTCGAAGAACAAGAACACTCTTTCTTGATTTTTAGATGCCTGAATATTATAAAAAGAGATGTACCACTTCAAGGAGACTGGATCCGTCGTTAAGTCCTATGCTTTTAACATCTTCAATATCTTTGGCAAACGGTGCAGCTGCTGACTGAACACCAACTCTCTCCTTTGTGATCAGACCCTGCATCCAGAGACTCATTTATCAATCCTATATAATTTACTTTTGTGATTTTTAATATGGATTTAACATACTCTGTTATCAATAGCTCTTTAAAACTAGTGACTTAACTTACGAAACATAAGAAACAGAACGAAAAAACCATACATCTTTATCAAGTAGAAAAAATTGAGGTTTTGCTTCTTTTCCTGTCATTCTAGCAACCGCCTGATAAGCCATGTTAAGAACACCAAGCCCTGCACTGAAAGGGGTATAGCAAGTAAGTTTTGTTTAGGGTGCCCATAACAAGTAATAGGGAGAGGTTCATCCTAGTATTTAGAAAAATAAGAGTTCCGCACTACCTTCCAGCTCCAACAACGACTATTTTTTGGTTTGCGAACTCTGATAATGAAAGACCTTGTGCTCTAACAGTTCCAAGTAATCCAGCCAATGCAACACCAGCAGTTCCCTGCAAAGAAGAACATAGGCATGAATATGCGCGGATGCTGGTGTATTATCAATTCTTTTGATAATCCCAGATACTAACCTGTATGTCATCATTGAACATGCAGATCTTCTTACGGTATCTTTCAAGAGTTTCAAAAGCCCATTTGAATTGGAAGTCTTCAAACTAATACAAAATGCACAATCACTAATTGATAAAGGCGTTCACATGAATTTAATATTACATAAGCCACCAAACACTTGGAAATAACAACCTGAACAACTGCTTTTGGCCAACGTGCATGAATAGCTTCCATTAATTCATCCACTACTGATATATATTCTTCTCCTTCCAACCTAGGTTGTCGTAGTCCTATATCTGTCAAAAGTAAAATATAGGTTATATATAAATCATTATAAAGTCAAGACTTAATACATTCAGTAAAGATGCCCAAATATTATGCTTTTTTCCTCAAAACACGATGATTTTCAACCAATTAAAGACTACCCATTTACTTACAAAGACGATTGTCTAGAAGCGCCTGGTTGTTAGTTCCAACATCGAGCATAATAGGAAGGATCTGCAATGTAGCCAAACAGTAAACATATTGCAGTTTCTTTACACGCAGAACAAAAGATTGTGTAACAGGATAGGTAAAAATACAATATTGAAAGAGCGTACCCTTTGAGGATTAATACCAGCAGCAGCAACATACATATCAAGTTTCCCAATAGGTATAGCCATTCCCTGAACTCCAAGATCGCCTAGACCCAAAATACGGCTGCCATCTGTAAGTACAACCATGTCTACCTGCAAATCAGAATAAGTTGTTTATATCTTACCTTAGAGGTGTGATGTTATATGACCGTTTAGCATGCACAATATTAAAGAAACAGGAATCAAGCATAAACCTGTATATGACTAAATACAAACACTACTGGGATAAAATCTAAACCTGCTTAGATGGCCAGTTATAGATCATAGACATCATCTCGCCCTTATCTTTTGCACTAAAGTACATTCCACGCGGACGTCTAAACAATCCTGAGTAGTTTTGACAAACCAAACCAACGGTTGGTGTGTATATTATAGGAGCAAAATCTCTAATGTTATCAATAAGTACCTGAAAGAAACGGGTTTAGAATATACATTACCATGATGTTTATGGGTTCATGAGTAAGGTATCTAGCAGAATACTTACTCGGTAATATAAAGTCTCATTCCTATCATGTAGTCTATTTAAAATCCTCCATTTTGCCAATGAGACAACTTCCAGAGGTTGACCTTCTGTATTGTGTTCCAGGGAGTGAAATGATTCCACTGATAACACATATGAAGAAGATTGAGTGTATATCTTCGTAAAATTCTCGTAACTGATAATATTCAGAAGATTTGACACCATGGTCATAACAACATGTGTAGAAAGACAATGAACCAATTTTGGTTTTATTATTTTCTGATAAAACATACTACTAAGTTAGTGTATTTATGACAAATGTTACTAATTTGTTGTGAATGACATCCTGACAACAAATCTTTAAAATTCTATAAAAAAATATACTTTACAACTACCGCGTCACCATTGTATGCAATATATTATCTGGAAATGCAACATGAAACCCACTTCATGATTACTGTTTCTAAGTGGGATAGGAAGATAAAAACTACAGAAGCGCACAAAGAGTAGAACTCACTAAAACGATCATATTGCTGCTCAAATGATATGACACGAGGTGGGAGGAGGCCACGAAGTCCAAGTCGATCTCTTTCTGTCAGAGGAAACCCAGTATCCTGTTCACGGAAAAAACTAGAGTAAAACATAATGAAACGAAATTGGTCATTATGTATGACCACTTAACATTAAAACATTCCTTATATAATTCTATCTTTTACTGCAGGATTTATTGGTCATAGAATGTAACACAGTGTGATGATATAGAACTATAGGAGTACTAATATAGTTAAAATAGTAGCGTTAGCCTTATATGACCGTTAGCCTTCACGATCAGAAGAAACAGGGAAGTAAATGAAAAATTCCAGTTGAGTAACTGGGGTTACCGTGTAATCATACATGCTTCAGTAATTAAAGCTACAGCTTAACTTTATTGTTTTTTGTAACGACAAATAAAGTATTTGATAGAGCTAGCGAGAAGATAGAAGCATACAATACACCAACGAAACAACAAAAGCGAAATCACTAAGTCTAACCTAAACCCCCCAAAACTAGAGTTGCAGCTTAACCATGACACACATGGAGGGACTATAAAACTCGAGTTCGCATCATTGTGCAATGCAAGAGGTTCTATATCACCAAAAACATTTTCCTTCATATCTACAAATATCATCCTGATATCCATCTTCATCTATATATGACTGGTCAGACCTTAAACCGGAATGCCACCTACAGTTAACCTTCGAAATATAAAGCAGACCTAATCACTCTTCCAAACACAGTCAATGTTAAAAAGTTCTCCCAAAAAATACTTACATTAATTCACTAATGCACTACCCACTCAGCAGGTATCTCCTTATGATCAAATAATCAGAGTTCCTCTGTTTCATTCACAAGGTTTTCAATGTGGTATTGGTACGGGTTCAAACATTTTAAGGAAGTTAACCAACCAAAACACAAATTATCCCCATCAACACCACCAATACGGATTCATGCCGTAGTAGTTTCAAAAACATTCCATCACTACAGACATCTTGATAACTGAAAACCTAAAATTTTACAATTTGATCACATCAATTAACTAAAATTCTCTACTGTACTACATTTCACATATTTAAAAACATATATAGAATCTAAGGGGGTGTTTCTTTAAGCTTATATGTGGGCTTGTTAGCTTATTTGATTTCGGCTTATATTTCATAAGCTCCAATTTTCCGGCTTATTTTGAGACTTATGGGCTTATATAAGTTTATCATATCATAATAAACTTATATAAGACCACAAGTCTCAAAATAAGTTCATAAGCCACATATAAGCTTAAACAAACACCCCCTAAACTGATAATAAGTTCGAACAACACAATCATCTAAACAATAACTAGTTCAACATCACACCTTCACCACATTCAAAACTAAAACACTTTCACACGATAATTTTTCTTTTTCTTTTTCTTTTTCTTTTTCTTTTTTTTTTTTTTTTATTTTTTACATCAAATAGCTAAAATCTTCTTAAACGTTCAACCAGTTTACAACTTATTTAAAAACATCTACCCAGTCAAATCTACTTAAAACCTAAAATATGAAACAGCACAACTTCAGCGCATTCATACTTTTTTTTTATCTAACCGACACAAGGCTGAATCTCAGTGGATCGTTTTATTTTTTATTTTTTTAGAACGACAATTCTTTTTTACACACCTAATACCACTTATCTCACAAATGACACAACCTCTACGTTGGTGGGCAACTCACATACCATTAAAAAAAAGGCGATCGTAACAGCACGGCCACTGCCACTTACAATACTCACATTCACAACTAACACACTTCACTGAAAAAAAAAAAAAAAAAAAAAAAAAAAAAAAAAAAAAAAAAAACTTGTTTTCACTCACACCTTATTAAACCAGGGATCATGAAGAATATCAGCCCCGCGTTTATGCACAATACACGGTTCCGGTATCGTATTCCCGCACGCAATAATCGACATCTTCCGCGTCTGACGCACACGCGCTGCCGTCTCCACCGATCGCGCAACTGTTCTCCGCCACATTTTGGTATAACTCAAACAATCAACAAACAACTTCACGACTTAGCGTAAAATGTAACTAGACCTATAGATACAGATATTCTGTATGTATAGGTTTGAAAAAAAGTTGTTGCAGTTGGAGATATTATGCAACTGTTTAGGAGATCGTAATGGACAGGGTGACCGAGATTTACGGGCAGGGGAATAAGAGGTGGGATTGGATTCGGGCGGAGTGTATGATTGACTTAAAGCTGACCGAGGAATTTGTTGAAGTGGTCTATTTGGCGGCCAAGGGTAAAGCTGGGATTTGGCATCTACCTTTTCTTTTTGTTCGCCACATATTTGGTCAGCTTTTTGGTTTTTAGCATGTTTAAAAACGGAAATGAATAATCTTATACTAGAACAGTATCCGCGTAATGCGGCGGCGAGTATCCTGTGATTATATTTTGCGATTGGTTACATGTTTAATTGTCTTCATGTTTTATAAGTATAGATTTTTTGCTTTTTTATAAGTTTAATCATGCTAAAAACTAAAAATAAGGAATAAATGAGTGCAAGGTTTCAAAAATAGAATGTCTGGTCTAATTTAAATGACTTAAGGACTAAACATGAAATCTAAGCAAACCACAAGGATATAAAAGGTGTTGTTAAACATGAAATATTTGATGTTAATTAATTGTTGATTTTTTTTTATTAAGGTAAGTTTAATCATACTACGTAACTCATAGAGTTTTAGCAAAACCTATTCAGGAAATACCAAGTATTAACATTGAAATCTTTTAAAATGATAAACAAATCACTTTATGTATCACATGTGATATAACACTAATATTTAAGTTCAAACAGTTCACATATTGTCGTAAAATGAGTATAAAAATATTTGTATACAACTCCAATAGATTCATTGTTTTTTGTATTTAAAAATTATACTTTTGTCCTTTTTACGACATGTGCATTCTTTGAATCTACAAATTAGTGTTATATCACATATGATATATTATTGAAAAGCTAATAATTTGTATTTTAAATGCTAATAATTTGTATTTTAAATGCTAATAATTCGTATTTTTAAATGCAACTTTTGTGAATAAACTGTATTGATTTGAAAATTCAAAAATTATGTGAGATATATAGTTTTTTTTTTCTTTTATCAGATGTGAGATATATAATTGAAAAGCTAATAATTCGTATTTTTAAATGCAGAAAACAGTAAATCATTTGAAGTTCTACACGAATACTTATGGCCATTTTACAACAGCATGTCGGGTGTTCGAACTTACATATTAGTGTTATATCACATGTGACATATCATGCAAAATGTTGTACCTAAAAAAAAAAAAAAAAAAAAAAAAAAAAAAAGTATAAAGAAAGATAATTACATAATTATACAATTTGTTTTGCCAACAATTAACAAGTTTTTGAGATATATTATTTATAAAATAAAAATGATATAAAGTGAATTTTAATTAAAAAAAGAAAAGATGTTAGGTGGGTGGCAATGGTGATGCACCATGATTCATATTTAAGCAATTTTAAACACATTTTATAATTCACCATGTCTTTCTTTTATTTTTTTAGTGGCAACCATACCTCACCTAAAACAATAAATGCCAATGTTCCAATTTTTGAAACAAGTTTGCCATGCCGAATCAGTATCACATACCGATTTCCATGCCTTTCACCCTATGCTGATCGAGTGGCAATCCATGATGCCGAGCGGCATCGTATGCCGATGTCCCATGCCGAGCCGGTTGCCACCCCTTAGATGATAGAAGCGAATATTTTATTTTAGTTAAAATGAGTAACCAAAATAGGTCATTCAAATTCAATATTCATATTTTTTATGATCTCAAAAATAACTCACGTCACTGATCAAGAGATTATTCACCGCTTCTGTATTGCAACGATTTGTGCTCCCATAGAGATACAAAAATATTGAGCAAATCAATTTCACACTTGTAACAAGGTCAATGGTCATAATAATTAGGTGGACCAATTCGCTACCAAATGGGTCGATTGATGTCTTCATCATCTTTAAGCTCTAACTTCAAAGTTCAGCCCTTGAACTTTTCCTAACTTGCATTTGTGCCTTCATGGTTGTCGAGAATCATTTTTCTTTGGCATTTACTACTATGTACGTTAACCAACCTTAGAAATTTTGGGACTAACTAATGGCACTGTGTTCCTATCTCCTTTCAGGTCAAGAACTTGTCGATTGTAACCTTTTGGGAGTCAAAGAAAGAATTGGCTAGGAAAAATAAAAGTGATGCATAAGCTTATCGATTCATCCATATCTAGCATATTGGGCAACATTTTCCAGAAAAAGTTGCAAACAACTTGGCGATGACAAAAAGGCAAGACTCGAAGATATATTAATCATCTTTTGTTTAAGGTGATAAATCTAATAGAGGATGATAACGTATGTAATGTACAACAGATATGTTAAAATGTAAAATGTTGAAGGCCAATATGTAAATTCAATCATGAAAGGATGATAGAAAGGTCTTGATAAGGACGCATCAACTTCCTTCCAAATACTAATGGCAATAATAAAGTTGAGAAAATAGGAGACATCGAGGGACCAAAATCTAAATCTTTCACAAGGAACTTTAACATACTCAAAAGTAGATTCCATTCATTTCCATCACAAGGACGATAAAAGTTGAAAATATAAAATTTCATAATGTCATTTGTTCATGTAAAGACCTATAATTAATAAAAGAAAAACTTCAGACAAAATTCACCGTTAGTCCCTAAAGTTGTCGTGTTTCGCTCGAATCGTCCTTAAACTATTTTTTTGGCATTTTCGTCCCTGAACTCCTCATTTTTGGCGTGGTTGGTCCCTGGAACCTACTTTTGGCTGACGGACGTTGCTTTGCAGCGTTAGTTGACCAATCAGATGGGTTTTTTGTCATTTCACATTTTTATAATGGCGCATTTGGTCCCTTCCCCCCTTTTTCCCGCCTATCTTCTTGGTAAACGTTCAACAACTCGTCAGCCTATTTATAACCTCGTTTGTATACCCTAGATGACACACCAACACAGAAATCCCTTTGAAAAGAACCACACTTAAAAATGGCAGCCCCAAATGCAAATGGATGTTTTCCAAGTGAAGCTGACGAATACGAGTTTGTCTTAAACAACGCCTTGTTGTGGGACGCTGTGTTCAATGAATTCAGGTATGATCCCGTATTAGAATTTGGTAATTACAGGCAGGTTAGCACCGTCATGAGGACACAGATACTGAGGTGGGTTCGTAGACAGGACTTTTACTGGGACGAGGTTTTGGGGTTGAATGAGGAAGAAGATATAGAGGATGAGGAGGAAGAGGAGGTGGGGGTGATCAAAATCAGGTGGAGCAGCAGCAAGGCGTGGTGGAGCAGCAAAATAATGTGGTGGATCAGCAGCATAATGTGGTGGAGCAGCAGCATAATGCGGTGGAGCAGCAGCCAAACATGTTGGAGGATAGGTTGAATTTGGCAAGCAGGATTACGGCTCTTGAAATATTCTTTCAATAATATAAATAAAGGAAGGATAGGAGGGAAAGTGATGCAAGCAGGGCAGAGAGCTCTGGGTCGAACCGGTTGGGGTGAAAGCTTTGAATGATTATGATGTTTGTATGGTTTTAGTATGTTTGTAATCTGGTTTTTATCTGATGTATGGAATGGTGATGTATGGAATGGTTGCTACTTTATAACTCTATCAATAAATAAATATAAAGTTTAATTACTAGTCATTGTTTATGGTTGATTGTGAATGTTTGATTGCCAACTCCATATCAAGGGCTGTTCAAGTCAACCACAAATTACTCTAATTGTATCTTATGTAAACCTTTATCATAAGGAAGCCATGATTTGCAGAATTTGTAAACTAGAAACATGAATACCATTAACCATTAAGTCATAAAACTAACCACATTAACTTAAGTCTACTACATTAGCACCATTCATAGTAAGTTAAGAAATATTTACAAGCATCATCAAAAGTGAACAAGTTTTTCAAAAGCCTAAGTTGGACATGTTACATCATCTTCATGTTGCCTTGCCTTTCCCCTTGCCATTGCCTTTCCCTTTGGCTCTATCTGTTGCCTTTGCCTTGCCTTTGCCTTTGCCTTTGCCTTTTGCCTTTGCCTTGCCTTTGCCTTTACCTTTGCTACTTTGACCATGATCCTGGTCACATTTACGTTTCTTTGCTGGGATTGGCTCCTCATCAGGGACAGGCAGAGCTAGGACAGCAAGGTCAGCTGGGAGAGGCAGAGAAGGTTGAATAACTTGGAAAGGTACAGCTTCTATTGGCGAATCAGAGCTTGTAGAATCGGCTATTGAAAACTCAGAGGTTGAACCAGACTCAGTTTCTTGCTCTTCAATTAACCAGTCAAGCAATCCGGGTGGGATTGAGTAACCACCAGAACTTAAACTAGAACTGCTAGAAGATGAGCTAATTGGTTCTGGGTCACATTAATATAATTGGTACTGTTAGTGTTCAAAGGTAAGCATCAAACTACATTATAGTCTTTCTAATCTTAGTAAACACATACAAGCAAACAAATGAAGACGAGGAGTGAAAAGTTTGATCAAATCATAACATAAGCTCAGTATGGTCTTTCAAATCTTAGTGTTCAAATGTAGGCATCAAACTACATTATGGTCTTTCTAATCTTAGTAAACACATACAAGCAAACAAATGAAGGCGAGGAGTGAAAAGTTTGATCAAATCATAAAATAAGCTCAGTATGGTCTTTCTAATCTTAGTGTTCAAATGTAGGCGTCAAACTACATTATGGTCTTTCTAATCTTAGTAAACACATACAAGGAAACAAATGAAGGCGAGGAGTGAAAAGTTTGATCAAATCATAAAACAAGATCATTATGGTCTTTCTAATCTTAGTGTTCAAATGTAGGCATCATACTACATTATGATCTTTCTAATCTTAGTAAACACATACAAGCAAACAAACCCCCAAATGTTGTCACTAAAAACAAGGTCAAATATGTTAAACAGGATAAACAACAATTAAATGGTGCAAAAGATGTATCAAATGATAAATAACAATTTATAGTTTAAATACCTGGACGGCTAGGGGAGCTCATTGTGTTGATTTGCTTTTCTTTTTTTTTTTTGAAATTTAGGGTTTGATCGGGTTTAGTTACTGTTTGAGTGTTATGTGTTTAATGTAACCAAGTGTGTGCTCAATACTCTAACTTGCTTTTTATAGTAGGTAAGTTGTTTGACTTTAATTAGTCAAACAAATTGAATGGCACATTCAATTGTTGTTCAACTGATGGTTAAAAGTCAAATTAATTGCTAGATACACTTTGTATTTTTTTAAGGCACACAGAGATAACATATTACAAATGTGACACTGTAGTATTGATCCACTATATTCTTTTGTGCTGAGTACTTCTGCATTGATAGATTGTGTAGGTCATCTTGTTTGACCAAGTTGAGAAGCATTGACTTGTTTACTCTTTGAATGTAGCAGTACCTACTTTAATTCTACCAGTATCATTTTGTTTCAGCAGTACCTTCTTTAATGTATGGTGACATTTAAGTTGAAGCTCATAACAGTTATTATACACAAATGAAGGAAATGATAAAATTGATTTCATTTCATTAAACTGAAACATATTACACAAGATATTCAAACAAAACAAACATATAACCATTTTCTGTTTTTTTACACAAGCAATCCCCAAAGCAGGTTATACTCCTCTTCTTCTTGTTGCAACCTCTCTTGGTCAGCCTTTGCAAAAGCTGCTTCTTCTTCTAATGCAAGGTTTAATGCTTCTTCATCTAAACTCTGCTGAATTTCATCATCAACAACATTTCCAGCTACCTGCATCTCAAATTCTGCCTTTTCTTCTTCTTCCATCAGTTTCATTATTTCTTCTTCCTCTAAAATTCCACTACAACCAGGAAGCGTTTCTTTTTTGAATACCTTAACTAAGTTTTTCCTGGTAATGTTAAGATAATGGCCTGATTTTGGTGAAAACACTGAAACATTACGAAGAATCAAAGCAGCTCCTACAGTAATATCCTTTCCATTATCCCCCTCATTAATGATTTTATGATGTATTGTACCAGATATTTCACCTGAGAGATCTTTCACAGTAACTGTAAGATCTTCAAGCGCATTTGGGGTACACGACTTTATTATAGCAACAACTTGTTCAAGTTTCCCCTTATTGATAAAGCTTCTGATATCACCTAAACATCCAATTAAACCCCCCCCCCCCCCCGTTAGCATTCACATAGTCCACGGTGCTAAGCCATGGCCCACGTGTAAAATCCTCATCCTCACCCACGTCTTCAACAACTTTCATCATATACTCCTGTGTGGAAATTATTGGCACGTCTCCACCTAGCCGAGTTTCCTCTAATTTACGTAGCTTCTGTCACACCCCCAATTTACCTGACTTGCAGCGGAATGGAATGCCTGGGGGTGTAACTGTCATAGCACCATAACAAGGAAATATTGAACGACCTAAAGTGTCGTTTGGAAAATACATATCGTTTGATTTTTATTTAAAAGCATCCAGTGCTACAAAACATAGGTCCCCAGAAGTCATGAAAGGTTTACAGAAATAAGTTTAGACATGTCAAACGATAATTATACATAAGTGCATGAAAGTGTCAAAGTGAGACGCGTCATCCTAGGTCCTCACTAAAATGACTCCATGCATGCCATGATAATGCCTTAGTTACCTGAAAATACATTGCGAAAACGGTCAACACGAATGTTGGTGAATAATCATAGGTTTGTAAATTAAATCGTATGTACATAAGCCACAAGTATAAAGTAAACCGACATAAATGTCAAAAATGCTACATTGTCTCTTAAGCTCATGGCCCCGAAGCTAGACGTACTAAATCGTGCCCCAAGTGAGTGTTTACCAGACACTCGTAATTTAGAAATGAAATGCATTCGTAATTCCGTTGGAGCAACCCAAACACGAATGGAGGAGTCACCCTCAATAGATCTATTCACTCACTCTCGCTCGTACTGTAATTAACGGTCCATGAAATAAAGGGGACTTGTCGTGTCGTGGTAGCAAGGCAACTTAAGCAATGTAAGGAATTTGTAATACTTGGGCATGTACGAAAGTAATTGATGCAATGTATTCTCCCCCGTGGGATTTGAAATCAAATAAGTAATTGAAAACGGGGCCATGAAAACTCACCTCAACTGATGGTACTTGAAATGAAATGAAGTGAACAATAATGATCGGTTAACTGCCGCAACCTATAATGAATGATGCATGATCTCGTTAAGATCACCAAATGATGTTTATGAATGACCATGCTCATGTTTCTATACCACTCTACACTTTGGAAAAACACTTGTATTGTCAAAAATATATAATCCAAGAATTTGGAAAATATTGCTATTAGAAAATATAAATGGCTAGTTATAATATATATACTTATATATATATAACGTAAGTTTCCATGTAAGCGTTGAAATACTCGGGTTGTAAACCTTGAAATGATGAAAACATACTCATAATAACTAATACTACGTTAGTTTAAAAGCTCGGTACTTGATATTACTTCTAGCTTGAAAATGTACTTCGTAGTTTTTGCGCCAAAATATATAAAAGCTGTCAATTAGAAAAGGGTTTTAGCCGATATTCAAATGAGTATATCTTTATCGTTACTTGTCCGTTTTACTTGTTCTTTATATCCACGGTTTCGTCTTAGTATGTAGTAATATATTTTGGAAAGCTCGGCTCCTCCGGGTTACGTCTAAAGCCTCTTTTTAACCGACGAAAAATGTCCAACAGCAACTATTTTTCCAGAAAATACTTTTCGTCAACAATCTTGCAAAAATCATAACTCCTTCGTTATAGACTCTTTTTAATCCGTTCTTTCGCCTACGGATTCGTTTTTGAAAGTATTTTCTAAAAATTTTGCCAAAGTTTCCTTGGTGTTTACTGATTTTCCAGATTTTTACAAAATGGGACAGCATGTCTAAAATGAGTTCCAAATCAAGTTTCCAAGGTTAAAAACCAATTTCTACCATCACCAATCCTCTTGTAATCACCACATGACTAATCTAATCTTACCATACACCTTCTTAGGGTGCCATGGACTCCTAACCAAGTTATTAGAGCTAGGGGATTCATAACAAGAAAGTTAGGGTTTGTATGTTTCATTTTAGCAAAAATAAAGTATAGTATAGCTACTTATACATGGTTTTTATCATGATTCTTATGTAGTACATGTAAAAATAGGATGATTCATGAAAAAATAAAGATGAAAACTTACTTGATAAAATGAGGTGATTATTGGATGATTAAACTTGATGTTCTTGTGTTTTTGTTGTTTGTATCTTAACTAGAATCATAAAAGGAGTAAGATTGTAGCTTTAAGTTATGAAAAATAATTAGTTGATCAAGATGATCTTGGTACCTTGTGGTTGTCGTGGGTATGAAGGAGAGCAAGAGAGATAGGATCTTGAATTTTGATCTAAAAGTTAGTTTATGATTTTGGTATTTAGTAAAGTTAGGTTTATAATGTGTTTATTAGTATTATACTTAGGAGTTAATGCAATAGGTTAAGAAAATAAACTAGTATATATATAAGGGTGTTCTTGGCTGGTTTTCAAAGGGTAGGAGGGGGGGTTAGGGTACTTGGTAGTTAATTAGGAAACCTTGAAAGAAATTGCACTAGTTTACGTTTTTAGTTACGATCGGGTATCGGTTTTATTAGAAATAAATGTTCACGAAGTATACCGGGATGAAATAAAGTTATAATAATGTTAAAAACATATTAAAAATATGTTGGGTACATTTACTGAGTGATCGGGTGATTATTGTTTAGTTTTCACGAAAACCGTCGTTATATTCTTACGCGTACGTTATAAATAAAATAAATTTCCAAAATACTGGGTAACTGAATGTTATAACTTTTAAGATGTTAAAATGGATATAAAAATATGTCGGGACCATCGTGGGAATATTTAGATATATTCGTCGTGTATAAACCGGGTGTTAACGTTTATTATAATTACGTATACGTAAAAACGTTAAATGTACTGAATATAGAAATTTGAAAATCCTGAGAGTGGTATAACATGAAAATGCTGTTATGATGATATGCAGACTATCCCCAGTCCGTATGCAGTGTACTCAACACTGATGAAATGAATTCGCACCTAAACCAATCCGGTTACGCGAATTTGAATACCCGTAAACTAAATTTACGATGAAATGATTAATGCAAGCGAATGGTGAAAACTTTTCCGGAAATGAATAGTGTTCGGTGAATAGTAATTTTCCAAAAAGTTTCTCAGAATATCAAACTGACCTCGAAAACGATGAATAGTAAAACGATGAATAGTGTTTTGATGAATAGTGATTTATGAATAGTAAAAAGTCGAAGTTTGGGAAAATGACCTGAAATGGTAAATGACCTGAAATGGTGAGTTGTGACATCCGCCCACCCAAATAGGAATTCAGTCCCTGAATTCAGCTAGTGTTGGTCTCGGTAATAGGTTTGGTGAAAAGGTGTGGATACTTGCGTTGCATTTGGTCCTCTCGTTCCTAAGTAAACTCGGTTCCTCTTCGAGAATTCCAGCGAACCTTAACGATCGGAATTCTACTATACTTTAATTGTTTGACCCCTCGGTCCATGGTTTCAAATGGTTCCTCCACAAAGTTAAGTTTGTCATATAACTGAATCTCTTCTAATGGTATAACGGATGACTCATCTGAAAGGCATTTCTTAAGGTTTGAGACAACTAATCCATACCGATAACAACGTCAAAACTTCTAAGTTCTACGGGCATAAGGTCTATATTGTATGGGTGATTTAGGAAATTGCTGGTACAACCACGGATAACGGTGTTGGTGTTAACTAAAGACCTATCGGCTAATTCAACAATATAGGGAATGTCTAAAGTAGTTGGTTCTATGTTAAGTAAAGGTGCAAATGTAATAGATATAAAACTTCTATCCGCTCCTGAATCAAATAAAATAGATGCATAACGATTATTAACGAGGAACGTACCCATAACAACATTCGGGTCCTCACGGGCATCTTCTCCTCCCATAACATAAGCCCTTCCTCGAGCTACTCCTCCTTGATTTCCAGCTCCTTGATTCTTCCTCTTTGGGCACTCACCCCTAAAGTGTCCAATTTCTCCGCAACCATAACATGTTACTGGTGGTTTCTGATTGTCACCCAAGTTTGGAATCCTGCAATCTTTGGTGTGGTGACCAACCCTCTTACAGTTGCCACATGTATCTGGGCAACGTCCTGGGTTATGGTGTTTCTGACACCTATCACACTTGGGTAGAATTCCAGCATACCCTCTCCCTTCAGTAGGTCCTGCAGCATAGGCCCTTGCCATTTCTTGCCTCTTATTTCCACCTTGGTTATCGTCAAACCTCCTTTTGTTGTTGTTATTGTTGTTTGGGTTGTTGTTTCGGTTGTTGTTGTAGTTGGTGTTGTTGGAACGGTTATTGTTGTTACTTGCAGCAGATTTTCCTTTCAACACTTGGACCATAAGTTTCTGAGTTATACGAATGGCCTCCTCCATTGATTGTGGGTCGAAAGACATCACATCCCCTCGGATGCTTTCGGGTAGTCCTCCAGTAAAATTCTCCATCTTTTTCTCATTATCCGGAACCATAGTTGGACATAGTGTAGCCAACTCCTGAAACTTCCTGATATAAGTTTCAATATCATCTCCTTGAGTTACCAACTGGTAGAACTCTGTTTCTAGCTTTTGCACCTCAGTACGAGGGCAAAACTTCTTGGTCATCAGCTTTTTGAATTCAGCCCATGTGAGTTTGTAAGCATTCTCCATGCCAATGGGCTGAGCATACGAATTCCACCAAGACATGGCTTCATCCAGCAGCGTACCTGTAGCAAACTTAACCTTGTGAACATCCTGACAACCACACATGAGAAAAACGTTCTCAGTCTTCTCAAACCAGCGGATTAAAGCAACCGCTCCCTCATTTCCCTTATACTTGATAGGATCACTAGTCTTGAAATCCTTCCAAGTACATTCACGCCTAGTAGTGGGTTGAACCACTTCAGCAGTAGGTGGAACCTCAGCAGTCCTAGCAGCAACTTCAGCTCTTTCAATCTCTAGAGCTTCTGCTACACTATCCCTGACCAACTTGCGGATAGCTGCTTGTGTCATAACGGGTGTTTCCGATGTAGCCTTTGCCTTCTTTGGCGCCATACTTCTGATAAATAATAATCGACAACAACCATGAGAAAACTATAATAGAAATAGTCATCGTACAAAATATACGCCCACAACATGTATATATACAACCACAACAAGTATAAATACAACCATGACATGTACGAGTACAACCACAACCTGTAATAATACAACCACGACACGTATAGATACAACCTCAACAAGTATAAATACGTTAACCATAAAGAGCAACCATGAAACATCATAAATATAATTATGAAAATTTCGGCCTACATGGACCGATATATATATATAGCACAACATTTCCAACATAGTAGAGTCGCACTTGATATATTTGTTTGTACAACAACCAAAAGACTACAAGTTCTTGAACTACGTCCCACACCTCGGGACTAGGAAATAGTAAAAGCTAATATAATACTAGTCTATGTCTATGCTCCTCCAGGTGCTCTAGACGGTCCAGGAGCTCCAGATGCTCCAGGCTCTCCCCTCAAGCGGCGAATCTCACGATCCATCGCAACCACAATCTCCTCCAGATGCTGAACTCGTAACTGAGAAGAAACATCCCTGCCCTCCAAAATGACCAACCTCTCTCGAAGCAATGCCAACTGATCTACCTGCTCCCACTGAGTCTCCTGTGTCGCCTGAGCTCTATCTCTAATCTCAGGTAACTCATCCCTAAGCAGATTGAGCTGCTCCTGATGCCTCAACTGTCGCGCCTCAAGTCCATGGTATGTCACATCGATACCAACCCTGCCCTGCACCAGATCCTCCACCTGCTCCTCGACAGTCTCAAGTCGAGTAGTAATGATCTCATCAACTCTATACCCCAACCTATCTACTTGCTCCTGCTGAGCACCCAACTGATCCTCTAATGTGACAGGTGTAGGGCTCCTAGCCGCAGCCGCTCTAGAACTCTCACCTACGTGGTATACTGGTGGTGGTTCTGCTGATTCTGACTCTGTAGTGGTAGGTGAATCTGGAGTGGTAAACCTAACACGCTTCCTAAGTGGCAAGAGTGAGGTGGATATAGGGGTAGCAGTGGGTATGGCTGGTAGTGGTGTAGGCACAGTGGGACTAGGTAGGGTCCTATAAGTAGATGTGGCATAACGAACCTTCTTACTAGCAACCTGGATAGTCTTTTCCCTACGAAACATAAGTCTCGGCTCAAACTGGATAGTGGTGGTAGGAGATGGTGTGTCTGTGGGTACACGGGTGAGGATGTCACATGGTACAATAGGATAGACATGAGGAGTAGGAGCCGTCTCCTCCTCCTCGAAAGGCTCTGTGTCATCATCTGATGCCAAAAGTGGCAACTCAGGTACAATAGGACTAGGTGGTGGTGAACGGACTGTAGAAGACATAGTGTCTTCAATAGGTGGTGGTGAACGGGCAGTAGAAGACGTAGAGTCTTCAGTATCGGAGTCTGTGATGGTGTACAGTATAACATTTGGGTTTGCAGACATGGTTCTGTGATAATCAAGGTGAAATAAAATAAATAACTCGAAATGAAATCACCATAAACAATGAACATGCACATATGATGAAATGATGAGATGCTATGATAATGTGGTTATAGTCTAGGGTCAATGATACATCCTAGTTCTCTATAACCTTAGCTCTGGTACCAATCTGTCACACCCCCAATTTACCTGACTTGCAGCGGAATGGAATGCCTGGGGGTGTAACTGTCATAGCACCATAACAAGGAAATATTGAACGACCTAAAGTGTCGTTTGGAAAATACATATCGTTTGATTTTTATTTAAAAGCATCCAGTGCTACAAAACATAGGTCCCCAGAAGTCATGAAAGGTTTACAGAAATAAGTTTAGACATGTCAAACGATAATTATACATAAGTGCATGAAAGTGTCAAAGTGAGACGCGTCATCCTAGGTCCTCACTAAAATGACTCCATGCATGCCATGATAATGCCTTAGTTACCTGAAAATACATTGCGAAAACGGTCAACACGAATGTTGGTGAATAATCATAGGTTTGTAAATTAAATCGTATGTACATAAGCCACAAGTATAAAGTAAACCGACATAAATGTCAAAAATGCTACATTGTCTCTTAAGCTCATGGCCCCGAAGCTAGACGTACTAAATCGTGCCCCAAGTGAGTGTTTACCAGACACTCGTAATTTAGAAATGAAATGCATTCGTAATTCCGTTGGAGCAACCCAAACACGAATGGAGGAGTCACCCTCAATAGATCTATTCACTCACTCTCGCTCGTACTGTAATTAACGGTCCATGAAATAAAGGGGACTTGTCGTGTCGTGGTAGCAAGGCAACTTAAGCAATGTAAGGAATTTGTAATACTTGGGCATGTACGAAAGTAATTGATGCAATGTATTCTCCCCCGTGGGATTTGAAATCAAATAAGTAATTGAAAACGGGGCCATGAAAACTCACCTCAACTGATGGTACTTGAAATGAAATGAAGTGAACAATAATGATCGGTTAACTGCCGCAACCTATAATGAATGATGCATGATCTCGTTAAGATCACCAAATGATGTTTATGAATGACCATGCTCATGTTTCTATACCACTCTACACTTTGGAAAAACACTTGTATTGTCAAAAATATATAATCCAAGAATTTGGAAAATATTGCTATTAGAAAATATAAATGGCTAGTTATAATATATATACTTATATATATATAACGTAAGTTTCCATGTAAGCGTTGAAATACTCGGGTTGTAAACCTTGAAATGATGAAAACATACTCATAATAACTAATACTACGTTAGTTTAAAAGCTCGGTACTTGATATTACTTCTAGCTTGAAAATGTACTTCGTAGTTTTTGCGCCAAAATATATAAAAGCTGTCAATTAGAAAAGGGTTTTAGCCGATATTCAAATGAGTATATCTTTATCGTTACTTGTCCGTTTTACTTGTTCTTTATATCCACGGTTTCGTCTTAGTATGTAGTAATATATTTTGGAAAGCTCGGCTCCTCCGGGTTACGTCTAAAGCCTCTTTTTAACCGACGAAAAATGTCCAACAGCAACTATTTTTCCAGAAAATACTTTTCGTCAACAATCTTGCAAAAATCATAACTCCTTCGTTATAGACTCTTTTTAATCCGTTCTTTCGCCTACGGATTCGTTTTTGAAAGTATTTTCTAAAAATTTTGCCAAAGTTTCCTTGGTGTTTACTGATTTTCCAGATTTTTACAAAATGGGACAGCATGTCTAAAATGAGTTCCAAATCAAGTTTCCAAGGTTAAAAACCAATTTCTACCATCACCAATCCTCTTGTAATCACCACATGACTAATCTAATCTTACCATACACCTTCTTAGGGTGCCATGGACTCCTAACCAAGTTATTAGAGCTAGGGGATTCATAACAAGAAAGTTAGGGTTTGTATGTTTCATTTTAGCAAAAATAAAGTATAGTATAGCTACTTATACATGGTTTTTATCATGATTCTTATGTAGTACATGTAAAAATAGGATGATTCATGAAAAAATAAAGATGAAAACTTACTTGATAAAATGAGGTGATTATTGGATGATTAAACTTGATGTTCTTGTGTTTTTGTTGTTTGTATCTTAACTAGAATCATAAAAGGAGTAAGATTGTAGCTTTAAGTTATGAAAAATAATTAGTTGATCAAGATGATCTTGGTACCTTGTGGTTGTCGTGGGTATGAAGGAGAGCAAGAGAGATAGGATCTTGAATTTTGATCTAAAAGTTAGTTTATGATTTTGGTATTTAGTAAAGTTAGGTTTATAATGTGTTTATTAGTATTATACTTAGGAGTTAATGCAATAGGTTAAGAAAATAAACTAGTATATATATAAGGGTGTTCTTGGCTGGTTTTCAAAGGGTAGGAGGGGGGGTTAGGGTACTTGGTAGTTAATTAGGAAACCTTGAAAGAAATTGCACTAGTTTACGTTTTTAGTTACGATCGGGTATCGGTTTTATTAGAAATAAATGTTCACGAAGTATACCGGGATGAAATAAAGTTATAATAATGTTAAAAACATATTAAAAATATGTTGGGTACATTTACTGAGTGATCGGGTGATTATTGTTTAGTTTTCACGAAAACCGTCGTTATATTCTTACGCGTACGTTATAAATAAAATAAATTTCCAAAATACTGGGTAACTGAATGTTATAACTTTTAAGATGTTAAAATGGATATAAAAATATGTCGGGACCATCGTGGGAATATTTAGATATATTCGTCGTGTATAAACCGGGTGTTAACGTTTATTATAATTACGTATACGTAAAAACGTTAAATGTACTGAATATAGAAATTTGAAAATCCTGAGAGTGGTATAACATGAAAATGCTGTTATGATGATATGCAGACTATCCCCAGTCCGTATGCAGTGTACTCAACACTGATGAAATGAATTCGCACCTAAACCAATCCGGTTACGCGAATTTGAATACCCGTAAACTAAATTTACGATGAAATGATTAATGCAAGCGAATGGTGAAAACTTTTCCGGAAATGAATAGTGTTCGGTGAATAGTAATTTTCCAAAAAGTTTCTCAGAATATCAAACTGACCTCGAAAACGATGAATAGTAAAACGATGAATAGTGTTTTGATGAATAGTGATTTATGAATAGTAAAAAGTCGAAGTTTGGGAAAATGACCTGAAATGGTAAATGACCTGAAATGGTGAGTTGTGACAGCTTCGCCCTTTGATAGACACCCGCATGACCCGGTATGATCCTAACAGGATGTTAGCCGGAAATTTCATCATTCTGGTGACCTGATGAAGCACGGGGTGAGTTACTCATGTTGTTGTCGTTTTCCGTGACAGCAAGAACCTTGTTGCCAATTTATACTGTCCTTTATGTTGGTGTTTGTGAGGGCTGATTCGTTGTGTTTTGGTGTGTGCAAAAATAATTTATCAATATATCAGCAAACGTGAGGTCTATATTATCGTGAGATAAATAGACGTGAAGTAATACGAGTAAACCTTTTAGGAAAAAGATTACCTCGCAAAACTTGTGGAAGTGATATTAAATTGTGAGACCGGGAAGTGATTTCCCGGGTCGTACCCCAACGAGGTGTGAATGGAAAGCTTCGAGTGAGATTGAGATTAAAATCTTGTATGTTGGAAGGATTGTTTGGTTTTGTGATACGTTAAATTAATGAAAATTGGAAATTAACAAACGTAAACGGATTATAAACAACCTAATGGGAAATTGATGCGTGGGAATCGCACCTTGCTTTACCTCTCGAGGGATCTCGCGAGGCTTACAACCCCCACCAGGCAGTGTACCTGATCGTTGTAGTATAGTATAGTGACAAGTACCGGGGGATTGATCGTTCAGCTTAGGAATAGTGTCGCTAGGATTAGAAAGCCTAATTAATAGTTCTAGAGATGGAAGATGATTATTTTTGTGTTTTTATATTTTATGAAAGCAAGTAAAATCTCGGGTTTTGAAGGAGTGGGCGGAATTAGTTGCTAATCAACTAACCCAAAAACTACTTTATAACTAATTAACTAATGAAAATGAAATTAAACTAATATTAAACTGAGGTTGTGAGCAGTGGTTGGAGAAATTGTGTTTACTTAGACTTCATTACTCCCTAGATATCTTTTACATGTTAATTACTTGTTACACTTGTATGAATGACGGGTTGTATTCCTTAATACCATTCGTGGAGTGGCATACATAACTCCCCAACTCTATGAGCTCTTATCTCCTCCTACACCATGACCCAGCACAACTATAGGGATTGTAAACAGTGGCTCATGCATTAAATACAACCAATAAAGACCTAGTACGCCTCAGTTCATGTTTCTTAAGACGTTCAAGCATGTTACCATTTGGAGATCTGCCAGTTTTCTTAAGCCTAACATATAATATCATTCATTCAAAACAAGAATAGACAAGTAATCAACACATAATCAACATCTAGGTTTCATTAGATCTAAGCAAACACAAAGGAAATTTAGCCTAGCATAGTAGAATTAAGATAAGAACAAAAGATAGACAACCAACACATAGACATATTGATTGAATTAAGAGTATACTTATCTCAATTACAATGCAAGGTCTCAAGGGTTTGGAACCCTTGAAAAACCTGTAAAAGAGGCACCAAAATCGTCTTTAGGGTTTCACCAAAACTTCTCTCTCTTTAATGAAAAAACTAGAAAACTATATATAGGAAAATCGTCCTGACGGCGTCAAGAGTAAAATCTGACGCCGTCAACTCGCCGCCATATACTTCCTCGGACGCCCTAGATCCAATCGTGACGGCCTATGTGACGCCGTCACCACCCTCGGTAAATTAATCTTGGTCATTTTGACGCCGTCATCTCTTCATCTGACGCCTTCACAACCTTCGGTAAAATATTCATCCTTTCTGACGCCGTCAAGAGTAAATTCTTGACGCCGTCACCTTGTAATTCCAGCTTGGATTTGGTACTTTGTTGTTTTCTTCACTTTATGCTCCAAAAACGTCCAAAATAGCCTCTTTTCCAGAATTCACTCTCCAAACACCTAAAATCACAAAAGGAACGATTTAGGGCAATATTTGATCAAATAAATTCGGATTCGGGCTTAAATGACCCCCTAAAAACGGATCATTTTTCGCCTCATCATATACCCTTACACTTGAGATTTGCTTGTCCTCAAGCAAATGAGCTTTTATTCTACTCAAAAGACAAGTTAGGGGTCATTTAACACTAATATAAAAGTAATTACAACAAATAATCGTTCCACTAAAGACCAATAGACAAGCACGGAGGTCATACACAAGCACCTCACAAATAGTGTTTAGATACTCACATCTCTCGGGTGTAATAAAGTAATATAACATTATGGAAATGGAAGATATCTCTCACTACCTGTCATAGCAAAATAGATTACCATAGGCTTGGGAAAGGATCAAACCTCCACCACATGGCGTAAGCACCTAGGATAAACTATCAAAGAGGTCTTTTTAAAGGGTTATAACGTTAGGTGTAGGGATATGAATTACACGGTTTTGTTGGATAAAGGGGATTTTACTGGTGGCGAGTTAACAATCTTAGTTAATTACATGTACAAGATGGCGTTGCTAAGCCAAGACTAGACTCGACTTAAGCTAATAAATGAAAAATAACTAAAAACATAAAATGAACATAGAATGAAAACGGGATGGTAGTCCGTATGTTTTTTCTCTCTTTCTTTTCTATTTTTTTTTCTTTTTCTATTTTTTTTTTCTTTTTCTTGATTTTTTCGATTTTTTTTTTTTTTTTTTTTTTTTTTTTTTTTTTCATACACTCTTACCCTACCATCCAAAATAATACATCATAGGGGTTTGAGCATTCCCCTTACACTTGAATCTTTACATACTTTACATTAAACTATTCTAATGACTCGAATTAAGAAAATCAAAACACTTGGAGCACTTTTAAGATTAACGTACATATGGGGGTAATAAGTGTTGTTCTTCCCCATTACTCCATAAAATAAGTACTTACCCATGAGTCCCAATCGTCCCAAAACAATATGTACAAGGATATGACTCGACTTAGCAACCATGTAATCAATTAGAAAGTTAACTTAGGGTTTAACAAATAACAATAATGCACTAAAAATGAGCGCATACACGGAAGGCTAAGGCGATTTGGGTGTACATTTAAGTGGGGTGTAACAAATTCTTCCTTTAAGTAAAATGCTTAAAGTTAGAAACGAAAAGATAGGCTCGGAGGGGTGTACTAGGGGTATCGTGTACTAAAAATGAGTACAACGCTAAGGGTGTGGGAAAAATTAGTTGACTTAACTAGCCAAGTAATATGACTTAAATGGTCAAGTAATCGTAATACGGGTTTAACACAAGGGTGATCCTAATGCCTCTTATCATGTAGTAAATCCTACTACACGAATGTAGTCTCACTAGCGGTCTCGGGATGCATCACTAACGCAAGTTCTAGAATCTAAATGCTACCGGTACACTCATAAGCACCAATAATAAATGCTTTTCCTATCAAATCTAAAGGCGAACCTCACATTTTTGGGTGGAAAATTTTTCTGAATATACGGTTATGTGCTAGTCATACAACCTCCTATCCATGAGACGCTTGCTATGGCTAGAGTTTCACTCCTAAATGTTGTAAAAAATTTTAAATTTGGCGCTAAAATTGCACTAACAAGTATTTCTCATAGTTTTATTACTCATCTACTATCAAACAAAACAAACTCAAGCGAAAGTGCATATGTAAGGTATCATCTTTTTACCCTCCCCTTACACTTAAGATGAACATTGTCCCCAATGTTCAAGTAAAGAATGTAAAAGTTAAAAGTAAAGAGAATGAATTCAAATACTCCCCTGATTCGCTCGGTATGGATTTTAGGTTGGCCAGGTTAAATCTTCCTCCAAGAAAACGAACAATCAAAGCTTCCCTTCCAGAATATAAATCATCTTCTTGTCTCAAATAACCTGTAAATCCTGACAAAAGTAGACAAGGCAACCTCGCGTAAAATCGGCGGCATCCTATATAAGTTACTAAATCCTAGAAAACAAAGTAAGATATAATGCTTGTGGAATGAAGTTTGCAGATTTCCTGGAGATTATAAAACTTAATAATTCACAAAAACTTATAAGACTCCGTTAGAAAAACAAAACTGGTAAAATTTCCAAATTTTTGACTCCTGACGCCGTCAAGAGCAATTGCCTGACGCCGTCAGAATGAACCTGCAGAAATCTTTA
This sequence comes from Artemisia argyi, assembly GCA_030686995.1. NCBI lineage: Eukaryota > Viridiplantae > Streptophyta > Magnoliopsida > Asterales > Asteraceae > Artemisia > Artemisia argyi. Next base: position 122,497,877 of record CM060684.1, read on the forward strand.
TGTTAAGTTTCCGGAAAATTTCTGGAAAAACTTTGTCCTACTTCCTGGAAAATCCTGCAAAACTACATCATGACTCAATACAAGCATTTGACTCTAACAATACGAATACACATGTTCATTAAATATTGTGGAGAATCATGATCGGTTGTTTCTTAAAAAACATATTTGGGGTTTCCCCTTACACTTATCTTTTGCAAAAAATACCTTTAGGTTGAAGTTAAGACTAGGCTAAACAACATAATAAAGTATTTCCACATTTTAATTGAGAAACATGATCAACCAACAATAAAAATAAAGCATGCATACGGAAGCAAATAACAATCAAACAATTAAAATCACACAAAACATGGGTTGCCTCCCAAGAAGCGCTTTTCTTTATTTACGAGTCTTGTAGCTAGACTCAAAGTCGTGGGTTACTACGTGATTTCATCATCAAACATCACATCTTCCTCATTAATCATTTCATTGTTATTTTCTTGGTAATGTTTTACACGTTGTATATTAACCGTGAATTCCCTACCCTCGTCATCAACTAACACTACAGCTCCAAATTTAGAGGAATTCTTCACCGTGAACGGCCCATACCATCTAGACTTAAGTTTTCCTGGAAATAATCTCAACCGAGAATTGTATAACAGGACCTTGTCTCCATCTGAAAATTCTTTTGGTTTTTTAATTCTTTGATCATGCCATCTTTTAGCCCTCTCTTTGTATGTGATGGAGGATTCATAGGCTTCTAATCTAAGCTCATCAAGCTCGTGTAATTGCATAAACCTATTATTCCCCGCAGTCGTGTAATCTAAGTTGCATGCCTTAATCGCCCAATAAGCCTTGTGTTCTAATTCTACTGGTAAATGACATGCCTTACCATACACCATGCGAAACGGGGTCGTTCCAATAGGTGTTTTGTAGGCCGTTCGGAATGCCCATAAGGCTTCGTCGAGTTTGAATGACCAGTCCTTTCTGTTTTGACTAACCGTTTTTTCAAGTATTCTTTTGATAGCTCTATTGGTGTTTTCGACTTGGCCATTGGTTTGTGGATGATAGGCAGTGGAGAATCGGTGGGGTACTCCATACCTTTTCATTACCTTTTCCATTTGTGCATTGCAAAAATGTGTCCCCCTATCGCTGATGAGAGCTTTCGGAATCCCGAATCTTGCGAAAAGCTTTTTCAGGAAATGAATGACCACTCTAGCATCATTAGTCCTAAGGGCTTGTGCTTCAACCCATTTTGAAACATAGTCAATGGCGACTAAGATGTACTCGTTTCCCCCTGAGGACGGAAAGGGTCCCATAAAGTCAATTCCCCAAACATCGAATACCTCACAAACTTGTATAAAGTTCTGAGGTGCCTCATCCCTACGTGATATATTTCCAGCCCGTTGACATGCATCACACGCTTGTACCATATCTTTTACATCACGGAAAATTGTGGGCCAATAGAATCCTGCATCGAGAATCTTTCGGGCAGTAACATTTATCCCATGATGCCCTCCAGAAGGACCGGAGTGACATTCCCTCATGATTTTTACTGCCTCATTCTCCGAAACACAACGCCTTATAATGTGGTCAGGACACCTTCGGAATAAAAATGGTTCATCCCAGAAGTAATACTTCAGCTGGGAAAAGAACCTCTTCCTCTCGTATTTAGTTAGGTGTTCAGGGACGAGCCTACATCTACTTGCGAAGTAATTGGCAAAGTCGGCGTACCATGGTTCCGAATCAAGGATAGACATTAGTTGTTCGTCAGGAAACGAATCTTTAATCTCACCTCTATCATGTTCATCCAGGGGGTTTTCAAGGCGAGATAGATGATCGGCGGCTAGATTCTCTGCCCCCCTCTTATCGCGAATCTCAACATCAAATTCTTGCAGCAACAAGATCCACCGAATCAGTCGTGGCTTGGCGTCCTGTTTCGCAAACAGATATCTAAGAGCTGAGTGGTCAGTGAAGACGACTGTCTTTGAAAGGACAAGATATTGTCGGAATTTGTCGAATGCAAACACTACGGCTAGTAATTCTTTTTCGGTGGTGGAGTAGTTCTCTTGGGCGGGATTCATGGTTTTGCTAGCGTAGTAAATAGGTTGGAAAAGCTTGTCATGTCGCTGACCTAATACAGCCCCGACAGCGAAGTCGCTAGCGTCACACATTATTTCAAATGGTAACTCCCAGTTGGGTGTGATCATGATTGGAGCTTGAGTGAGTTCCCTTTTTAGGAGGTCGAAAGCATCTTTGCATTCTTGGGAAAAATCGAATGGAGCATCCTTCACCAGCAATTGAGTCATTGGCCGGGCAATTTTGGAGAAGTCCTTGATGAATCTCCGATAAAATCCGGCGTGCCCCAAAAAGCTGCGTATTGCCTTAACAGTCGTGGGGTACGGTAACTTAGATATAGCTTCAACCTTAGCTTGGTCCACCTCTATCCCGTTCCCTGAAATCTTATGCCCCAACACAATTCCTTCCTTTACCATGAAATGACACTTCTCCCAGTTCAACACCAAGTTGGTTTCTTCACAACGTTTAAGCATCTTTTCTAAATTAGCAAGACAGCGGTCGAAAGAGTTTCCGAAGACTGAAAAGTCATCCATGAATACCTCCATGCTGTCTTCCATGAGTTCGTGAAAGATTGCGGTCATGCAACGTTGGAAAGTGGCGGGGGCATTACATAGCCCAAAAGGCATCCTTTTGTAAGCAAACGTTCCATAAGGGCAAGTAAACGTGGTCTTTTCTTGGTCCTCAGGTGCAATGGGGATTTGAAAATAGCCTGAGAATCCATCCAAGAAACAATAGTACTCGTGTCCAGATAATCTTTCTAACATCTGATCAATGAATGGTAAGGGAAAGTGATCTTTTCTCGTGGCATCGTTGAGCTTTCGATAGTCAATGCATACCCGCCATCCAGTGACAGTTCTCTGGGGCACCATCTCACCCTTGTCATTCTTCACTACAGTCATTCCACCCTTTTTAGGTACAACCTGCACAGGACTGACCCATGGGCTATCCGAGATCGGGTAGATTAGTCCTGCATCCAAGAGTTTGATCACTTCTTTCTTCACTACTTCCTTAATGTTAGGGTTTACTCGCCTCTGGGGTTGCACAGTAGGTTTATAATCTTCCTCCATAAGAATCTTATGTGTGCAAAAAGTTGAGTCAATCCCCTTAATGTCGGCCACACTCCATGCGAGTACCCCCTTGTATTTCTTCAGGATCTCTAAGAGTTTAACTTTTTGTTCCTTTTCCAGGGAAGAGTTTATGATTACCGGGAGTTGATTTTCTTCCTGGAGGAAGGCATACTCCAAATGATTAGGGAGCTCTTTAAGATCAACGTCAGGGGGCTCGATTATAGAAGGTTTGAGCTTGTTCTCGGGCTTTCGGAGCTCGAGATGCTCCGTTGCCTCTTGTCTAGGGTAGAAGGAGACTGCATTAACCTCCTCCGTCTTTTCCACCTCTAGCAAGGGCAGAAAGCTCTCGTCCCGTAACCAGCCTTCGTCGATTTGTTCATCGATGCAATCATCAATGACATCCGTGAGCTCATCTACTTCCCCAATAAAGTAGAGCCGGTTGGACGCTTCGAGGGAGAGGTCCATAGAATCTTTAATGTCGAAGGTTGTGCTATCGTCTCCTACTCGTAAAGTCAACTTGCCATCGTAGACATCGATGACTGCACGAGCGGTAGCAAGAAATGGTCTACCTAAAATGATAGGTACCACGTCGTCCTCCTCCATATCCAGGATTACGAAGTCGACAGGGAATTTGAATCTCCCAACTTTGACTAGCACGTTCTCACATATCCCTTCGGGGTATTTGACTGATCTATCGGCTAGTTGGATGTTCATACGGGTAGGCTTCAATCCGGAATATCCTAGTTTACGGAACATAGAGAGAGGCATGAGGTTGATACTTGCTCCCAAATCGGCAAGAGCATTCTTGATTGATAGAGGACCTATAGAGCATGGCAAGGTGAAGCTGCCCGGATCGTCTACCTTCTTTGGTAGCCCTTTATGGGTCACCACTGAGCATTCTTCCCCTAGGGTTATAAGACCCTCGAGCTTCTTCCTGTTAGCGAGCAGTTTTTTGAAATATGTGCTATACTTTGGCATGTGATAGCAAGCATCCAGGAGAGGTATGGTGACAACCGAGTCTTTTAGGTATGACAAGAACCTCTTGTTATCATTCTCCGTTTTTTGGTTCCTTAGTCGGGATGGGTACGGAATTCTCACAGGTGGGTTAGGAAGGGCTGATGGGGAGGGGGTTGTTACTGGTGGTTGGTCCGGGGTGCCAATGACGACATCCTGCTCCTCCTCCCCAGGTTTGTCTGAATTGAGTGTGATTGGGGACGAATTTGGGTAAGGAGGGTCCTTGGTTGTCGTTCCGGCCCGTGTGGTAATCGCGAGCATGGGATCTTTTCCTCTTTCTGACGGTGGTTGGAGGTTATCTAGGACTGAGTTAAGCTTGCTGAAAAATTCTCCGACATACTCCTGCTGTTCGTCAAAAAGCTCATTAAGCCCTTTCATTTGCAAGTCTTTTTCTTGAGTGAAGTGACCAAGGTCATCTTCGAAATTGCTCCTGATCTTGAATTCAGGGCCTCCCTCCCCTTCTCTTTTCCTTACCAGATTCCCCCAAAGGGTATAATCATCATTTTGGTAGAAAGGCAAAAGGGAGGGATCAGCATAAATGTCTCCTCCTGATAAGCATGCATGTTCAGTTGTGGCTGCTCCTCCGCATTCCTCCACCTCATGCGGACCTCCACAGTAATCGCAGATCAAGTAAGGATTAGACAGCATTTTAGGTGGTTGAGATCCAGCAAGGCAATCCATTCTTTTGTGAACTTTGCTCAATCGATCCGAGGTGGTTTCAGAAATGTCGATAGTCGACTCAGGTTCATCCCAAGTGTCATCCAGGTCTTGGGCATATTCTTCAATCCTGTCCCATCCTTCCTCGGCACTAAGATTGGCCAATCTTCCTTTCCTAGATTGGTTGATTCCGTTCCGGTCATTAGAGGAGATATTTTCGTAAAAGATTTGGACCAAGAGCCAAAGTTCAATGCCATGATGTGGAACTTGTCTTATTAAATCTTTGAATCTAGTCCACGCTTTATGGAAGTGTTCATTCCTCCCCTTTCGGAAATGAAGGATCCTATCCCTGAATGCTGAGGTTTTTCCAGGTGGAAAGAACTTCTCATAGAACTTGGATATGAGTTGCTCCCATGTGAAAATAGATTCGGAAGGGAGTTTGTCATACCATTCTTGGCCTTTTTCGTATAAGGTGAAAGGGAAGAATCGCAGTCGGGATGTGTTTCTAGTAGTCCCACCCGTATGGATGGTATCCACTATTTTTAGGAAGTCCTTGATGTGTTGGATCGGATTTTCCTCATCAAGTCCGTGGAACTTACACACACTTTTGACAAGCCAAATATCATTTGCATGCAAGACCTCGTTGGTGTGTTCGTTTGGATAAACAATGGCGTTGGAAAACCCACGAGGAGTTGGGGAAGAGTAATCCTTGAGACGCTTAGGAGGAGGTATTATAGGAGTATTCGTCTCATTGTGGGAGCTCGGGGTTGTGATGTGATTTTCTGAATTTTCTTCAGAGAGAGGTGCATCAAAGTCGATAGCAATGCTGGATGGTTCAGGCGTTGAGTGAGTTCGTCTTAGCCTACACATTTCTCTTTCGGGTTCTGCATAAGGCAAGACGAGGTCTTTAGTGGTGCTTCGACTCCTAGTGATCCTAAGGTTAGAGAATTCGTTGGTTGCCATGATGGTGGATGGTAAAGAGTTACGAACAAAAGCACGAAGAAATAAGATAGACTAAAGAAGACCTAAAAATAAAAATAAAATCTTACTAGAAAGGAATCTAGCAAGTAGACCTAATAAAAAGAAATCCTAACCTAGACAATAACTATTCCCCGGGCTGCGGCGCCAAAAACTTGATGCGTGGGAATCGCACCTTGCTTTACCTCTCGAGGGATCTCGCGAGGCTTACAACCCCCACCAGGCAGTGTACCTGATCGTTGTAGTATAGTATAGTGACAAGTACCGGGGGATTGATCGTTCAGCTTAGGAATAGTGTCGCTAGGATTAGAAAGCCTAATTAATAGTTCTAGAGATGGAAGATGATTATTTTTGTGTTTTTATATTTTATGAAAGCAAGTAAAATCTCGGGTTTTGAAGGAGTGGGCGGAATTAGTTGCTAATCAACTAACCCAAAAACTACTTTATAACTAATTAACTAATGAAAATGAAATTAAACTAATATTAAACTGAGGTTGTGAGCAGTGGTTGGAGAAATTGTGTTTACTTAGACTTCATTACTCCCTAGATATCTTTTACATGTTAATTACTTGTTACACTTGTATGAATGACGGGTTGTATTCCTTAATACCATTCGTGGAGTGGCATACATAACTCCCCAACTCTATGAGCTCTTATCTCCTCCTACACCATGACCCAGCACAACTATAGGGATTGTAAACAGTGGCTCATGCATTAAATACAACCAATAAAGACCTAGTACGCCTCGGTTCATGTTTCTTAAGACGTTCAAGCATGTTACCATTTGGAGATCTGCCAGTTTTCTTAAGCCTAACATATAATATCATTCATTCAAAACAAGAATAGACAAGTAATCAACACATAATCAACATCTAGGTTTCATTAGATCTAAGCAAACACAAAGGAAATTTAGCCTAGCATAGTAGAATTAAGATAAGAACAAAAGATAGACAACCAACACATAGACATATTGATTGAATTAAGAGTATACTTATCTCAATTACAATGCAAGGTCTCAAGGGTTTGGAACCCTTGAAAAACCTGTAAAAGAGGCACCAAAATCGTCTTTAGGGTTTCACCAAAACTTCTCTCTCTTTAATGAAAAAACTAGAAAACTATATATAGGAAAATCGTCCTGACGGCGTCAAGAGTAAAATCTGACGCCGTCAACTCGCCGCCATATACTTCCTCGGACGCCCTAGATCCAATCGTGACGGCCTATGTGACGCCGTCACCACCCTCGGTAAATTAATCTTGGTCATTTTGACGCCGTCATCTCTTCATCTGACGCCTTCACAACCTTCGGTAAAATATTCATCCTTTCTGACGCCGTCAAGAGTAAATTCTTGACGCCGTCACCTTGTAATTCCAGCTTGGATTTGGTACTTTGTTGTTTTCTTCACTTTATGCTCCAAAAACGTCCAAAATAGCCTCTTTTCCAGAATTCACTCTCCAAACACCTAAAATCACAAAAGGAACGATTTAGGGCAATATTTGATCAAATAAATTCGGATTCGGGCTTAAATGACCCCCTAAAAACGGATCATTTTTCGCCTCATCAGAAATAAAAGGCAATAGGTAAACTAGGGAAATTCTAAAACACTACGGGAAACAAAGTTAGGTATTGGGAATCCTAAAAATCACAAATTTCACATAAACGTGACGTTTATTCTAAATAAACGTCAACGCGCAAATAAAAACGTGAATTTCTAGCTACGCAAGTTCTACGGGGTTCAAATTAGTTTTCCTACGTATTAAATGACAAAAGAAAATTTTGTAAAAAAGAAAATTAATTTTTTAACCAAGATTCTATTTATTACGAATTTAAATCTAATTAACTCTATTTTAATTCTAATAAATATTAAAACTACTCCTAAAAATTTGAGAATTTTTTGATAAATACTACAAGGTGAAATTAAGCTAAGAAAAAAAAAAGTTGAGGTACAGTGTCAAATAAGCAGCAAATAAGCAGTCTAAAAGCTGAAAATCAAATAAACAAAACAAAATACTACATAAATATCAAATAAATAATATTACAACAACAAAACAACTATTGCTCAGATGGTAGAGTGGTTTGGTATTGAGGCTGTGTGGTATTCTGAGGTCAGGGGTTTAAATCCCTTGAACGACACTTTTTGCACATTTTATTTTTTTTTCAAAATTCCTTTTTGCAAAACCTTTCAACAACAACAAAATACAATCTTTATAAAAGATCTTTTACTGAAAAGCTTATGAAAGCTTTTAGAAGTGCAAATTGTAGCTTTAAGTGAGATTTTGAAAAATAACAACTCACCTTTTAACAAAGGCCAAGGCAAACACAAGCAACCACTATCAAGCTAAACATAGCAGTTAAAAAATCAATCACAAACCAAATTATGCAAAGAGCAAACTTCTGGATTTTGACAATCGACCAAAGAGTTGCATACAAGCAAAGAAACTAAGCTCCGAACAATAGCTTGAAATTCCGTAGTAACAAAAAGAATTCAAAAGCCAATATAAGAGGTCATAAACCCCTCTAAATACTAAATGAGCTAGCAACTGCTAAGAACGATTTAAACAAGCAAAAGTCACCACGTTAACTAACCCTAGATATCCTAATAAACTTGAAACAGAATACGTAAAGCTGCTTCACCAAACAGAACTTAAGGCAGAAATCTACACTACAGACTCTTAGTGTACTAAAAATGAAAAGCTAAAACAAACTGTGATCAAGAATCATGCAAGCCTCGTACCAATCTGATGTACCAGCAACAACAGGCTGCAAGGGGCAAGTTTGGGGGCTAATTTGAACTAGCGAACAAGCAGTTAAAGGTGAACCAGAACTAGATCTAGTGAAACAGCACACTAGGCTTCTCAAAACACCAAAAATCAGGAAACAAGCTCAAGAAATGAGTTTGATACTGCCTAGGGAAAACGGGTCAATAAGGCTAAACTTGGGTGTAGGGCGACTAAATACCAACTGTCCAACTTTGGACTTAAATCAACCCAAGCAAATGACATCCAAACCGAAAAATTATTTTTGCTAGTGACAGGCAAGCTACCAAGGTTCGCTAAACAAGAGTTTCTTACTGATTTCTAAACACGTTACACCCTACAAATTCCCCATAAATCTGTCCCATTTAACAGACATGAGATTCTTGACTTTTGAACTTTTGAACTTTTCTCAATTCAATTAGTACCAAGCTACTAAAAATGATGTATTGGGTTGAAAGGAAACTAGAACAAACTAAATTGATTATTTCTAGTTTAAAATGAAAAAATAAATATCTTAAAACCATACAGTTAATCGGTTAAGATGGGTTGAAGTGGATTATTGAATTTTACCTTAAGAGTTACCAAGGTTAAGAGTTAAGTTAGCTAAATTGACTCTAAGAATGAAATCTCAGAAGTTTTTTTAACTACAGAATGTGACTGAAGCTCAGTAGCAACCTTAATCCAAACATACCCTTTAAAAACCGATTATAAGTTTTAGTGAAGCGAATCAAAAATTGAGCTTTAAAACTGACATACAAGCTTACACTAATACAAATAAAACACAAGTGAGCAGAATTTAACAAAAATAAATGACTAAAACTTGCTAGAATAAAGTGTGCAAAATTATACAAAATTTGAAATTTATGAAACTAGAATGAGAAACCTTTAACCCAAGCTGAACAAGGGAATCTCTAAACTGCTACAAGCTCCTAGCTTGTTGTGAAACAAGCTAGGTATAGTCCCCCTTGCTCATCCATTTCGAGCAACTTCCAAAAGCTTTCCCAGTCTAGTGCATAGGTAATTTTTTCTGTGATCATTTGATCCCGTCTTACTTTTTTTTATGGTTTCTTTTCTGTTTTCAAGATTAATGTGAGTTCATGAAAAAGGTTTTCAGCAAAGAATTGACTTATCAAGGTTTTATGATAAAGCTTGAATGAAAGTAAAACTAAAAACAACAGAGCTTTTGAATGAAACTGAACTTTATATTAAATCTGAGAAAGCATTACAAGATTACAACTAAAATTAACTAAAATTAAGAATTACTTAAAATTTTGACATGCCCTCAAGGCTTACAATACTTAACCTATTTATACTACTTATCTAGGGTTTCTCCTCCTCTTTTTGCTCCTCAGTTGTGCTTTCTTCACTCTTTCTCAGCCATTGGATGTGAACAGAGATGATCACAACCATTAATTCCATTTTGGCACCCATATGTAGTTGAGGATGGATGACGGGGCATGGCATCTTGTGACTCCTTCCTTGGAGAATGAGATGGTGTTAGGTATGAATTGTGAGGGGTTTGGGGAAGGTAGTGGGATTGGGGGTTGTGTTGGGGGTGCTTTTGAGGTGAAGATGGAGTATGCAGGGGATATGGCGTGGAGGTGGTGGTGTATTTGCTGGGTAAAGAGGTGAGGAGGGGAAGTAACTTGTGTGTTCCCTGGGTAAAATGGGGAGAGGTTGAAGACAGTGAATCGTTTGATTCTGTGTTTGACCAAAGGGGGAAAAAAGAGGCATATTTTTATTATACGTTTAGGTTTAGGAGGTGGGCTTTGGATGAAAATGGGCTTGGGGGAATTTTTGGGCCAAGGGGTGTTTTAAACTTGTATTGGGTTGATTTGTAATTTTGGATTGGATTTGTAACAATAGAAGGGTCCATTTGGTTGTTACTTAGTAAAATTACAAGGACCATAATTGTAATTGCTGAAATTCCCGGGACCAAATCTGCCGAGCACTCAGAATTTATCCATGGACCAAGCTTGCCACATTCCATTTCCACAAGGTCCGTTGATGCTTATTTTCCAAATTGAAACTATCCTGGAACCAAAATTGTCAAAATTGAAATTCAAGGGGCCAAACTTGTACATTTTTGAAAGCTTTTTACCCAAAGATCATTTGTGATTTCTTTTGACTTTTAAGGAACTTGGGTTGACTTTTCTTTTAAAATAAATGCTTAGGGACTAGTTTTGACAACTTTTGAAAGTTGGGGGACTGAAACTGCCAATTATGCAAACTTTGTTCGTTTTTCATTTGTTTTCAATTATTTTGCATTTGAAACATATAAAAACACGATCTTTGGGATATTTTCATTATTTTGATGCATTCTTGAGTGTTTTCACGTGTTTTGGCAGTTAAAATACAGTAAAAATGATGAGTATTTACACACTCATCAAGGGCCTATAACGCGATTTTCTAAACGGGGACGATACGTGCAAAATGTTTTCCCAAATCAGGGACCTAAAACGAGATAAAAGGGTTCAAATAATGCTCATTTTCCGGGCTTTTTAATTTCCCCGCCAATTCTTACTACCTCACAGAGTGTGTGTTTAGTCCCTGAATTACTGACCTTGTTTTACTATTAGTCCTCGAAATACTCATTATATGTTAGTCCTTTGGTCATTTTTCCCGCCAAACCACCATGCCAATGACAACTCTCAGTTGTACCTATAAAACATGGCCCATTGCCCTATCCATTTGCATCCAACAATTCCATATGGCTGAAAAGAAAAGCAGTCTGTTCATTGCAACCTACAACTCCCAAATGGAACAATCAAGAACAAAATGGGCATCAATGCTGGCATTTATCGAAGATGTTGTTGACCATCTCCCTGAATGGTCTGATGAGGGCAGTGATAATCCACTCAACTTCACTGAGCTATGGTTGAACAGGATTCATGAATGCCACAAGTTCAATAATCTGCTGAATGCCATAAAAAAAACTTAAGGGAAGAAGTTGACATGCTGGAAAACAAGGTTAGACATCAAAAGGTTTGTCCAATCAAGGCATGGGCAGATTGGAATGAAACCTTTGACAACACACTTGTCAAACTAACTAATGGTGCAGTTAATGTGCCAAGAGTTAATCATGAAATTGTTGCTGATGAAGTTGTTACTCCTGAAATTGTTGTTGGTGAACAGGTGGAATCCAATGGAAGGCCTTTGAAGAGGAAAAGGGTGTATGCTGGTGACAAGAAGGATTTGGTAACCAATGGGTGTTTTTATGTTTAGTATTAGGTTCTTATGCCTTGGGTGTGGTTGTTATGGGTTGCTGCAGTTAATGTCTTTTGTACTCACCTATTATGCTTAATGAAAATAAGTTATTGTGTATCTGTTGACTAATTGTATGTTCTACATAATGAACCATGAAATGATATACCCAATATTGGTCATGGCTTTAATTGACTTTGAAAAGTCAATTCAATTGTGAAACCTATTGGAGTAATATGTAATATTACAAAAGAAAAAATACTTAATAATTTCCACAAACATAATTCATACCATTTAAAATGAAAGCTAACAAGACACAAATATGTTACTTTCATACTGTTTAAACATTTACAAACATAACTTTGATACTGTTTGATCATTTCCAAACATAACTTTCAGACTGTATGAAGATTTTCCTAAGCAGATCTTTTGCCATCTGAGTATCTTCTTCGACAGTCAACTTTACAGATAACATCACACTGAGAGCATGTGTTGGCAATGGGTATTCTTTCTCCACCAGCATGTATATGCCAGTTCAAGCTTTTGTAGACACATGGTGAACTCCACATGTATCATACAATATCCATTTCAATGATGCTTCATCTGCATTAAACTTCCACAATTTGTCATCTTTATCTGGTTCAAAAATCCTATTCAATTCAACCCATAGCATTTTTTCCTTGTCATCAGCTATCTCTGTTAACTTGAACCTTTCAGTGACTAAACTCCATAGCTTGACCAAATCTTCCCTGTCAAATGCTTTCATCATATCTTGAAAGTGTTTGTATACCTCACAACGATTTCCACATCTTATTATCTTCCAGTATTTTCCAAATTCATCAGTGTGGATCTCCCAGTCAATGATTGGATATTTGGCTTGTAAAGCTTCTGCATTCATACCGTCATATGGAACAATATGCATCATATGTTGAATCTGATCTTTACTCAAATCTTGTTTCTCTTGGCCTGCAACAAACGTTTTTTGCTTCTTAGAAGACTTTGATTCTATGTGTGAACCACCTCTCTTAAATCTTGTACTTTCTTCTTCTAAATGCATTGGAATAAACTTGTCAATCTTCCTTTTGGCATATCTGTGTAGCTTTACAATTTCGTCAAAGGATTTGCCTTTCAGTTTACTTGCAGTCCAATGATCTTGATTGATGAGATATCTCTTCATACAGCTCATCAATTGTGCTTCAGTTTGTGGTTTATTCTTTTTTTCTTCTGCTTTCTTTGCAATCTCTTTGTTTTTAATATTCTTGAGTAGAACTTTAATAGGATTGTCTCTGATATGTACTAATGTGTGTGCCGCTGTTTCATCAACATAGGAGTACTAGCAGTACAAATAGATCCGCCACCAGTACCAATATGTTTAACAGTATCTTTAACAGTATCTGCACCATGACTCTCTGCACACTCTTCAAACTTCATCGGTTTTGAAACATCCTCCAAATCAAATTCCTCTAAATCTTCTGAACTATCACAATCCACAATGGTTGATTTCCTCTTACCTTTACTGTCCTTCAGTTTTTGGCGCAACTTCTTTACTTTTTGAATCAACTTAGTATAAGCACGAACATAAAGTTGGTTTGTATTCTTCAAGTTTTCCTCCAACCCAGTAACTCTGTCTGACAATTTTGTACAAATATTCATCAACTCTTTGTACTTCAGACTACCTACATCACTTCCATCTGTGTTCTGTTTTGGGACAGGGGAACCATGAGGCATATCCCTCATTGTATCATGCGGCATGGGGTTTGCATCACCTGAAGCACCATCATGAGAACTTGAATCATTAGATGCTTCCATGGGTTGGGTCTTATCATTCTTACCACTGGCCTGCCCAGCTTCTAAGCCTGTGGGTGTAGTGGCAGCCAGCAACATTGTCTCACAGATAGGCTCATCTGCTACATTTGGTTGAGTTGGAGATATGGGCTGAGGTACCACATATTCATTTCTGATTCTTCTCGTAAATGTCTGTGTAACTTGAGGTTCTGATGATGATGGACCACTAATGGGTGTGTCATGAGACTCAACTTGGGTTGCAGATCCTTGACCCTCGAGTGGTGGAACAATCATTGATAAAAACAGTGGTGCTTTTCTCCCATTATAACCCACACAAAGCGTCCTCATATTACTAAAAACCTTTTGACTAAGGGTAGGAGTTTTAAGAATGGTTTTGTGAGGTTGAAGCCATTTCTTGTGTTTGTTCAAAATAATTTGAATAAATCTTGGATACATTAAAAATTTGTATTTGCTTTTCACATTTTTCACCATACCATCAAAAATCAATTTTGAAAAGTTAAACTTCCTTTTTGTGGCCAAGCAAACAATAACAGTTGCTATGTTGCTACTAAATTGTTCCCAACAAGTTTTCTTTGGACTTAAACAATGTACTACGGTATGAATGAGAAATCTCCATTGAGGGGGGAATTGTGGTTTTTGAAAAGTTAAGTTATCAAATGTTAACCCATACCCTATATAGTTAAGATTTTGAAATATTTCATCATTTGGCAATGAACTAATACCCCCATTGTCTGATAGTTTCAGATGCCTCCTAACAGATGACTCAGTAATAGCCATGAATATGCCATCAACTGTAGTAGTTATCTCTTTTTCTCCATTAGCAAGTGTTTTGACTTTGGCAGTTTGCCAAAACTGATTGATTTGGGAAACATAAATAGTAGGATTCTGTGTAATAGCATACCTTATGTAACTTCTGTTGAGAAAATCCACAATCTGGTGGAACACTTCACTTCCCTCTGGTTTCTGTAAGTAGGCTACCATGTTATGTGTCTTACAATTTTCCAAAATCGCCATTAAGGTTGTTAAAATTTTGATTAGGGTTCTGGGTTATGGTCGTTTAGAAGAGTATGTGTGTTTGGTAAACCCAATTGAGATGATATGGATGTCACTTAGGGTTTTGGGAAAATCAAGTGAATTAAACGTTTCTTTCTATTGTGAATTAAAGAAAGAGTGTGAATTATCGAATGTGGTGAAACCTATATGCGAACCAATAGACAAAAAATATCTCAACGGTTATTAATGAATAACGGGTATTCCCAAACAGTACCAACGGTTACCCAATCGTAGTAAATTTTAGCCTACCAGTACTAAATACACCCATGGCTTTATTTGACTTTTATAAGTCAACTTACAATCAGCACACAAATTACAAAGTCTTATATAACTAGACTTATTATAGCTACTAATTCCAACTAACAAAAGCCAAATGATGTAAAGAACACAAAATAGCCTTGTTCATTCAACATAAAATAAATTTTTTATTCAACAAAAAATAAACATTACATGATACAATTAACAATTAAACTTGGCAGATTTTTCGGGATCAAATGACAAATGAAAGTTGTCATAATCCAAATGCTCATCATCTGATGAGTCTTCCTCTTCCTCAGACGCAATATTTTTGCATTTTCTGTATGCCCACATCTTCTTCCAAGTGTATTTACTTTTTCGACTTGCTTTTTCTCTAGCAGCTTGTTCTTGTTTTTCAAATTTTATCAATTTTTTTTGCTCTACTTGAAACTTTTCTTTAAAATACCAATCAATAGTTTCTTCAAAGGTCGGTTCTGGTACTTCCTCACTTTCTTCTTCAGCCTCTTCTAGTTATTGAAGTATTGAAGCTTTTTCTTCAATGTCATTTGTTTGCATATGTTGCATTCCTGGTTTCTCTTGCATGTTAACCTCTGCTTCATTCTCTTGGACGTTAATTGTTGATGTTGATGCCATTTTTTTGATATTGTATAGATGTAAGTTGTTTTGAATGAGTTTATTGTTTACAAATGTTCTAATTTATAACCATTGCGTAAGGCAACTGAACGGTTTTTTTTGCTTTGGAAAAGACACACGTCTTAGTAATTTATTGTTGAACGTTGTATACTACTAGTTTTGATAATGCAAATGGAACGTAGGTTGAACAGACATTTATTACACATTTGATATCCTACCAGTACTAAATACACCCACCAGTACCAATTTTTTTCTCAACAGTATTAACCCAAATTGTTTGAGACAATGTGTTTTGAACTTTTTCTTGTTATGCTTACTTGAAATCACATATTTTCTATGTGTTGACTAATTAAATTGCATTTCCAAACTAAGTTGTTTGAATGTGTAATTTTATAACATCAAAAGGTACTACCCATGCCTTTAACTGACTTTTACAAGTCAACTTACAATCAACACTCAAATAACAAAATCTTATATGACTAGACTTATAATCCTTAATACGACCAACAAACAAAAGTTAAATGATTAAAAGATAGAAAACCTGCATATTTACTAATACTAGATGAGTATGTTACTTTTTACAACCAAACAGTTGGAGCATTTCCAAATATAACTGAATGTCAACAAAGTTGGAGCATATCCAACTATAATTGAATGTACAATATAGCAGCAAAAGTAATTGTTTATAAACATATAATTAGAACAATCCATACATCAAGTCAACTTCAAAACCATAAAACAGCCGGAGCATCTCGAGCTCTTAAACCAATTACGACTCCAGTCATAGGTGGTGGCCTCTTGCCTATTGGAGCTAAAGTTGATGGAGGAGCTTCTGGTGGAGCTTTTTTCTTTTGCCCACCTGTTTTTGAAGAACAAGGAGGTCTGCCTCTGGGTCTTTTGGGAGCTGGTGCAGCAGCTAAAGTGGAAGCTTTGCCTCTTGGACCTGAAGTTGATGGAGCTTTTTTCTTTTCACCACATGTTTTTGAAGAAGAAGGAGGTCTGCCTCTGGGTCTTTTGGGAGCTGGTTCAGCAGCTGAAGTGGAAGCTTTGCCTCTTGGACCTGAAGTTGATGGAGCTTTTTTCTTTTGACCACCTATTTTTTAAAATGAAGGAGGTTTGCCTCTGGGTCTTTTTGGAGCAGGTGCAACAGTTGAAATGGAAGCTCTGCCTCTTTTGTGAGTATTGGAAGGTCTGGATATCTTTGGAACATCTTCAGCAATTGAAGCTGAAGTAGCTTCACCTTTTAGAGCTGTGGATCTCTTTGAAGTGGAAGGCCTGGATATTATTGGAGTAGGTTCATCCTCTTCAGTTGACACACTAATCACCTCATTTGCAACATCCTTTGCAATACAAAATTCCTCTTCACTGGATACTTCCTCTTCACTTGGAACACCCTTTATTGCCTTCGAGTAGCACTGATACTCAAGGTTTAGCATCCTCTTTTCAAGCCATTGTTGCTTCCTTTCAAGGTGTTCAATCCTCTTGTCAACGGAAGCCACTTCTTGAGTGGATTTTTCACTCCCAAATCCGTAATCTCCTCGGTAAAAGTACACCTCCTCAATTGGTTCCATCCTTTTCTCAAGGATGGAAATCTTCTTCTCAAGGTTTTCAAGCCTACTGTCATAAACCTTATCCTGATGCTCATCTGAAACATAATAAGTTAACACATGTTAGATTTAATACATATATCCAACCAATATGCTAACTCTGTTTTTTAGACATTCAAACACCCCTAAAGGGCTACACTAGACAATGGGCACTCACTAGGTCAAATACAAAGCCCTTTTATTGCTAAAGTGAAACACCGTTTGCACTTTGAGTAATGCAGTTTGACTTGCTAAAGTCAATCTGGATAAACACTTAGGTAAATCATAAACTTACCTAAAAATCATTCATTAGAGCCACAACAAAAGGGCAAATGAACATCAAAATGGTGTAAATACATTCTCAAGGTTTGCCATTTTAAATAAATACCAAAATGCATACCTTTCTTCTCCTCTGCTAGCTTTCCCTCCATGGGTTTTGAGGTCTGACCCAACACAGCTTGAATGGTAGGAAATTCCTTACTAGGTCCTTTTTTGAGAACTGTCAAAATAAGATGGAGCAGATGATCAAAAAAAGGTCAACTCAAATCATTTACTCTAAATTTAACTATAAACAATAACAATGCAACAATGTGCTAACCTTCTACCATAGCATAGTTCCATAAGGTGTCCAACATTTCATCAGACACCTCATCTCCTGGCTTCCAGCTATCCTTATAGGTTTCATAAAGATAATCTTTCATGTCTTCAGTCAACGTAACTTTGCTCCAATCTTTGTCGGCCATTGCAAGAATCAGGCAGTGTATGAGATTGTTTGTGTGTGACAATGATAGGGTTGCGAAGTAAGAGGAGGAAGATGATCGGGTTTGTACAGTAACAAGTGAAATAATAGGGTTGTAATAGCCGTTTTATATTCAGGGACCAAGCCTTCGTTAATGCCATTGCAAAAATGTGAAATGACCAAAAACCCAATTGACTGGTCAACTAAAGTTGCAAAGCAACGTCCGTCAGCCAAAAGTAGGTTCCAGGGACCAACCATGCCAAAAATGAGGAGTTCAGGGACGAAAATGTCAAAAAAATAGTTTAAGGACGATTCGCGCGAAACACGACAACTTTAGGGACTAACGGTGAAATTTTGTCAAAACTTCAAGAATCCAAAGGGTTTTTATTAGTCATGGTTTGCACATTTTATTGATTGCTACATTTAAAAGTATAAATACAGTGAGCATCCTGTCATATATGTACAACTGTTAAAAGCATAAAATGGAGTGTGCCAATCAATAGTTGGAGTGTGCAAATCACCACTTTTTTATTAAGGGGGAGATTTGAACACTTCTTATTTTGATTGAGACAATCACTATATAAGCATACAGAGCATGTTGTAAACACTGTACAACTATGTTATGCCTAAAATAGAGTGTCCCAATCAAAACATTTACACTCAGTTCTCGAGTTAAAATTTGAGAGAAAAAGAAATGAAATGGAATTTTTTTGTGTTATTGAGTTGTTGTTAAGAGAGGAAAGTGAAGTAGTAAAGAAGATGGAAGGAAGTTTTGGCAGTGAAATCTTCCTTCTATTTTTAAAAGGAAAGGGAAAGGAAAATGAATTAAAACTCCAGAACTGAGCATTGTTAATGTGCAACTCAATCCTCTTTCATTAATGTCATAACTTTTATGTTGGTAGGCAATTTACATACCACTAGCCAAAAGCCTTAGATAACACTATAGAATACTCTTTGGATGCATTATGAAAATTCGAGGTATTTACTTCAAAAATCATACTGCGTCGCAAAATTTTATGAATGCCACGACTGGATTCTCCTTGGCTTCGATTCATTGTAACTTTTAAGTTGAATACCAAACAATATAATGATATTATATTATTATATTTTGGGAAAGACATGTTCAAAATTTTTGACATTTTGACAGTTGATACTACTGGTTGATCCATAAGATCTTAAAAGACTCCCACTTTATATGGGCTGAGCAAAGTGTGGCATTTTAAGTCATAAATTTGGCCCAAAATTGTGACAAGTATCAATATAAAAATAAATATATGAAAGAGAATTAGCATGACAAATTAGTCTTGTAGTTAGAAGTAAATTGTTTTTGTTAAAAAAAAAAAAAAAAGTTAGAAGTAATTGTTTTCAAGATATATAATTTTTGAACATGGATTATATGGAAAAAAAAAGTTATAGATAAAATGTTCTTCACTACTAACAGAAGAATTTCTTCTAAACTTATCAGACGAAAGTGTCAAATGTCAATATGAAAATTTACATGCGAGTATGCGACTATAAGTAAATCAACGACAATCATAACATTTTTTCACTAAACAGCGAAGATAAAAGTATGCACAATCTTCCAATCACATTTAAACGGGCGTACCCGGAAAAAAGCTTTCATTCATCATGCAAAATACAAAAGACCGATTATCATATCAGCGTATAATACTCATCGAAGAACACGAAGCATGGCAAATCTTTGTATTCACAAATCTATTCAGGATAATACTATAATAGTTAGTTGGTAACGAAGTACACTCAGAAGAAAGGATAACTAAGGCGGTAAAGTAAACTCATGCTTCATCAAGAGTCCTAAATACACAATGTTTCTTGGATTTACGCAAATATGTCATTAACATAGACATGTTTGTCAGATATGAATAGCATTACATGTTGCTTCAAGGCTACGTAACGAATGAAACCAACAATTATAAATTACATAAGCAACCTTAGTTTTCTTACACATTCTGATGCCATGGCGACTGGCGAGCGCCACCATGGTAAGGACGGTAATCTTGTATTAAAATGAAATTATATCTTCCTTAAAGCTGCTGAACTTTGAGCATGTTTTCTATACGTAAGTTTTCAACACAACAACCACATACTCAATTGTCCACGTATATTACAACCAAAAATTTCATGTGATGGTTTCGATGGTCAACTTGACGCCATCTTGAAAAGAAGTAGGTATAAAGTTTAGCGTCTGAATCAACTTACTTATGTCCATGGATATATCAGCAGGTGACTTCACTCCACGGTCAATCTAAAAGTAAAAACCACAAGTATAAGCATCTATACAGGCAAAGGGATACTAAAGACTGAACTTGAGGGGTCAAGGTAAACTTACGGATGATGCAGACACTTGTTTGATCAATGAGGCATCATAGCCTCTAACACGAGCCACTACCTCTGCCATTTGGACACGAGATAACCTATCTGGCCCACCGACATTTAGAAGCAATTGCATTTTCTTTCCATCTGCAAATTCAACAGAAGTGACCCAATGCTAGTGTATATGATCATATCTGAAACAGAAAATGAATAAAAGTAATGTTTGACTTTAGAGGTCAAACACACAACCTCTTAAATTGAAGCTGCAGATAAATGTTGGTACAAACTTAACTCCATGTTTATTTGTATTACTTCTACTAATGTTTAATACAATAGCTAAAAAACTAATAAAGCGAAATGAAAACACCTTGAAATTGATGTTGGAAAACTAGTGTGTTTGACCATAAAAGTCAAACATGAGTCGTAGAATGCATAAATTACAAATTAAGCTTGTTTACAGAACAGAGAAATAAGTAACCTGAAATCCATCTGTTGGTTAATATTTGAATGATATTTACAACATCCTTGACATAAACAGGGCATCGAAATTCATCATGGAAAAACTCAGTTTGTTGTCCTTTAGCAAGGACACTATCCATCCACTGCAATTCATGTAAGTTGTAATGATTAGAAACCGTTTAATGAATGAGTTTCATTCTACTTATATTTACGTACTAAAATGATTTAATATTGTAAGAAGCAAGCCCACCTGAATCGGAAGTGATTTTGGGACAGGTGTCATAGTCTGCGGCCCAAAAATGATGCTACTTCTTAAAATCGCAAAGTTTGACCAGTTCGAAGAGATGTATTCTTCTGCTGCCACTTTTGACTTCCCATATACGTTCACAGGTAGTGTCTCATTTTCTTCTTTATAGTAAGAATTTTTCCCATCATAAACTGATTAAAGAGTTTGTCACTAGAATGATTGAATAATATAAAGTTAAAAGGAAAGAATAGTAAATAGGAAAGGATTCCGTTGTGCTACCTTGATCGGTTGATAAATGAATAAGAAAAGTATTGCTTTCAGTGAAAGATGATAGCCATTTAACGAGTGAAGAAGGAACGTTTACAGACATGGCAAGTGAAGGGTCTGTTTCACAAGCGCGAGGTATGGAAAGTGCAGCACAATTGATCACTACATCGGGCTGCATTGCAAGTTAAAAATGGCTTACTTAGTGGTTTGTAATGCCAAAAGTTGTATATACATGACATTCACACACATTCGACAAATGATCTCAACCTTGACCTCGAACAAGTCACTAGCGTTGATTCGCGCGACAAGTTGTCTTCTTATAAAGAATTATAAAGTAACAGACGTTTGCAATCGCAATGGAAACACAACATACAAAGACTTCCTTCCTTACTGCAAAATTTTCTTTCCTAAGCATTTTTCAGTTGAAACACACATTTAAACTGAATACGTGTATGCCTACACACAATTCCTCAAAGAATATTCAATACAATGCCAGTTAAACTCCAAAAGAACTCTCAGCAGTCGTACCATCAATGAACAAAGAAATTTGCCCAGTTCCCAATGAGCTAAAGGGGGTTTTGGTCGTGCTTTTAAAGTCATTATTTTGACTTCCGGTTAATCAGTTTTCAGTGTTAAACAAAAGCTGATCCTTAACCTGATTTTTTAATTAATCAAACTAATAGACGCAAAGGAGTTAAGCTAAGCAAAATGCTTATTAAGATAAACTAATTATTTGATTCTCTAATTCTGATTCACTGAACGGCTAATCTCCTAACTATTTTCTCTGATTCTGGTGCTTCAAGTTCTAATAATCACTTTGTAAACGTTTATCTAAACGCCCCTTTAATTACCTAAACGCCAAAGATTCAAAAAGGAAACATCAACGATTAACAGCCAAGAGATCTGTAATCAAAACTAAATAACGGGTCAAGACATAAGCAATTTTAATAAGCAAGTCGTCGTTTGTGGATTACACTTGAGGACGTAAATCAAGCAAATCTTATACTACATTATAAGCTGTCCCATCCCAACATAATAATGACACAAACACCCCTTTTATCATCTACTTATGGGGTGTTTGTTTAAGCTTATATGTGGCTTATGAGCTTATTTGTGTTTCGGCTTATATTTCATAAGCCCCAATTTTTCGGCTTATTTTGAGACTTGTGGGCATATATAAGTTTGTTATGATATGATAAGCTTATATAAGCTCATAAGTCTCGAAATAAGCCGGAAAATTGGGGCTTACACTCTACATAAATTGCTTCGCATTTCGCCATGTTAGGATCTAGAAAAAACATAACCAGACACTAAAACAACCCTATAAACATTCTACAAGACCACAACTAATAATATATTAAACAGCAACATATTACAGTATATAAAAATTACTAATAGTATTAGAAAATGCAGACCTGACCAAATGTATTAGAAACAGAGTCAAACCCATGACCAGTTTGCAAATCAACTTTAAAGGGTACAGCATTAGGAACTGCTTGAAGCAATACATCAGGTGGATTAGATGAATGATATGTGAATGCAATTGATAATAAATCTACTGACTCTGAACATGATTGTAATAAATGTTGGCCCAAGTAACCAGTGCCTCCTATTATTAATAATTTTTTCTTCATTTTGTGAATCTTACTGATGGTTTGATGGAGTGTCTAGCTTGGTATAGTGTT
This sequence comes from Artemisia argyi, assembly GCA_030686995.1. NCBI lineage: Eukaryota > Viridiplantae > Streptophyta > Magnoliopsida > Asterales > Asteraceae > Artemisia > Artemisia argyi. Next base: position 122,520,673 of record CM060684.1, read on the forward strand.
GCTTAATCACCACCAGCAATTAAGTTAGTGGGTGTTTGGGGTTATGGATTATCACACAATCCATTACTTGTCTTTAAGACACATATTGTACTAGTTTAGAGGGTGTTTGTTTTAGCTTATATAGTTCATGGAACATGGGTGTAAAAGAGAGACGCGAGACTTTAATAGTTTAATGGATGCGAGCTCGAGCTCGAGCTCAATCTAATCGAGTAGCAACCAAGTCGAGTTCGAGTTTAAGAATACTCGGCTCTTAAGCTCGCGAGTTTTATCTAGTTTCGACTAAATTAGACAAATACTCACACATAACGGCGGTATATAGCGCAATAGCTATACTTACGAAATTATGATGCTTGTGTGACATTTAATATAACACGAGAATGGCGCCGACCGCCGCGTTGCGGGCGGGCCTGTTTTTTTTTCCCAACCAATTAGTACATGATATCATCCTTACCAGCAGAAACTACAATTGAACATGTGAAGCATGAGAATATGGTGTCTTAGACATGTTCCAGAGCTGCAGATTTCTTCAAAGTAAGCCTAGAAACAACAATGAAAAGCACATCATATATTGAGTAAACAACACTCTCATCCTACATAGTGCAAAAATCTGCATTGCTTCAAATATCATTATACATATGGTAAAAATGAATATAAACCCCACAAAAAATATTGTATGAGTAGTTCTAAACCAACTGTTGCAAGTGAAACCAACTTACATTAAATAAAAAAAATAAAAAAATACAAATCAAGCCCAACACAAATTAAAAAGGATCATCTTTTTTGAATTTAGTACATGTTCAAAGTTAATATATATATATATATATATATATATATATATATATATATATATATATATATATATATATATATATATATATATATATATATATATATACAGAATAGTTGAGTTATTTTAAAGACCAAGTTTTTGTTGCATACTGAAGGACAAATCCCCACCATTCATCTAATTTGATCTAATGATGACGATTAACCTAAGATTAAATATGAAAACCTAAGTCTATGTTTTTTTCCTTTTCTCTTTGTCTTTTTTATTATTTACTTTCTTTATTTATTTCTTTTTTTCCTTTTTTTTTTTTTTTTTTTTTTTTTGCCTTTTTTCCAATTAACGTTTTTTTTTCCTTTTTTTTTTGTTTTTTTTTGCTTTCAAATTCACGTTTTTTCTTGCTTATTTTAATCAAGTTTTTTTTTTTTATTTTTTTTATTTTAATAAATTCACGATTTTTTCACTTTACTATGTTTTCATCTGTTTTTTTCTATTTTCACACGTTTATATACTTTTTTATCTGTTGTAAGACGTTTTCGTCTGTTTTCAGACGTTTTTGTCCGTTTTCATACATTTTTGTCCGTTTTCATACGTTATCTTTCGTTTTCGTCAATTTTTATACATCTTTGTCCGTTTTCAAACGTTTTTGTACATATTCATCCGTTTTCTTACGATTTCGTCCATTTTCATACGTTTTCGTCCATTTTAAAATATTTTTGGCCATTTTCAGATGTTTTCATACGCTTCTAAATATCAAAAGTATTATTCTTTGATACTCAGAATATCACAAGTGATATTCTGAATATCACAGGTGATTTTCAACTAATATTTTGTAACATGAGAATCACTTGTGACATTTATCACAAGTGATATTCTGAATATCACAGGTGATTTTCAACTAATATTTTGTAACATGAAAATCACTTGTGACATTCAGAATGTCACAAGTGATATTCTAAATATCACAAGTGATATTCCAAATATCACAAGTGATTTTCAACTAATCTTTTGTAACATGAAAATCACAAGTGATATTCTAAATATCACAAGTGATTTTCAACTAACGTTTTGTAACATGAATATCACTTGTAATTTTCTAAATATCACTTGTGATATTCAGATTATCACTTGTGATTTTCATGTTACAAAACATTAGTTGAATATCACTTGTGACATTCAAAATATCACAAGTGATGTTCAGAAAATCACAAGTGATGTTCAGAAAATCACAAGTGATGTTCTGAATATCACAAGTGATTTTCAACTAATGTTTTGTAACATGAAAATCACAAGTGATATTCTGAATATCAAAAGTGATATTCAGAATATCATAAGTGATTTTCACTTTTTTTTTAATTCACATTTTTTTCACTTTCTTATGTTTTCGTCTGTTTTTGTTCGTTTTCATACGTTTCTGAAAATCACAATTGATATTATTAATATCGCAAGTGATATTTTGAATATTACAGAAAATCACTTGTGATATTAAGAATATCAATTGTGATATTCAGAAACGTATGAAAACGGACGAAAACAGACAAAAACGTCTGAGTATCACAGAATATCACTTGTGATATTTAGAAACGTATGAAAACGTCTAAAAATGGCCGAAAAAATTTAAAAACGGACAAAAACCTATGAAAATGGACGAAAACGTAAGAAAACAGACGAATATGTAGGAAAAGGGACAAAAACGTCTAAAAAATGGACGAAAACGTAAGAAATTAGAAGAAAACGTATGAAAACAGACAAAAACAAATATAAACATATGAAAACGAAAGACGTATAAAACAGACAAAATCATGTAAAAACGGACGAAAACGTATATAAACGTATTATAATGGACAAAAACGGACGAAAACGTATAAAAACAGACGAAAACGTCTGAAAACGAACGAAAACTTATAAAATGGATGAAAACGTATGAAAATTGACAAAAATGTCTGAAAACGTATAAAAACTTCCGAAAATGGATAAAAATGTCTGAAAACAAACGAAAACGTAAAAAAACGGATGAAAACTTATGAAAACGGACAAAAACGTCTGAAAACGGATAAAAACGTCTGAAAACGGACAAAAACTTCTGAAAACGTATATAAACATGTGAAAACAGACAAAAACAGACGAAAACGTAATAAAGTGAAAAAAATCGTGAATTTATTTAAAAAAGAAAAGCTTGATTAAAAAAAACGTGAATTAGAAAAAAAGGAAAAAATAACAAAAAAATAAAAGAAAAAAGAAAAAAAATAATGTTAATTGGAAAAAAAAGGCAAAAAAAAAAGAAATAAAGAAAGAAAATGTGAATAATAAAAAAGACAAAGAAAAAAAAAAAAAAAAAAAAAAAAAAAAAAAAAAAAACATGGACTTAGGTTTACATATTTAATAGGTTAATCCCCACCATTAGATCAAACTAAATGGATGGTGGGGATTTGTCCCTCAGTATGTAACAAAAACGAACTTTTCTCATATGCAGAATATATTTTTTTTTAATTTTTTTTTATTATTATTTTTTTTCAATTTACTTTTTGGGTGTTAATATGGTGAATAGAATTAGGGGCTGTTAATAAGAAACAAAAAACAATAGTATTTTTCAATGAATCAAATGACATAATCAAGCAATAATATCAAGCCGCACACATAAAGGCAATATCTCATAGCTCATTAACCACTACAGTGTTTTACAGTCTAATGAAACAAGCCTCTACTACAATCCTACAAAGCGCTATAAACCTATGATCAGTTGGTATGCGCGTATTTGAATACTGGAAAAAAGAAAAGGTAAATACTTACATGATTTGGTCTCGTTTAAAATCACTTTTAAGTGGGTCGTTTGCACTCTTCTTGATGTTCAATGCTGTTAATGTTGGATAACTGTAACTAACAACTTTAACATGCTTCTCGAGTTCTGGCTGGTTACCTGCATCAGCCCACACATAACACAATGATAATGTCACTGGAATATGGAAATTCCGGTGTAGCCTAATGTGGTCGACACATAAGCAAGTTGGTTAGCTAATTCTTAAAGGGTGTTTGGCATACCTATTTTTTTTCCACTGCATATATGGTTACTTTAAGAAAAAAACCCGGTTTGGAGTGTATTGATTGTCTAAACTAAGTCTCCTCATCTGCATTTTCTTTAGGACAGAATATAAGCAGTTTTAAACTACGCTATGCCAAACACCCCTTAACCAATGCCTTTTATTCTAGTGTTAATTTGCATTCCAGTCTAAAAAGCAATAGGCTGCAAATAAGTTTGGTGCCGAATTTTTGAATTTGGCCCATTGACTAGTTAGAGATACAACATACATCAATGTTGGGCAGCTTACTTTGACTCCTGAGACATTCCTCACGGAAAAAAAAAAAAAAAAAAAAAAAGTTTCATCAAATCACTGCAATTTCTAAATGTACAATCTACATCCTTTTGAATGACGTTGCTTGAATTTTCAGATTCCGTGCGAAACGATGATAAAGGGGTGTTTGGAATTTCTAACTTAACTGATGATAAAGGGGTTATTTTAGATTTTATAATGGGTGTTTGGGATTGCTTGTTTAAGCTTATCATAAAAGGGCTGTTTGGGATTGCTTATCAGCATGTTGTTATTGAAATGTGTTTAAATGCCAAGACTTGGTAAACATAAATTATATTAAGATCTTGCATAAAATTCAATCAGTTTTTATACTTGTGGCACTGGCGATGTATGCTATGGCACAAACCCTTCCCATATGTCCCCATAAGCAACTGCACGCTTGAGAAAGTAGGCTTCAACTTTATTTCCTTTTATGGCTGCGACATCCTACAATAATGAACAAGGTATTATGATTTCGTAAAAACAAAGCTATATAAGAAGTGCATAAAACAGAACAGTAACACAACTCTGTACCTAGATCTTTCCACATAAACGCTGGCCATTTGACTTCCAACATTGCAACATTTATATGAATCCAACCCCCACAATACAGGTCAGTCAATTTGTGGCTGATAGTGATCCAAGAAGCTGCTCAAACAATGTAAGTTAGTTCAAAATCATGGAGAATGGTAGGAGTATATATATAATTGTTCATTTTTTATATATAACATTACTTGTAAATAAGTGAATAACATATGAAATAAAAGGGTAAAGTAAACTAAAGCCCAAACCTCAATTTGTAAGTGGCCATCTTCAGTTCTATCACGCATCCGAGAATCTAACCCAAAAAAAAAAAAAAAAAAAAAAAAAAAAAATCATATAAATATCACAAACCCCTTAAATTCTTAAAAACGGATACTAATTTTGAGTGTTGTGAATACTTAGTGTTACATCTTTAAATATAAGTTTCAGAAAACGTACATGGTATTGATACATCAAAGAAACAAATACCTGACGCTTAGAAGACACTTTGGGCTTTCTATTCTTGTTAACCTGAGACACCGCCATGTGATGTGTTGCAATAGTTTGCGGTTGACCACCACCTAATGGCTACATTTTCAGTTGCTTATCACAACCAGCACTGTGATACGGAACCTGTGAAAAAACACAAAACACGTAAATGTCAAGCAACACATATATTATCAGCTAACGTCTAATTACACTCTGGATGGAAGAAAAACATTAAACTTAGGACACTGCTCGCACTCGCATGCTACTTTCTACTATGAGGCTGATGTGTTCAGGTAGATGTGAGACGATTTAGGTTCACTAACGGTCTAAAAGGCCTACTTTTTACTTCAAAATCGTGAAAAATATAACTCGCCAAGATGATTTGTGGGTTATCGAGCAGCAAGATGGTTGTGTTCATATAGAGAGCACGTGCCAAAGTAATTCGCATTCTCCAACCACTAGAGAAGTCGCTGGTCTTCTTTGCTTGCACCTGCTAGTTAAAACCGAGACCATTAAATAACGCGGTTGTACATTTTCCAGCAGTAGATGTATCCATAGCGTCGCTCATAGATATGATTGAGTGCTATCCTAAATCCACAACCAATGTAAGATAACACTTAAATATAATATACACTACCAATTAGATGTAAACTCTATAACTGAATTTTTAAAGTTGACTCGGTACCTGTCCTGCCATACAATCAGATTTAGCTTCTAATTGCAGCCTTTCTTCATGGAAATTCATGAAGCCCTCAAGTGAGGACATGCCAGAAGCCTCAATTTTTTGTTGTGAGATAGAACATATCCATGTGTTTAGGGATGGGAAGATCTCGCATTCCAACTTCTGTATCCTCGTCAGCAAATTCACATCTCAAGCTTCTGTATCATGAGCCATTTGGACACCGAAAGAATATTGTCGCCCGTGCTGAGCATCACAACGTTCAGACTTAACTGCACACACTGCATTTGAATTAAAAAACTGGTGAGTCCTTGTTGTTCATAGCTATCCTAAACACCCTTTAAGAATTAGCTAACTAAAATAAGCTACTACAAATGCCTAATGCTCAAGTACTTGTCGCCCGTTTTAAAAGGTTGCATCGTTTGGCTTCCAGCATACAGTCACAGACTCACCCAAATGCAGAAAAGCATATTGCACCGATAATGATAAGCATGATTGAATTATACATTTATACTTGATGACCAAAAAAATGTAGTTTGGAATTGAACACTAATAATCATAATGGTTCTACATCAATACTACCAACAATTGAAACAAATGGCTGATAATAGACAATTAATTGAAATCACTTACTTGCAACCTTACTATATTGGCAACTATAGGCATAGGATGATGTAGAACTGTAGAGGGGGGTGAATACGGTTTCTTCGGCTTTTAAGACGTTTAAAAACTTTAAGCAACAAAGAAAACCAAGTGGTTGTATAATCAATCCAAACAACTACAAACACAACCAAAGTATATAAAGCGAGTAAAGAAAGACACCACGATATATACTGGTTCGAGATGGGGGGTTTATACCATCCGTACGTCCAGTTACGAATCCGCGACTCCGATACTATTCACTGGTACAATCCTTTAGTTGGACTACAAACCGTTACAATTCACTCCACCGATATTCACCAAAATCGATGCTCACAAAGAAGGAGTTACTCCCCAACGGTATTCCACCCTCGGAAACCATCCAAAAGAATCTCGCGATTCGACTTCACCTAAGGATCACAAAGATCACTGCCAAGACTTCCCACCGGAAGTATCAAACCCCAACTAGATCCCCAATGATCTAGACTTGGTCACCAAGACACAAGACTTCCCTTACAAACAATTGAATGAATGAATGAATGTTTGTTCAATCAAGCCCTAACCTAACCTAGTGACTCGATTCTAGTAGAAAGGGTATAGATAAGAAGACCCTCGACATAATCACAAGAGTGGATTAGGTTCTTGTGATTCTTCCCTTGCAAGTAGATGTGTTCTTCCAAAGATGTTAATGTGAAAATCAAGAACACGAGATTAGAGATAGAGAGATAGAGAGATTTGAGAGTGTTTAGAAAGAAAGAATCTAGAGAGAAAGAATAATGGCAAGGGGTGAGGAATACAATAGGCAAGGGTGGTATTTATAGGCCAAGAACCCAAACTTGGGAAAATTTACCGAGGCCGGCGCGTCACCTGCGCGTCAACGCGCGGGCAGCGCGCCAGGCGTCTGTAAGTTTTCCCAAGTGTTTGGTGTTTGGATCTTATAAATACCTATCCTTGCTAAACCCCCAATTGTACTTCACACTAAACCTTAACATTAATCATTCTAAGGTTTACCAACTCAAATAGCCAATTTGGAAATCATTTGTGAAGTGTTTAAAGAGAAACCAAATTACCAAGGGTATAAAGTGTAGATAGGGTAATTTGGAAGGGGTAGAAGTGTATCTCCTCACATGGCATAGAAAAGAGAGAAATAATAGGCCAAGGAATATTCCAATGCTTAGGGGGGGGGGGGGGAAGAATGAGATGGAGGGTTGAGATGAAATGGTTTGAATTGAATGGCTAGGATCAAAGGGAGCCTCTTATGGTTTTCAAATAATTTGGCATGTGGGGAATATGGAGGGTTGAGATGAGTTGATTTGAAATAGATGGCTAGGATCAAAGATGCCTTGTGATTGGATTAAAAAGGGATATTCCAAAGGAATATGCTTTGCTTGGGGGGAAAGGAGAGATCAATGGTTGAAATGGTTTTGGTTTGAAATGGATGGTGAAGATCAAACACATGTGTTGGTATTGAGAGGAGGATGAGATGAATGGTTGATATGTGTTTAGTTTGAATTCAATGGTTGAGATCAAAGAGAGCTTCCTTTGGAATTCAAACAATTGGCATGTGTTGAAATTGGAAGGTTAAGATGTGTTGTAAGGGAATGGATGGTTGAGATGTAGTGTGTAAGGGAATATGTAAGAGTGTAAGAGATTGTTAAAGAGATTGTGTAAGAGAATATTTGATTTGGATATGATTGGATTTGTCTATAGTAGAGATGAGATTAAGAGAAGAATAAGACATAATCTAATTGTCATTAAAAAGAAAAGGTTTAGACAATTAAGATTATAAGTTGCGAAAATCATAGGTTACTTATAAGTTCAAGTAACACAACGTCGAGAATCCATAGTTTCATATCTCGTGACTTTCCACGACTCGACGTTCTCAAATAATACCTTGGTTCAAACAAGTTAAGTGCTTTGCCTTGATGTAAAGCATAACCCAAGTGGGAAAGGATGCGTTTACGCAAAGTGACCTTTGACTTAGTTTAACCAATAAGGGAGTAAACCCGTTACGTAATTAGAGAAGACGTAAGCACGGGATATGAGCATATGGATGCTTTAACACGATTATACGTGAAATATACAAGCTCCCTAAGTTTAGAAAAGTCTTGGCTAGAGGCGATAGTTAGAAAACATGAGTTGGCGTTTTTCCTGTAAATGGGTACTATAAAAGTAGGATCTCTCAAGTCTCAAAACTTGTTTCGAGTGTTCTCAATTAAGCACATAACATATTCATACCTGTATTGAAAGATCCACATTTGTCGAGTAAGGGGAAAGCCGACTTTCAAAATTCGCCCGGAACCATACAGACTCCTGGCGCGTCGCTCGTGCGGGCAGCGCGCCAGGAGCAGACATTCGCTCCGGCGATTTTGAGTTAACGTTTGTTATTTTATGTGTTTTGATGGTTTATTTGTCATCATTAAAACATAAAGAGATCTTGATCATGTTGCCTCAACAATATCCCCCTTTTTGATGATGACAAATAAAAACCGAAAGCAAATAAAATTACAAAACTTAGCGAAGACAAAGCGCGCCTTTGGTGTAGCTTGCGTCTTGACCTTTGCCTTGTAGTTTGGTGAAGCATTTAATAATTCTTGAATGGTCTTCACGCTCTTGCTTTCTTTCTCCCCCTTTTGTCGAATCAAAAAGGCGGGACTTCCAATCAAGCCAGGTTTTGAACTTGGGCATGTGGGATAAATGAGCTAGCTTGTATGTGCACCCGAATTTGCTCCCCCTTGAACATAGCTCCCACTAGATCGTTGCTCCCCCTTATAACATGGCGGGGATCCATGGGTCAAGAGCCTCACCTTTGCGGTGGCCTAGCTACGCATAGAAATCACAACATGTAACAAACAAGAAATCCTCACGTGTGAAAGTTCCAAAATGGGTTAGGTTACCATTTGAAAACTTGCAACATGGGTTAGTTCACAACATTATGTATATAAGTGTATGTGTTTGTCCACTTTAATTAGATTTTTAAAAGGATTATCCCGTTATGACTTTTATAGACCGAATGATGAGCAAGAGCAATATTATATATGTATATATTCATATGAGTATTATTATAACATAACACAAGCATTTTATTTCGTAGAAGAAACATGGGTCATACAACCAACAAAGTAACAACACATAAAACATCCTAGAACTCCTAGGAAACACTACAACATATTATGGATAGATCTCAAAACTCAAGAGAGTCCATTGTGAAAGACTCCTCCATTGGGGTCACATCATCAACTTTAATCATTCTAGAATGATCATTTGGGTACTTGCTCTTAATGTGATCAAAGATGTGTGACAAGAGTCTAGCATATGAAAGTGGCTCCTTATTGTAGTCCAAAGCTTCCATTCTTTTTGCTATAAAGTAAGCAAAGTTAAATGGAGCTCGGTCATAATACAATAGAGCATGTACCCGACAATGATGGGTATCTTCTCTTGAGGTTCCACCTCCATAAACACATTCTTCAACAACACCTCCGCCCAAGGCCTCAATTTGACATGAAGTTGATATTTGTTCCAATGTTTGAATGGAGCCTTCACACAATGGTAGTCGGGTTGTAGAATGGTATTTTGAATGATGACGGCATGAATTGGGGCCACGAGAGCATAAGTGCTCGGATGATAGTGCCTTATATCCATGAAGTCCTCCATCTTAGTGGACCTTGTATAGAACAAGTTCCCTTTAGAACACACATTCAAAACCTTTCCCAACTTCTTTAAGCTCCATGCATACCCATGCCCATACATACGAAAATTGAGGGTAAGAGAAGGTTGATCTAGATATAACCTAGCATAAAATTCTTGAAGGTGCCTAGGATAAATTTCGATGGGTAGGTCACGAACTAAGGAGAATGCATTAGCTTTGATGAATGGTTTTCTCAGATCAGTGGCACACATGAAATTTTTGTCGCATTCGCGACCTTCATGAAATTCACGGTACTCAAATGGTTCATACACATTAGATTCATTTGACTCGTCAACACGTTTCATGAAAAACTTAGTTGCCATTTTTGAAAAGAAGATAAGTGTATTTAAGAAAGAAGAAGGCTGTGATGAAGATATGTGACACAAAGTTACTCCTTAGTATGAATTAGGTATGTATGAGAAGGATCTATAGTCGAAAGGATAATCATTCTTAGTACTAAGATTCTAGTACAAGATGAGTTGAAAGAAAGTGGTGTATGGGGAAGATAATTATTCTTGTATGACATGAGTGATTAGGATTAAGTTAGTTATGAGTTTGGTTGGATTTGAATTCCCATGTTAGATCCTATGGTAATTGCATGCATTCTTTACAAAAGATATGCATGAATTTATCATAGTTGATGAGTGAAGATCAAGTGCATCAAATCTTTTGCAAATGACTTTATCAAACACCATTTTGAACCTACAACTACCCAATACATGAACCAAGTGCAAATATTTCATGTAGGATATTCAATGAGTGTAGTTATATGTGTATGATTATGAAGTGCTTCTTCATTTTAGGTACACAAGCTAGATCCTATGAACCATCACATATTATATAGAAAGTCAATACACAGTACATGATATCTTTGGTTCATAGTTCGTTGTGTAGTATGTTGACATAAATAATCCTTATGTGTTACTTGCATTAACATAATAAGTTCCCAAGATCTCGGATGAGGAACTTAGCTTACTTAGTCTATTCATTGGGTATTTTAGTTACGCAATACCACACCGAAATCAAGTTCGGGAAATTCTCTTCAACTATGTTTATAGTTTGTGTGTATGCATAATATCTTTACTATTTTACCCTAAACACATGGCATGCATATTACACATAAATTGAGCAAGTAGATTTAGATATAAAATTTTCAACACAAGTGTGAGTTGTGATCCAATGATTTTATCTAATATTGGTATTCTAACACAATAAACTCTCAATCTTGTTACGATGTAACAGGACCTTTTGTGTCAGGTTTTCTTGCCCCCATCACATAGTATAGACATGTAGAATCAAGGATATTGTCAATCATTGTTTGAATAATGAATTGATACATATCTTTCCTCTTGGAAGTCATAAATTTTGATCTTCCTTCCATGCCTCCATATAAGACCTAGTCATATAAACACATAAGCTCTAGTAGCACCTAAAGAACATAGAAATTTTACTTTGACTTAAAGATTGTTCTCTTAAGATGCATGTTTAAACATCAAAACCTATCCCAAAGCAATTTGGACACTTGAAAAATGTCATGCCAAAAACCTAATTTTGTTTGTTTTGTGATCTAAGATTCCTTTTATTCAAGTTTTATTAACGACCTTTCTTATATGAGCTCTATTAAAGATATAACATGCGGTATCTAGGGCATGACACCAAAACTTTTGTGGGATAGATTGCTTGTCAAGTATTGCACGACTCATCTTTCTTAACTCACAATGTATTCTTTCAACAATCTCAAGTGATTGAGAATTGAACGGGCCCGATAAGTTATAAGATATTCCATGTTGTTCACAAAAGATTCCAAATTGCATGTTATCAAATCCACTACTATGATTTGTTTTAATTGAGACATTTTAACAATCAAGTAGGTTTTCAAGTTTCTTTCTCAAAATGTTGAATTTATTTAAAACCTCATCCTTATTTTCTAGAAACACTATCCTAGACAATTTGGATAGCCATCTACAATCATTAAAGTGTAGAAGTTTCCTTCTTACCATTGAATTGGAGATGGATCAAATAAATCTAAGTGTATTAATTCTAAAACCTTATTTGTTGACACTTCATGCCAATTTCCATTGCTTGCTTTTCCTTGACTCCATAGACATGTATCACAATAATGCCTTACAAAACTTAACAATGGTAAATTGCTTACTAGCTTGTCGGCAAGACCTAACTTCCTAAGCCAAGGCGTTGGGTTATTTACCATGTAGTAAATTGCTTACTAGCTTGTCGATAAGACCTAATTTCCTAAGCCGAAGCGTTGGGTTATTTACCATGTTTGTTATGCATATATTGCTACTAATATTCTATGATCAACAAGTATACAAGTTGTTTCGCCTATGACCTTTAGCTAGTATGTTACCATTTTTACTAATAGTACAATCTACATTGGTAAACATAATACTAAAATCATCATCATTAAGATTACTTGTACTACAAAACTTAGAGTTTAGATTGCTACCATGCTCATCATTGGTGACTTCTACAAAGTCATGAAGAGTATTGTTACGGGTGATTACACAAGAAGTTTGAGGAAAGAATGCTTTAGCGAAAGCATTTAATGTTGAACCATTGTTATTTAGACTTCTGGCGCGTTGATCGCGCGTTGACGCGTCAGTCAGCGCGTCAGAGTCGGTAACTTTTGGTTTGCAACCTTCTTTTATAAATACAATAGGTTTATCTTGACTTGTAGATGTATTTTTATCATTTTCCGAAAAACCAAGACCTCCCTTGTCATGAAAGGGTTTTTGCTCATGTAACATTTTGTTTAATTCAATACCACTTTTCTCAAATTTAAGTAGTATCAATTTATGTTCAAGTTTACTAATTTCTTTATTGAGCTTATGTTTATCCGTTGCATGCTTTTTAACATCTCTTAATATGTGTTCATTAAGTTTGATTAATTCTTCATTTTCTTTTTGCAATCTATGAATATCTAAATTATTATTAGACGGAGAAGGGTTAGATAATACCTCAAGGGCTTCAAGTGTCTTGAGACAAGTGACTTCCTTACGCGAGAGATTTCCATCCTTATTATCACTCCAAGTTACTCCAACGAGTGCAATTTCTTGATCTTTACAATCATCTTGTTCATCATAACGTCTAGGATGCATTGTTGACGTAATGACTTCTTCATCTTCTATACCTTCGTCTTTATCAAGAGAAGCATCTTGATCACTAGTTAGGCTTGTAGTAACTTCACCTTCAAGATCTAGTAAATCGGCCTCTTTCTTGGTGATGACCCTAATATTATCTAGAAATACTTCATATGCATTAAGATCATCAATTATCTTTTCTAAAGATAATTGTCCCAAACTTCTTGTTTCTTCAACCTTCGCTTCTTCAGGTTGTCAATTTCTGGAAGTAGCATGACCAAATTTTTCAATATGATTTTTGCTATAATAGCTTGGATCTAATGAGTTCAAGCTTGTAGTGATAGCATTGAATCTCATTAAACTGCTATCAATAGTTTCATCATTTGAGATAGAGAACTCTTCATATTGTTGAATGAGAGAGTCTATCTTGTTGGCCTTGACTTGTGTAGTATCATGATGAACAAGAAAGAGTAAGTCCCAAATCTCCTTTGTAGTCTTGCACATGCACACCCTCTCAAGCTCCTCTTGAGGTAGGGCATCATATATCATCATTTTGGCTCGAACATTCTTGTCGGCCATCTTCTTTTCGTTATCATCAAAATCACCATTTTGGAAAATGTACCATAAGTCATAATTCTTATATCTAACATAGGTCTCAAATAGGATTTTCCAAAAACGGAATCCTTCATATTCAAATAAGGGTGGTCTTTCCATAGAACGCCCCTCTCTATAGTTCTCTTGAGCAATGGATCTATACTCTACTTTACCAAAAATCTTAGTTAGGATTTTAGATTTTTGGGAAAGATGTTTTTGACTTAAAACGACTTCTAGAGAAGGCTTTAAAGCTCAAAAAACTTGAGTATACCGCTCTGATACCAATTGTAGAACCGTAGAGCGGGGGGGGGGGATATGGTTTCTTCGGCTTTTAAAACGTTTAAAAACTTTAAGCCACAAAGAAAACCAAGTCGTTGTACAATTAATCCAAACAACCACAAACACAACCAAAGTATATAAAGCGAGTAAAGAAAGACACCACGATATATACTGGTTCGGGATGGGGGGTTTATACCATCCGTACGTCCAGTTGTGAATCCGCAACTCCGATACTATTCACTAGTATAATCCTTTCGGTGGACTACAAACCGTTACAATTCACTCCACCGATATTCACCAATATCGATGCTCACAAAGAAGGAGTTACTCCCCAACGGTATTCCGCCCTCGGAAACCACCCAAAAGAATCTCGCGATTCGACTTCACCTAAGGATCACAAAGATCACTACCAAGACTTCCCACCGGAAGTATCAAACCCAACTAGATCCCCAATGATTTAGGCTTGGTCACCAAGACACAAGACTTCCCTTACAAACAATTGAATGTTTGTTCAATCAAGCCCTAACCTAACCTAGTGACTCGATTCTAGTAGAAAGGGTATAGATAAGAAGACCCTCGACACAATCACAAGAGTGGATTAGGTTCTTGTGATTCTTCCCTTGCAAGTAGATGTGTTCTTCCAAAGATGTTAATGTGAAAATCAAGAACACAAGATTAGAGATAGAGAGATAGAGAGATTTGACAGTGTTTAGAAAGAAAGAATCTAGAGAGAAAGAATAATGGCAAGGGGTGAGGAATACAAGAGGCAATGGTGGTATTTATAGGCCAAGAACCCAAACTTGGGAAAATTTACCGAGGCCGGCGCATCACCCGCGCGTCAAGGCGCGGGCAGCGCGCCAGGCGTCTGTAAGTTTTTCCCAAGTGTTGGGTGTTTAGATCTTATAAATACCTATCCTTGCTAAACCCCCAATTGTACTTCACACTAAACCTTAATATTAATCATTCTAATATTTACCAACTCAAATAGCCAATTTGGAAATCATTTGTGAAGTGTTAAAGAGAAACCAAATTACCAAGGGTATAAAGTGTAGATAGGGTAATTTGGAAGAGGTAGAAGTGTATCTCCTCACATGGCATAGAAAAGAGAGAAAGAATATGCCAAGAAATATTCCAATGCTTGGGGGGAAGAATGAGATGGAGGGTTGAGATGAAATGGTTTGGGTTGAATGGCTAGGATCAAAGGGAGCCTCCTATGGTTTTTAAATAATTTGGCATGTGGGGAATATGGAGGGTTGAGATGGGTTGATTTGAAATAGATGGCTAGGATCAAAGATGCCTTGTGATTGGATTGAAAAGGGATATTCCAAGGGAATATGCTTTTCTTGGGGGGAAAGGAGAGATCAACGGTTGAGATGGTTTTGGTTTGAAATGGATGGTGAAGATCAAACACATGTGTTGGTATTGAGAGGAGGATGAGATAAATGGTTGAGATGTGTTTAGTTTGAATTCAATGGTTGAGATCAAAGGGAGCTTCCTTTGGAATTCAAACAATTGGCATGTGTTGAAATTGGAAGGTTGAGATGTGTTGTAAGGGAATGGATGGTTGAGATGTAGTGTGTAAGGGAATATGTAAGAGTGTAAGAGATTGTTTAAGAGATTGTGTAAGAGAATATTTTATTTGGATATGATTGGATTTGTCTTTAGTAGAGATGAGATTAAGAGAAGATTAAGACATAATCTAATTGTCATTAAGAAGAAAAGGTTTAGACAATTAAGATTATAAGTTGAGAAAATCATAGGTTACTTATAAGTTCAAGTAACACAACGTCGAGAATCCATAGTTTCATATCTCGTGACTTTCCACGACTCGACGTTCTCCACTAATACCTTGGTTCAAACATGTTAAGTGCTTTGCCTTAATGTAAAGCATAACCCAAGTGGGAAAGGATGTGTTTACGCAAAGTGACCTTTGACTTAGTTTAACCAATAAGGGAGTAAACCCGTTACGTATTTAGAGAAGACGTAAGCACGGGATATGAGCATATTGGATGCTTTAACACGATGATACGTGAAATATACAAGCTCCATAAGTTTAGAAAATCCTGGGTTAGAGGTGATAGTTAGAAAACATGAGTTGGTGTTTTTCCCGTAAATGGGTACTATAAAAGGAGGATCTCTCAAGTCTCAAAACTCGTTTCGAGTGTTCTCAATTAAGCACATAACATATTCATACCTGTATTGAAAGATCCACATTTGTCGGGTAAGGGGAAAGCCGAATTTCAAAATTCGCCCGGAACCATACAGACTCCTGGCGCGTCACCCACGCGTTGACGCGCGGGCAGTGCTCCAGGAGCAGGCATTGGCTCCGGCGATTTTGAGCTAACGTTTGTTATTTTATGTGTTTTGATGGTTTATTTGTCATCATTAAAACATAAAGAGATCTTGATCATGTTGCCTCAACATATGAGGTTGTACATCATGCAAGTATAAGCAAATTACGCTGCATGTGCAGACGCACCATGCTTAGATACAATTGAATCTTGTCATTACATCTTCTTGGTGATTTTGTGCTAACCATCTGTCCAATTTAATAGAAAGTTTAATAAGCAAACCTGAAACAATTTGCATATAAATTTTGGGAAAATGTTTTCCAGGCATAAAGTTTCTTTACTTTAACGTTCCTAACAACGGGAAGAATTTACAACATGCATAATCAGAAGCAAAGTTCAACAAATAGAACATCGCCATTATAAGAGTGACATTTTTGATGAATGTATAAGTGTATTACGTCTTATACCTCGATTATTAGTACCTTGATTCCTACACAGCTTGACTGCTGCTAACCACTGCGGGCATTGATTATTTGTACGCAAGTTATGACGCGAAATCTTCAATGGCTGATTTATACCTATCAAAATAATAGAATACCAAATGTTACTGTCACATGGGTCAAAAGAAGAGAAAATATCAAATATTCACAGTGAAAGAATTTACTACTCCTTAGAATGTAGATTAACCCGCCTTCTACAGGCGTTTATGTGTGTCTATAATTTGCAGTCAAACTGTGACACACGTTCTAAAACGGTTCATTTATACCAGTGTACATTATACAGTCTCAAAGGATAATGAAATTACTTTTCTGCACATAATTGAAAAACTAAAAGGCTAACATGAATACATGATATGCAAAATAAAGAGCGTACACACTTTTTAGCTAATGATGGATTAACTATCTCGCAAAATAGGATCTTAAAAATATCAAAACACCCCTAATTTCACAAAAATCCAAAATACATAGCTTATAAACTAAAGGGGCTGACTGGGCCATACAGAGCGTATACACCCCAAATTTATAAGATATGCATACTCGTTTATCATATTATGCAATCTTGTGGTATTTTTAAGATATGAAAAATACAGAGCGCCTAATTTCACAAAAATCCCAAAATTAATACAAAACCCTAATTCTTATAAATATCAAACATGCGATTTATGATGTGGTATTTTATCATCGTCTATTGGTTTTCCTTTCACATCCTTCGATCATCATCATCATCAGTAGCAGAGATATGTGTAGCGGTGGTTAGGTATGTGTGGAAAACTATGGAAGAATAATATGATAACCGGGTAATAACCTTGTTGCATTATGTGGGCCAGCCAAAAGATTGCATTGGATTAGGAGGCCCAAGGAAACAGGCTCACAACAGAATGGCGGGAAAATGGGGGGGGGGACCGCAATACGGTGTCGTATTAAATTAGAACTATATAAATAGATAATTTAAATGTAGAAGAGAAACATGTTTGAGAATGGAATTAGTGAGAAAAAGAATAGTCGAATAGAAAACAATTGCATTCTAATATTTGATATAAATAAAGAATGAGAATCAAGAAAATAAGACATAAGATAATTCCTTTGTTCGGAACAAATAGAAAAATAAATTACATGAAATGTAAAAAAAAAAAAAAAAAAAAAAAAAAAAAAAATGACAATGTTTTGATTAGTTTATATGATTTTGTTGAAGTCCATGTTTCACCGGATCATCAAAAAATAACTTTATAATACGATATTATATTCACATTTTGTATTGTGGGTTTGTGTATTAATAATTTTGCTATCACATTTTTATCTTTTTATTTTTCAACCACAAGCATGGGCTGGAACTTTTTATTCAATAATTTTGTTCTATATACGTATATACATATAAATAATATGGTTTTCTCTTGATATCGTTGGACACATACAAGATCGAAGCAAAAATATATTGAATTGAAACACAGGTCAAGCAGATGAAGGTAATCTGAAAAAAATCATAGCTTTTTTGTGATGAACTTGAAATTAAAGTGAAAAATATGTTAGGGTTCTTGATTTTTTCCCCAAAATGAGAAGCATGTGTCATATACATGATTTGTCCCTCTCTTTTTCATAGTTTTTTTATTCTCACATTAAATGGAACCGTGAATGTGTTCTGTTTCTTACCGTTCTCAACTTTTTAAATTAAAAAAAAGAAAGAAAAAAAAAACAAAAAATAGGATTTTGTTTCTAGAGAATCCTATTTTTATTCTCAATTCTCATTCTTTGTAGTTCCAAACAAACAAAATCTTTCTCATTTCGTTTCTTGGCTTTCCATTCTATCGTACCAAACATCACCTTAAGAGTTCAATATGTAGTCATTGCTAGAAAAAAGTCTATAGGTTAGAAACGAGAAATGAAAAAAAGTTTCAGGATTAAAAATATTAAAATTATTAATTAAATGAGGGATGTTGTTATCATTTTTAATTAATGATATATTAGTAATTGAACTTTATTTATTTTTTAAGTTTTTAAGTTTTAAGAAAAGTGATTTTTTTTTCTTTCTATATTGTAAAGGTTACATTTCTACCTTTACGTACACAATTACTTAGTTTATAAACTACATATAAGGAGAAAAAGAATTTATTTAAAACTTTAAAATTGAGAACCGTTGAATTAATGTTATGGCTATGGTTTTCAAGATCGGGATCCTACTCAGGATCGTTTTTGTTTTTGCAAGATCAAAATTGTTAGATCGGATTAGGATTTTAAGAGAATGTTGTAATGTTATATTCTCAATAGTTTTTGTAATTTTATTTAAATCTATAAATTATTATATATTATAAACGTAAAATTATAAGAATGTTTCTTGAAAATGTTGTCCTAAATTATGAATGTGAAATATTTAAGAAGATTAACAAGTTATTTTTAAATTCTATAAAACATAATCCTTAACTTTATAGTTTTTTAGTTTGCGGTTCAAGAGAAGTAAGATCAGCTCGGGTTAGATCTTAAGATCCTATTGTTAAGATCGAGATCTTATATGATCTTAAGATTGCTAAGATATTATGTAGGATCCGGATCATTTCTGTTTGTAGTAGTAAAATCATAAAATCATAAAATCATAAAATCAGAATCGAAATCTTAACAACTATGAATATGCCCTACAACTGTTTTAAAAAATGAGGAGATCTTTGCCATTTAATGACATTATAATTAGTTTCTAAGATTATGCTGAATGTTTGACCAAAATTTAAAGTTATGCCCCTACTATTTTTTTTTATTGAAACGAGGTTTTAAGCCCGCGCGTTGCTGCGGGATTACGTTAGTCAATTATAGATGTTATGCAAAAAAAGAACAAAGGATAGAACTTTAGTTTGTATGTTTGCACCGAAAAAGAACAAACGATCGAACACAAATTGCCATATATTTCATTAAGAAGAGATGTGGCAAGATGGGTACAGCGGACAATATACAACCATAGACAACCATTAAGAACACATGCAACCATTTATCCAGATATATGAATAAATGACTCATTAAATCATTCAATTCATTTGAAGGACATTTCTAAAGAAATCAGCATAGTTTTTTTCTATTCATTAAAGTGTTTAGGCAAATGGTGTATCAATGAGCACCCTGTCCCTAAGTTTGGTCCGTAGATTGAAGGATCAAATTACATGCAACCTATATAAAAGCAGACTGAATGTAATCACTAAAAGGTAAAATACAAACACGTGAATCTTGAAAGTTCCTTTCAAGAAGGACATGTTCTCTTCATCAGCATCATGCATCTTAATCGCTAATTGTTGTGTCATGAGTTACTCACTTCATCAGTATCATGCCACAACCATAATTCCCTTGTAGGCGAAAGTCTAAGAGCAAGAGGACAGACTGTGAGTGGCATTCGTGAGGCCCTCTGTCCAAGCTTCTAGAACCCGTTTGTGCACATGCCATTAAACACACACACCAAAACAGTTACATATAGATCAAAATTTTACTATGCAAAAAGAACATGAATAAACTACTGTTCTTTCTAAATCCAATATTCAATGTTTAGTAAAAACACTACTGTTATTCATAAATTCAATAAGCTACTGTTCTTCCTAAATCAAATAAACTATATACGCGGATTAAATTGGTACTTCAAACATATATGTTAATATGTATTATGTAACTGCCTTATCACATATATCTTTGTAAGTGTATATTAGGTGTGAAGTTTTATGTGTCTAATCGGTAAATATAAAGAACAAATATGGTTCAATATCCTCAATATCTAAATTTGAAATGCAAAACACTTTATATGCTTATGTTCAAATTAATGTTCTAATAAAGGGATTAAGTATCTTAAATAGTCAGATTCCTACGCATATCTCTATTCCAACCTACGGGTTAGGTATGCTATATAATTTAGACCCTCAAAGATTGCCAATAGCGGCCCTGTATAATCAGCTTAAAACAAAAACTATGAAACTGAGAACTAGGCACTGAGTTGGACTATAGAAGCAGCTAAAATTCACAACCATCCTGAAACTTTTCGCAAATATTTTAACCGCGATCAGTAGCAAGCTAAACAAAATATTCGCAAGCCTGAAATGTGTAAATTCATAGTCTTAGCATCAACAGAAGAAAAGGGAAAAGCTATAAACAACCAATTCAAAAAGTTCTAAGCTGATTTGGTAATGAAGTTTGCAGCCGGTGGTACCTATTTGTGATAGTATGCACAACCCGAGACCGACCAACTTCTTCTTAGTGTCTTCTTGGTTAATCTGGAATAAGAACCAAATAAATGAGACTATAAGCCAGAAAGGAAGCATTTCTATGCATGTGAAACCACCAATACAACATTTAGTAGGTAACACAACAGACCACTAATAGCTATTAAACATAACCATGCGATTGCTTGTATATTAGAATGTAGGAACTATTGGGTTGGATAAGTTTTGTATTTGTGTGTATATACTAAAATTACTTGTAATTTGGAACGGGTTGTTCTCCAAATTCTTGGCAATGCTAGTGTGGAAATCCCTCTGCTCATTTTGTTCGACAGACTTGGCATCTATGGAAAAACCATCTCCTTTCATCTATCTTTAGTATCCATGCATCTGTGGTGAGTCTTACGCGCTGATGCTTGATTATAATAGTTAGAATGAAATATATGGTAGCCGCATACCAAGGCTTCATCCAAAGTTGGCCCTCCCGATTCTTACCTACATACCCAAACAAACAAAGTATACAGGAACTCGTCCGGTACTACCAAGAAAGGGAAACCTCATTCAGAAACTACTTTAGCATGTGTAAGATTTCTAATTGATCTAAATACAATCACCTGTACGCCTAATATATCAGCTTCCCTTCTCATCTGCAACATAACTTGTCTAGTCCACATACGAGATTTCCAACTTCCTGTACATGCACTCCATCAGAAAGTGTAGTTGGTAAATGGTACTATTAAACATCATAGATCAAATAAATTTTGTCATAGAAACCGTGAAAGAGTAGTAACGTTTTTTTATAATAATCAAATAAGCGGTGTAGATGATAAAGTTACTTCACTTTTTCTAAAATGAATCCGGCTTTGGTGTGTTAATTGTACTTGGTGCAGCTCTGGCCTTGTGGTATAAAAAATCGCGTATACTATTTGATAACACACTTGATGACAGTCTCCTAAATCAATGTATGCCAAAGAAAGACAAAAGTAATAAAAAGGTATACACATAAAAGACCTTTTAATGAAGATCCCATATACAGCACCCAAACCCACCCATTTAACCCCCAAACTCAGCCATTACAGCCCCCGACCTCACACCCATTTCAAACCCCTAGACCAAAAATTTGAGTTCCTAAACCCACCCAGTTGAGCACCCAAAAGCACCCATTTCAACCCCCATTTTGCCACACAAATCCAACCATTTCAACCCCAATTAACCCACTCATTTAAGCTCGTACAATACTGAAACGATAAAAAAAATACCTGATTGTGTGGTATTGGACTTTTGAAACCATGCTGCTGACATTTTGTTGACCTCATCCAGATCCAGTTCATCACTCTGTAAGTATGACCCAAGAGCGAGCAATTAATAAACATTTAATGCATCGGAAAAAAATAACAGGAGTATGTGCAACTTACTTGACTGCATGGAGCGCGATGCATTGTTTGGTGTAGCACGCGAGCATGTTGTAAACCATTTCGTCTGAAGATAATGTAAAATCATATGAATAAATTATGCCACCATCACTGCTTTTTGTTCCCAATTTTAGATAATCATAATAAGTTTAAGAAGAGTTATCATATAACCAAGATACGAATGGGTTGTGAAACAGGTAACGTACGATGTAATACTACAATGCGAGACAAATAGGAAAATAAAAGTGATGAATTAAAAACAGTTGCATCTAAAATAGATATTTCTGTAATTTGAAGTGTTTAGCATGTACATATGTAATACACCATGATCACACACCTGATAACATTTTGTTCCTAGACTCTCGATCAAAACACCCAATAACTAAAATCAGATAATGTAATATACCTGACTGGAAGTGGCTCAGAGGTGTCGACAAGACCCTTTGAGTGCCCCATTTTTTCCAACCTGCTGTCTTGTTCCTTGTCTACACTCATAGCAGCCCCCTCTTTTTTCTATAGCTGCAACCGATCTTTTCATCTTTTTGGCCTCAACCTCCATACCCTTTGTGAAAGTATATACTTTCTTTGCTATATTTTTCATGCATTGTTTTTGTTTAATGAATCGACCAATATATAACTAAATGAATAGAAGTTTCCACCTCTATTTCATACGAAAAATAGAAAGGAAAAAAGAAAGTAAAACAAAAATTAAAGCGAAAGAGATGAACCTTGATGATGTCGCCATCCTTGTCTTTAAGGTTCTGGTCCTTTTCATTGGTAGATTTTGAACAAAATTTTATCATACTTGAAAGATAACCCCGCATGACAGTAAATCACACTACCGCATGATAGTAGCTAACCCCGAATATAAATGTCATTAACAAAATTTGATAGAGGTTGCTTCAACCTGCCGTAACATTTCTTTATTAGGCTCAGATTTTTAAACCAATTAGGGTAAAAAAGATCTAGAGTCTGGCATGGCTGCAAAGAAACACGGTTGCATAATCATGCCATCCGGTCCTTGCCCCTCCAAGTTACGGATCCAATCTTCGGCGACCTGCTTCATTTGTCACAGAAAAGAGCGGTTAATCATCATAGCCCTGGATGAAGCAACAAAAGACGTTTTCGACCAAAATAAATGCAAATAAAACTGATTACCAAGTAGACCAAATAAGTCCGGTAAGGATCGAAAAAAGAGGATACGCCCACCATGGCTGCAAGTATAGTAACCTTCCCCGCCAAGATGTGGACCACCTCACCTTTAATCCCCTTACCCCGTAGACTCATGATTGCCTCTTGTATTGAATATGGCCATCATTCTTAAGTCATTAAACCCATTGAGAACGCAATAAGCAGATTACGAAACGAAAATGAGAACATTCCACAAATCTTTGTGAAAAGCTCGTGTGGCAATGACATAACATCAACCTACAAACCAAACACGGTAAAAGTTAGAAACTTTTAGAAATCAGACACAATCAACACCTCATACACAACCTGATTTCAGTTAACACATCATTCTTCTGAGGTTAATTTGATATCATTTTTTATATCATAGCATCTCATGTTCGTTTCACGTAGTTCGTGTCAAGTTCATGCCATGTAACCTGGCCTAGCCAAAGAGGTCATCTAACACTAACAACACACTCTTACTCTAATTAGCTACATTTACTGCCACTCACAAATCAACCTCAAAAATTAACCCATCGAGCTACTAAATTCACTAAAATGCATATAAAAACCAAGACTAGCAAGTGTTTTGCATCCATATTCAATACATACAATTATACTAGAAGGGTATCCACGCGTTGCAGCGGCGGGTACCCTGAAATAAATTTTTTTGGTGAATAATATATTTTAGTTTATTATGTTTTGTTTGACAATAAATTTATAGATATCAAGAATTTCGTATAACCCGTGCCCGTTCGGGCTCGAGCCCGTTTGGAGATTAATTATTAACAACTGCCCTACTTTTTTTAATTTGCTTCATCTTAAACGGCAAGCATGAATTGTATTTTACATTGTTTTTATACCATGGATAAATAATATTTCAATATACGTAGACTCGTGTAATATACTTGATACATGTAAGCGTTTCGTATCTTTTGTAAAGTTGGATAAATTAATATCGTGAATCATGTCATACTAAAGATGGTTTATGAAGCCTCAACTATAAAACACTTGTGCGATATTGAAAGATTTGAATACCCCAAAACTCCTAAGGTAGTAGCCCAATCTAAATAAACAAAAACCAGCCTAATCACCCTAATATTACACAATTAAATACCTTAAATTGTCTCTCACTCCAACCCTAATTTTTACACACTATGCAGTAACTTCTTTCTTCTCTAAATATCTATTCCAAACGTAGCAACACAATTTTCGAAACCAATTATCACATCTTTCTTGCTGTTTCTTTCAGTGTTTATCCCTCAAATCTAATACCTTGTATTTCTTGTTGCCAAATACAAACATCAAACATTTCCAACAAAGTCTCGGCTTCAAGATCTTTTAACAAGGTCTCGGGTAGGTGTTGTTGTTTTTCGTTTATAGATCGTTGATGAGTTTGCTTTCGAGGCGTTAAGATCTTCAGAGGTCTTACAATCTGTTATGAAATACGAAAGCTAAACACGGAGATGGGTTGTTCTTCTTCTTTGCCTTTTCTTTTCTTGTTCTTGTTTTTGTTTTACATGGGTTAAGATGTAGTAAGTGATTGGGTCTAAACCGTCAGATTATTATTGGTCAACCACTTGTGAATGGTCAACTATAATAGTCAAACAGCTTAGAATCAATCTCCGTGGAAGTACAGTGTTTCCCCGGGTCGTTATGTCCCGACGAGGTGTGGATGGTATTAAAACGGGTTTGTGATCGGGTGAATTTGGACAGGAAAGGGTTTAAAGTGAGTTGTGATGATTACACTACTGGAATATGAAAGATAATAGCTTAAATACACTATATTAACAATACTGGAAAGTCAGAAAAACCAGAAACGTTTAAAACTTAAAACGCGTATGTTCACGTTTAAATAAAACGTAAGCGTACGAAATAAAAAGTGAAAACGGAAATCTGAAAACACCCAGGGGGTGAAAATGACTTTTTTACAAACCTAAGGGTAAAAGAAAATTTTTAGAAAATTAAAATAACTTTTAACCCTAATTAATTATTTAATATTAATTAAATACTAATTATTAATAATTAAAATACTTAAATACAATATAATATTAATTAAGCACTAGAAAAATGAAAATAAAATTTCTAAAATCCTAAAATAACTAAAAATAAGTTTTAAAAATAAAAATAAATGTTTTTGTCTTTTTGTGAATTTTCTATTAATTAATTACTAATTATCTAATTAACTATTTTAAATTAAGAAAAATGGCAAATGAACAGTAAAAATTCTAATAAAATTTCTACAATTATTTTATAACATATAAAAGCTATAAAAAATATAAAAACTAGATTTTGATTAATAAAAACTAATTATGCTATTTTAAACTTAATATTAATTAATAATTAATAAAACTAAGATTAATTCTAATAAATAGTAAATGATGAAATAAAAATCTGAGAAACTTATTATAACTACTTTAATATAATAGGAATTTAATAAAAATATAAAATAACTAAGTACTTAACAAAAATGTAAAAATGAAAATGAAAATTAAATAAAATTAAATAGAAACTATCACTTAGAAATTACATTAACTTTTCTGGATTTTTTCTTTGGAAACTTGATTTATACCTAAAAGTGAAAGACTTTTGTGAAAACAAACTTTTTACAACTTAAAATTAAGCTAAGAATAAGCTAAGAGTTGAGACAGTTGACTTTATTTGACCATGGAAGAGATTAAGCTTAAGTGACCAAGAGTGGGACCCACTTTGGTTAAAACTGATACAAGTAACTTATTTGAACTTGTGTGAGCTGGAAAAAGTTAAATATGAACACAAAATAAGCTATAAGCTCACAAATAAGCACATTGCACTTTGTTTGGAACTGAAAAGTGGGACAGATTTAATGGGCATCTAGGGGGCACACCAGGTTGATTGGGGGCACAAGAATGGGTGCTATGGAGAGCCTGGTAGGAGGGGGGTTGGGAGAACCTGATTTGGAGGTGTGGGGCCCACTGTGGTGGTCACAAAACCACCACAAAGTGGGTGGTGTGGGTGAGTCTGCTGGTGTGCAGGGCAGGTCTCAGCCCTGCAGTTGTGTTTAGGGGTGGGTGGGGCCCAGAGGAAAATCACAAAATTATACAAATTAAGGGAATCAATAGGTCAGCTGGGGGGTTATGACATATCAAAAGCTCAAAGCTTGAAACCTATCACATAAATCAAAACAATACCTACCATTTTGATGAAAACTGAAAGAGTACACATATTGACTTTTTGAGTAAACCTTGAACTTTGACTTTTTTGAGCTTAAATCTGATTCTAATGACTGAAATGGATATAATAAGCTAAAATGACACTAACTTAAGTTACATTAACCATTTATGAGCTAAAATAATGATTATGGGACTATGAATTCTAACAGATAGCTAATAAGCTGAGATTACAAGTGATTTTGACTATTTAACTGTATAACTATTGATTTTATTGTTTACTTGACCTAATATATCCTAGTATGACATGTTGCAAGCAGTTATAACAATCCTAAACAGCCTAAACACATAGTAGTCAGGAAATCCAAACACCCCTATAAACTAAGTTTTACACTATAACTTTAATTTTTTAAACTACAACTAATGATTTTAAGACTTAAAAAGATTAAGTAAATGATAATTAAACTATTTGGAACCAAATTACACCAAAGAAACAACAATAACTTAATTAAGCCAAAAATTTAGAATTGCTTACATATGAACTTCCAACTGAAAACAAGGAACCAGTGATCAAAACTCATCACCTACACTCCCCATGGAGTCCTATTACCCTGAGAAATCAATATTCACCATGCCTCTTTGCTCTATTCCCCTGGTTCACTGATTTTTTATTTAATTCTTATTTTTTTTTGTATTTTTCTTATATTTTTGAGTTTTATCACCAAACTGAATTTTGAGTTATCTAAGAGCTTTTAAAAGCTTTGTCAGAGCTTTATATGAGCTTATGAACTCAAATACAATAACAAATAACAACTAACAATGTTTTATGAGAATTTTGAGAATTTAAGAAATTCAAAAACTGAGAATCAAACTGAACTTTGAAATTGACTTGGATTAAAGATAGAAATACAAGAAATTGACTGATACAAGCTTGTTTGGATTGAAATTACAATTAAAATTAAAGTTTACATTACCTACGACTACTTTAAACTAAGACTACTCTAATACTTTTACTTCTGCTTCCTTTTCCTCACTTATAGCATTCCAAAATGTCATGTGGGTCTGACTGGTCAAATCCCACCAAGTTGCTTGTCATTTGGATCACCAATTGCCTCTCTCCATTTTTGGCGGGAAATGCTTTATTTGCAATTTGCTTCTGAAACAGTCCCTAGGGGGGGGGGGTGGATGTGACTGGTGCATTGGGGTGAGTAATTTGGAAGGGATAGGGTGGATAGTGGGTGAGGTGCAAGTGGAGGGGGAAAAACCAGGTGGTATTGGTGCTACAGTGTGTGGTGGTGGTATTGGGAGGGAAGGAGGTAAGCTGGGGTGGTTTTGACCGAAGTCAAACGGTGGGTTTTATTAAAAAGGGTATTGGGCTTTTGGTGAATGGGCTTGGCAATAGGGTGGGCTGTTTGTGTTGGATAGATTGGGTTTGGTTTATGTTTTTATTTTATAAGGATCCGTTTGGTTTAAATGCTACACAAGGACCATTTTTGTAATTTATTCAAAGTTGAGGGGACTTGTTGTGTAGTATTTTCATAGTTTAAATAAGGACCTAATTTGTCACGTGTGAATAGTACAAGGGTATTTTTGATAAATTTCATTTTTTAAATACCCGAGGACTAAAATTGACAAACTACCAAACTTAAGGGACCAATCATGTAAATTCACCAAACTTCACACCAAGGACCATTCCTGCAAAAGATTATTAGTACAAGGACCAAAATTGAATTTCTCAAAGTTTTTAACATCCCAGGGACCATTTCTGTCAATTTGCAAAGTACAGGGACTAAACTTGTAATTTTGTGAAACTTTGCACCAAAGGACTAAATATGTAACTTTATGATTTAAAAAGGACCTTTGGTGACTTTTTCAAGATTTTGGAACAACCAGGGACTAGATTTGACAACTTTTGAAAGTTGAGGGACTGAAACTGCCAATTATGCAAACTTTGTGCGTTTTTCATCTATTTTTGGTATTTTTGCATTTGAAATATGTAAAACACTTTCCTGGGATATTTTCACTATTTTGATTCATTATCGAGTGTTTTTGGATGTTTTGGCAGCTCAGAAATGGTAAAAATGATGAGTATTTGCACACTCATCAATCCCCCACACTAAACTATTGCTAGTCCCTAGCAATCTTTTGAGAAAAACTTAATGGATTTGAAACTCTTTACCAAAAGCCATCACTTCTGGAGTAGCCAGGTGTAAGAACTGTGGCACACCTGATAACCGTGTGATTTTGAGCAAACCACCAGCTGTCAACGGATTTGATTAGTCTTTACCAAAAGCCGTTTGTTTCTGGACTTGCCAGCTCTTGATGGAATAGTCAACATCTTGGTGAGCTGATTACCAATTATGGATTTTTCACGGCCTTTACCACAAGCCATAATCTTGCGGGCTAGCCAACTCATTTGTTTTCGGGGAGTTGAGGAACCATACAATTTTTGGCAAATTGCCAGCCATCAACGGGTTTGAGATGTCTTTACCAAGAGCCGTTTGCTCCTGGACTAGCCAATCCGTTTGTCGGTTAGACTTTGGCGGACTGATTACCACAAAAATTTTGAGCTTTAGTGAAAATTTTTTGAAAATTTTTGGTCAAAAACGGGGGTATAGGATAGTAAAATGTAATAAAATTCGCTAGAATAGCGAATACCCCCCACACTTAGCATGAATATTGTCCTCAATATTCAAAGTCCCGGCTATTATGCCGATTCCTTGAACGTAAAAGGAGAACATAACAAGCTAAATGTGGAAACACAATTTTGTTTTTCACTTTTGTAATCATAGCATGGGGGACTCCCCCACACTTAGGGTGAAAACCCTATAAGCATGCTACTGTTTTTGTTTACCGAGTCGCTAGCTTGACTCGACCCCGAATTCATTTGTCCTTGGGGAAGCATGATGTGGAAGAACTTTCAGTCAAGATGTTTGGATAAACATTTGAAGCACGTGAAAGTTTCACACCGATAAGATATAGTCCCGGCTCAAGATAATGATACATGAAAATGCCGGGATCAAAGATAGTGTCTTCATTCCCAAAGGAGTGAAGAACAAGAGAAGTCACCTTGTAGGTGAAGAAAAGGAAGAAAACCATGATGAAAATCATTATAGGATTTTCTTCCTCGAGAGCAGGCTCCGTGGCCTGAGTTTGGATTTCAAAGGGTAAGCTCGTAAACATCCCGGGAGGGTGGGTGGGAATTTGCAAATTCTCATGATTGAGAGCATCTCCCCCCGGGATATCAAACTTCGGATGAGTCATGACATGATGAGTGAGTTCACCGGAGAACTCCTCATGAAGAGAATTATTCACAAGATGTGAATCTGTGAATTCATGTTCCGGAATAGACTCATCACAATCCTCGTTCTGAATATCAAAGAGTGGATTATCAGAAATTAAAGTGAATTCAGATTCGAATTCAAATAGAGGATTGGTGAGAGTAGTATTGAAAGTTTCAGGAACAATGTTCTCTATTGGACTATTGGGATCAGAATTGAGTGACAGATTATGGTTTAAGAGATTTTCACTTTCGGTTTCGGAGTTAATGAGACCATCATCACTTCCTGTTGGAAGTGAATTGATTTTGGTGATCTCCTCAAGAAGATGATCAGCATCAATATGTGGAATTGATGCCTCAACATACTCGATGTCTCCATAAGATGCACAATCTTCGCTACAATCAGAGAAAATCTCAAATTGAGCTTTTGGACACTCAAGAGGGGAAGGTAAATCACACATATGATCAGAAGTTCCCTGTGACTCTCTTGGGATTGGGATAAGGTTCTCAGCACTAGACTTTATGAATTTGTCCGATTCCTTTTGAGGAACAGTGCTAAGATGCTCATCCCCCATATTTAGAGAGTGAGTGGAAACCTCGGGTGTGACAGCAGTTGTTTGAGATGGAATCTCAACTGCTGGGATATCGACTGATGAGCTTGATGAATCTTTTTGAATAATAACAATGTTATCTTCATCATCACTGTCATCATAGTCATCAAATAGAGCAGTATTGCGAATATTGGCATGTAATTTAGCTGCCCGTTGCTCAGCCAATAATTCTTCCATGCTTTTTCCAGATTCTCGTTCTTCAGCAAGTAATTCTGCCATAGTTTTCCCACGAGAATTTGGAATGAAAGGAAATTGTGGGGATGTGGATGTGTCAAAACCGGAAGGTTGACATTGAAAATCATCGTGAGGACCCCCACAATATGCACAAGAAGAACTTGGAGTATGGCGGAGTGAAATATTAGCTAGCTCCTCCTTAAGTTCTTTAAATTTCTCAAGAACCTCTAAAAAGTCTTGCTGGATTTGAGGAGTTGCTTGGATAGTTTGATACTGTGGAGGTTGGTCTTGATACGAAGAGTCATAATTGTTACAAGGAAATGGATTCCTCGTTTGACAATCAGAGCTAAAGTGAGGACCTCCACAGTAATCACAACAGTAAAACTGATGTGGCTGTGGGTTGTATGTGCTAGAGTCATAATCGTTATCAGGAAACTGCTCATAGACAAGCGTGTTTCCCGACTGACAATCAGAACTGTAATGTGAACCACCACAGTACTCACAACAGTGAAACTGCTGAGTCTCATGGTGTGGTAACTGATGGAATGAATCAGTTGTGTCATGGTAGGAATAGGGATTCTGGTTATAGACAGACCCGTTTCCTGACTCTACCATGGCACAACTGGGGCAATTGCCACCATTAAAAGGATTACCACACCACTGGAAAATCAGAAAGTGTGGATGAGACATAGAAAGAATCAAAAGGTTTTAGAGGGTAAGAAATGGAGAATCAAAAAAGTGAGAGGGTAAAGATGGATATTTTTGGTGTTTTTGGAAAACATTTTATCAGAAAGAAAATCTTTTTGTGTTTTTGTGTTTGTTGAAAACTAATTTTACAAAGTTTTCAGGAACAGTTTTTATGAAAATATACAAAAGGATGGTAAATATACAATGGATGTATATCCAGGTTCACTAATACGCAAAACCGTTTAGAATACGCGCACAACCTCCCCGGCAGCGGCGCCAAAATTTGATTGGGTCTAAACCGTCAGATTATTATTGGTCAACCACTTGTGAATGGTCAACTATAACAGTCAAACAGCTTAGAATCAATCTCCGTGGAAGTACAGTGTTTCCCCGGGTCGTTATGTCCCGACGAGGTGTAGATGGTATTAAAACGGGTTTGTGATCGGGTGAATTTGGACAGGAAAGGGTTTAAAGTGAGTTGTGATGATTACACTACTGGAATATGAAAGATAATAGCTTAAATACACTATATTAACAATACTGGAAAGTCAGAAAAACCAGAAACGTTTAAAACTTAAAACGCGTACGTTCACGTTTAAATAAAACGTAAGCGTACGAAATAAAAAGTGAAAACGGAAATCTGAAAACACCCAGGGGGTGAAAATGACTTTTTTACAAACCTAAGGGTAAAAGAAAATTTTTAGAAAATTAAAATAACTTTTAACCCTAATTAATTATTTAATATTAATTAAATACTAATTATTAATAATTAAAATACTTAAATACAATATAATATTAATTAAGCACTAGAAAAATGAAAATAAAATTTCTAAAATCCTAAAATAACTAAAAATAAGTTTTAAAAATAAAAATAAATGTTTTTGTCTTTTTGTGAATTTTCTATTAATTAATTACTAATTAATTACTAATTATCTAATTAACTATTTTAAATTAAGAAAAATGGCAAATGAACAGTAAAAATTCTAATAAAATTTCTAAAATTATTTTATAACATATAAAAACTATAAAAACTAGATTTTGCTTAATAAAAACTAATTATGCTATTTTAAACTTAATATTAATTAATAATTAATAAAACTAAGATTAATTCTAATAAATACTAAATGATGAAATAAAAATCTGAGAAAATTATTATAACTATTTTAATATAATAGGAATTTAATAAAAATATAAAATAACTAAGTACTTAACAAAAATGTAAAAATGTAAAAATGAAAAATAAAATTAAATAAAATTAAATAGAAACTATCACTTAGAAATTATATTAACTTTTCTGGATTTTTTCTTTGGAAACTTGATTTATACCTAAAAGTGAAAGACTTTTGTGAAAACAAACTTTTTACAACTTAAAATTAAGCTAAGAATAAGCTAAGAGTTGAGACAGTTGACTTTATTTGACCATGGAAGAGATTAAGCTTAAGTGACCAAGAGTGGGACCCACTTTGGTTAAAACTGATACAAGTAACTTATTTGAACTTGTGTGAGCTGGAAAAAGTTAAATATGAACACAAAATAAGCTATAAGCTCACAAATAAGCACATTGCACTTTGTTTGGAACTGAAAAGTGGGACAGATTTAATGGACATCTAGGGGGCACACCAGGTTGATTGGGGGCACAAGAATGGGTGCTATGGAGAGCCTGGTAGGAGGGGGGTTGGGAGAACCTGATTTGGAGGTGTGGGGCCCACTGTGGTGGTCACAAAACCACCACAAAGTGGGTGGTGTGGGTGAGTCTGCTGGTGTGCAGGGCAGGTCTCAGCCCTGCAGTTGTGTTTAGGGGTGAGTGGGGCCCAGAGGAAAAATCACAAAATTATACAAATTAAGGGAATCAATAGGTCAGCTGGGGGGTTATGACATATCAAAAGCTCAAAGCTTGAAACCTATCACATAAATCAAAACAATACCTACCATTTTGATGAAAACTGAAAGAGTACACATATTGACTTTTTGAGTAAACCTTGAACTTTGACTTTTTTGAGCTTAAATCTGATTCTAATGACTGAAATGGATATAATAAGCTAAAATGACACTAACTTAAGTTACATTAACCATTTATGAGCTAAAATAATGATTATGGGACTATGAATTCTAACAGATAGCTAATAAGCTGAGATTACAAGTGATTTTGACTATTTAACTGTATAACTATTGATTTTATTGTTTACTTGACCTAATATATCCTAGTATGACATGTTGCAAGCAGTTATAACAATCCTAAACAGCCTAAACACATAGTAGTCAGGAAATCCAAACACCCCTATAAACTAAGTTTTACACTATAACTTTAATTTTTTAAACTACAACTAATGATTTTAAGACTTAAAAAGATTAAGTAAATGATAATTAAACTATTTGGAACCAAATTACACCAAAGAAACAACAATAACTTAATTAAGCCAAAAATTTAGAATTGCTTACATGTGAACTTCCAACTGAGAACAAGGAACCAGTGATCAAAACTCATCACCTACACTCCCCATGGAGTCCTATTACCCTGAGAAATCAATATTCACCATGCCTCTTTGCTCTATTCCCCTGGTTCACTGATTTTTTATTTAATTCTTATTTTTTTTTTGTATTTTTCTTATATTTTTGAGTTTTATCACCAAACTGAATTTTGAGTTATCTAAGAGCTTTTAAAAGCTTTGTCAGAGCTTTATATGAGCTTATGAACTCAAATACAATAACAAATAACAACTAACAATGTTTTATGAGAATTTTGAGAATTTAAGAAATTCAAAAACTGAGAATCAAACTGAACTTTGAAATTGACTTGGATTAAAGATAGAAATACAAGAAATTGACTGATACAAGCTTGTTTGGATTGAAATTACAATTAAAATTAAAGTTTACATTACCTTCGACTACTTTAAACTAAGACTACTCTAATACTTTTACTTCTGCTTCCTTTTCCTCACTTATAGCATTCCAAAATGTCATGTGGGTCCCACTGGTCAAATCCCACCAGGTTGCTTGTCATTTGGATCACCAATTGCCTCTCTCCATTTTTGGCGGGAAATGCTTTATTTGCAATTTGCTTCTGAAACAGTCCCTAGGGGGGGGGGTGGATGTGACTGGTGCATTGGGGTGAGTAATTTGGAAGGGATAGGGTGGATAGTGGGTGAGGTGCAAGTGGAGGGGGAAAAACCAGGTGGTATTGGTGCTATAGTGTGTGGTGGTGGTATTGGGAGGGAAGGAGGTAAGCTGGGGTGGTTTTGATCGAAGTCAAACGGTGGGTTTTATTAAAAAGGGTATTGGGCTTTTGGTGAATGGGCTTGGCAATAGGGTGGGCTGTTTGTGTTGGATAGATTGGGTTTGGTTTATGTTTTTATTTTATAAGGATCCGTTTGGTTTAAATGCTACACAAGGACCATTTTTGTAATTTATTCAAAGTTGAGGGGACTTGTTGTGTAGTATTTTCATAGTTTAAATAAGGACCTAATTTTTCACATGTGAATAGTACAAGGGTATTTTTGATAAATTTCATTTTTTAAATACCCGAGGACTAAAATTGACAAACTACCAAACTTGAGGGACCAATCATGTAAATTCACCAAACTTCACACCAAGGACCATTCCTGAAAAATATTATTAGTACAAGGACCAAAATTGAATTTCTCAAAGTTTTTAACATCCCAGGGACCATTTCTGTCAATTTGCAAAGTACATGGACTAAACTTGTAATTTTGTGAAACTTTGCACCAAAGGACTAAATATGTAACTTTATGATTTAAAAAGGACCTTTGGTGACTTTTTCAAGTTTTTGGAACAACCAGGGACTAGATTTGACAACTTTTGAAAGTTGAGGGACTGAAACTGCCAATTATGCAAACTTTGTGCGTTTTTCATCTATTTTTGGTATTTTTGCATTTGAAATATGTAAAACACTTTCCTGGGATATTTTCACTATTTTGATTCATTATCGAGTGTTTTTGGATGTTTTGGCAGCTCAGAAATGGTAAAAATGATGAGTATTTGCACACTCATCAGTAAGCATGTGATTATGAATACTTTTTGACTTCGATTGACTTTTTGTTTTACATGGGTTAAGATGGGCTGTTCTTCTTCTTTGCCTTTTCTTTTCTTGTTCATAACTAAACCATAACTATAAATTAAAAATCATAAAATTTAAAAACAGATTAAAAAAAAATAGCCTAATTCAGGAAACTCCCAAAATTATTTTGAAACCCTAATCCAAAATATCAACTGTTACAGACCAACATGTAATTAAACATATAAAAAGTTAATAAAACAAAAAATTAAGGATTCCACAACAATTAATAGCGATTATCTAATGCAACACACAAAAGGCATACGATCTAAAAACCCTAAGACGAATGAATCATCTAGACAATACTTTTAACCATATAAACTAAGAAACATGTGGCTATGAAAAAAGGGGCTTGTTCCTGCTAATATTTGGCTAAAAAGTAGCCACGAATTCTGTATCCTCTCACAAACGCACTGTACACCCATTAAAATATTCAAGTCCTATAGATGATCCTGTAGCGACACACACATAATTCACTATAGAAGCCCCGGGTTCGTTTTGGGGTGGGTCGGCGTTTAGGTTTTTTTCGCTCCACCGGATCATCGGTAAACCAGAGGAGTTGTGAGAGAGATGTGAGAGGGGATAAGGTATAGTCAGACCCGGGTGCTAATAAGTGGTGTGGGTTTGGGCCTACCGAATAAAGCAAACGCGCCAAAAAGGGAATAGTAAAATCACGCTAAATGTAATATAGTTATTATGTTTAACCCGATTTCTTTTCGACAAGAAAACTTAACAACAATTTTGCAAATATACTTGTTTTCTGCTCTAATTTTTTTATTTATTTTTATTTATTTTATTTTATTTTATTTTATTTTTATTTTTTAACTACGGGTACTTGTTTAGTTATCTTTAATATATAAAGTAACATGTATATGAACTAAGTCGAGTAGAGCTAGATGGATCGTTTACATATCCAACTCGAGCATGAAGGCAGGCTCATTCAAGCTAGAGTCGAGATTTAAAGTGTAAACCAGATCTAAAAAAATATCTTAGTGGTGGGCTTGTCGAACTAATGACAAAGTAAACAATATGGACTTGTTAACTTGAAATAATATGCGAATTGGGTTTTCAGTGCCTACATTTTGGGTTGGACTCGACGGGCCATATAAATTGGAGATGAGCCACGTGCATTGAGTATTTGAGTTGATCTTATGATGCTTACTTTAATCTTGTGGACCACTTTATGTGCCTGCATCGAGTTGGTCTAACGATTCACACATTTCTTTTCTATTCAATGACCAAGTGGTTGCACAAAGTGTTCATGTCGTATAACTGTGTTTACACTTTAGGTGCATTTGGTATCCCATTATGGGAATGAAACTATGACTATAAAAGTAATTAAAGGTGTTTGTTTGAGATGAGGGGGCCTACCACTATGATAATGAATAATAGATATAATTCATACTCCATATGACCATATACATCAATAAAGGTATATATGAATCTTTCATAGGTGAGGGACCCATCACTACTATCAAACTTATACCCATTATCATTCATGCTAGCATACCAAACATACCCAAATGAAAAAATGTTTACGTGTTTATTGGTTGTAAAAATGTCTTTGCACACTACTAAAAATTATTTTGGGCCTTCTTTTTTCCACCCACATTTTTCAAGTACGTTAAATTAAGTCTTGAAAACTTTCACGTAAGTTTGTTGCCTAGCTCCAATCATCGTCTTTGGCGGTCCAACTTCCATCACCTTCGCACACACTGGCTCTCCCCCTCTAGCAATTGCCAACGACATTTGTTACCTACTCTATAGGTCGCCGTTGAGTGTCTAGGATACTCATATGTTAAGAAAAACTTGGTGGCTTGTTCAAAATTTGTTGAAAGCGAGATAATTTTTGCCCAAAGTTGTGACGGACTAACATGCTAACGCCGGGTTATAATTTTCATTTATAACGATTTTGAACTATTTACTAATTTTGATTATATTTACTTGTCTATTTATTCGTTTGCGTTTTAAAGTTATACTAACTGAACTACTGAAGAGTAGTTCGCGTCAAACTATTATTTAATACTACAAGTTATCTATCTATCAAAAAAAAAAAAAAAACATGTAACTTTTATATACAAACAATAATTTGTATTCATACCTTAATAAAACCGAGCATGTAAAAGTCGTTACTTTTTATTACTAGCTAGCCACCATGTTATGTACACCTAACAAAATTAATTATAATAGCGATGCTTTGAAATGTCCAAAGTTACGACAAGTTTAAGTGATAATTTATTTTTATGAGGCAACCGGTGTGCAACTTGATAACAATATTCAAGTTGAAGATTATTATATCGACAAGTGGAGTGTTAGCAAACAAGAGTATTCTTATTTGCAACGTTGCAAAAATCGTGAATCGGTAGTCGGGCGGTCGACCACCTTGCAGCCTGTAATCGGTCAAGACAGTGATTAATCGGTGATTAATCGGTTTGGCATTTCCTGCATGTTTTGGGAATTTCTAGAGAGCAAACTAAAGATCTTAACTGATTCCAAGCCTTCTATGTTTACAAACCTCAATAAAAGGCTTCAATTCTGATTATGAGGCCCATTGTATGTTGTAAGTGAAATAAACGATTCCCAAATTAAATAAAATGCCTAAATATCTATTTTTTTTAAATTGACCGATTCGGCCGATTTTTGGCCGATTCGACCGATTTTTGGCCGATTCGGCCGATTTTTGACCGATTTTTTCTTATTTTTTTGCCTAGGCCGATTTTTTCACCGATTTTCGAAAATCGACAAGGTGCATCACCGATTAGCGATTAATCGGCCGATTCGGCCAATTTTTGCAACATTGCTTATTTGTTCATTGAATCTGTGTTTTCAGTATTTCTTTTATTTTTACATGGTGTCAAGAGTTAGTTCAAAAATAAAGAAAAAAAATGTTCGTTTGAAGTATGCAACATTCATTACGTTTGATTTGTTGTTAACCCCGCTGCCGTCGTGGATGAAAAGAATAATAATAAGGTGTGTCATGAAGCTTTGCTGTCCGCATTTTATTTGGTCATGAGTTTATAGTCAATATGAAATGCATACTCTTATTTTGTTGCAAGCGACAAATCTCCACCATCCATCTAGTTTGATCTAATTGTGAAGATTAATCTAAAATTAAATATGTAAATCTAAGTCCATGTTTTTTCCCTTTTTTTTTTTCTTTGTCTTTTTGTCTTTCTTATTTTTTTTTATTCTTTTGGTCTATTTTTCCCAATTAACGATTTTTTTCCATTTTTTTTGTAACTCACTTTTTTTCACGTTTTTTCTTTCTTTCTTTTTTCTTTGCCTTTTAACAAATTCACGTTTTTTTTTTTTGTTTTTTTTGTCTTTTTTTTCTAATTCATTTTTTAATAATTAACATTTTTTCCTTCCGATTTCATACGTTTTCGTCTGTTTTTTTACGCTTTCGTCTACTTTCAAACGTTTTCGTCCGTTTTTACACGTTTTCATCCGTTTTCAAACGTTTTCGCTTGTTTTTATACGTTTTCGTCCGTTTTCATACGTTTTTGTCTGTTTTCTTACGTTTATATACGTTTTCGTCCGTTTTCAGACGTTTCCGTCTGTTTTCAAACATTTTTGTCTGTTTTTTTACGTTTTTTTGTCTCTTTTCAAATGTTTTCGTTAGTTTTCGTCCGTTTTTGTACTTTTTCATCCGTTTTCAGACGTTTTCGTTCGTTTATATATGTTTTCGTCTGTTTTCATACGTTTTCGTCTGTTTTCATACGCTTTTGTCCCTTTACATACGTTTTCATACGTTTTTTACGTCTTCGTCCATTTTTTGACGTTTTTGTCTGTTTTCATACGTTTTCATCCGTTTTCATATGTTTTCGTCCGTATTCTTACGTTTTTGCCCGTCTACGTCCATTTTCCTAGATTTTCGCCTGTTTTCTTATGTTTTCGTTCGTTTTCTTACATTTTCATTCGTTTTCATACGTTTTCATCCGTTTTTCATACACTTTCGTCCATTTTTAGACGTGTTTTTATGCTTTCATAAATTTTTGTCTGTTTTCGTACGTTTTCGTCCGTTTTCTTACGTTTTTGCCCATTTTTTTCCATTTTCATACGTTTTCGTCAGATTTCGTTCGTTTTTTATCTTCTTCATACGTTTTTATCCGTTTTCATCCGTTTCCTTTATTTTCATCCATTTTTACACGTGCTTTTACGCTTTCATAGGTTTTTGTCCGTTTTCATACATATTCGTCCATTTTCTTACGTTTTCGTCTGTTTTCTTACGTTTCTGAATATTACAAGTGATATTCATAATAGCACTTGTGATTTTCTAAATATCACTTATGATATTCATAATATTACTTGTGATTTTCTTTTTTTTCATCCATTTTCTTACGTTTTTCATACGTTTTTTAATATCACAATTGATATTCAGAGTATCACTTGTGATTTTCTGAATATCACTTATGATTTTCTGAATATCTATCACTTGTGGTTTTCTGAATATCACTTGTGATTTTCATGTTACAAAACATTAGTTGAAAATCACTTGTGATATTAAGAAAAGAATATCACATATGATATTCAAAAAATCACTTGGGATATTAAGAATATCACAGAATATCTCTTATGATATCTAGAAACGTATGACAATGTATGAAAATGGCCAAAAGCATTTAAAAACAGACGAAAATGAATGAAAACGGATGAAAACATATGAAAGCGTAAAAAAACATATGAAAAAGGATAAAAATATATGAAAAATGGACGAAAACGATAGAAAACGGACGAAAACGTATGAAAACAAACAAAGACGTTATAAAACGGATGAAAACGTATAAAACGGACGAAAACGGATTGAAAACGCAAGAAAACGGACAAATATGTATGAAAACGGACACAAAGGTATGAAAGCATAAAAGCAGGTCTGAAAATGGACGAAAACGTATGAAAAATGGACGAAAACGAAAGAAAATAGATGAAAACGTATTAAAACGAACGAAAACGGACGAAAACATATGAAAACAGACAAATATCACTTATGATTTTCTTATGTTTTCATCGATTTTCTTACGTTTTCCCTACGTTTTTGAATATCACAATTGATATTCAGAGTATCACTTGTGATTTTCTGACTATCTATCACTTGTGGTTTTCTGAATATCACTTGTGATTTTCATGTTACAAAACATTAGTTGAAAATCACTTGTGATATTCAGAAAATCACTTGTGATATTCAGAATATCACTGAATATTACTTATGATATTCAGAATATCATTTTTGGTACTCAGAATATCATTTGTGATATTTTGAATATCATAGAATATCTCTTATAATATTCAGAAACGTATGAAAATGTCTAAAAATGACCAAAAGCATTTAAAAATGGATGAAAACGTATGAAAGCGTAAAAACACATATGAAAAAGCACGAAAATGTATGAAAAATGGACGAAAACGGATGAAAACGTATGAAAACGGATGAAAAAGTATGAAAACGGACGAAAATGTATGAAAACAGACAAAAATGCAAGAAAACTGACGAATATGTATGAAAACAGACAAAAACGTATGAAAGCGTAAAAGCACGTCTGAAAACGGACAAAAACGTATGAAAAATGGACAAAAACGAAAGAAAATGGATGAAAACGTATTAAAACTAACGAAAACGGACGAAAACGTATGAAAACAAACAAAGACGTTATAAAACGGATGAAAACGTATAAAACGGACGAAAACGGATTGAAAACGCAAGAAAACGGACAAATATGTATGAAAACGGACACAAAGGTATGAAAGCATAAAAGCAGGTCTGAAAATGGACGAAAACGTATGAAAAATGGACGAAAACGAAAGAAAATAGATGAAAACGTATTAAAACGAACGAAAACGGACGAAAACATATGAAAACAGACAAATATCACTTATGATTTTCTTATGTTTTCATCGATTTTCTTACGTTTTCCCTATGTTTTTGAATATCACAATTGATATTCAGAGTATCACTTGTGATTTTCTGACTATCTATCACTTGTGGTTTTCTGAATATCACTTGTGATTTTCATGTTACAAAACA
This sequence comes from Artemisia argyi, assembly GCA_030686995.1. Taxonomy (NCBI): domain Eukaryota; kingdom Viridiplantae; phylum Streptophyta; class Magnoliopsida; order Asterales; family Asteraceae; genus Artemisia; species Artemisia argyi. The sequence goes on from CM060684.1 coordinate 122,562,338, forward strand.
TTAGTTGAAAATCACTTGTGATATTCAGAAAATCACTTGTGATATTCAGAATATCACTGAATATTACTTATGATATTCAGAATATCATTTTTGGTACTCAGAATATCATTTGTGATATTTTGAATATCATAGAATATCTCTTATAATATTCAGAAACGTATGAAAATGTCTAAAAATGACCAAAAGCATTTAAAAATGGATGAAAACGTATGAAAGCGTAAAAACACATATGAAAAAGCACGAAAATGTATGAAAAATGGACGAAAACGGATGAAAACGTATGAAAACGGATGAAAAAGTATGAAAACGGACGAAAATGTATGAAAACAGACAAAAATGCAAGAAAACTGACGAATATGTATGAAAACAGACAAAAACGTATGAAAGCGTAAAAGCACGTCTGAAAACGGACAAAAACGTATGAAAAATGGACAAAAACGAAAGAAAATGGATGAAAACGTATTAAAACTAACGAAAACGTATGAAAACGTGTGGAAACTGGAAGGGGGGGGGGGTTTGAATAATTTTAGGTCTTTTTGATTTATTGTGAAACTTTTGTTTACTTTAAAAACTTTGATTCGATTTTATGTGAATTCAATACTTGAGCAATATGAACAAATATATGTAAGTAAATAATAGCAATGTAAGTAAAGTAATGAAAGAAAAGATAGGGATGGAAAGATCAAACAACAACACAAGGATTTATTGTGGTTTGGCTACAAGGACACCTTCCTTGCCCTACTCCACTCCTCGAGCCTCTTACTTGAGAGTTCACTTCACTATGACAACAAACTCCCTTTGTGGCGGAGAAACCTTACACACTTTTGCTTACACCGATTAACGATACAAAGCTAAATGTTGAGTTCTAATAATAGCTAGAACTAATCTCACGACTTCTTCACAACTTCTACACAATTTCTTCACGACTAATTCACGACTTCTTCACAACGGCTTCACGACTTCTTTACACCGCAACTACTTCTACACTACTTCTATACAACACAACCACTTACTTACACTTGGATCTACTTATTGCAAGTACACAACACTTTACACAACAAGCAAACAATATAGATTAAACTACAATACTTCTTCTCTAGTTGTTGAAGGACTCAACAGAATGAGTATTCTTCTTTTGCACTTTGATGGTGGAAGCTTGAATCACTTGAAAACAAAAGCTTAAGATTATATGATCAAAGGATTTTAGAAGATAGAAATGGATATTAAGATCAGAAAGTTTTTAGTGCAAAAGGTGGTGAAAAATTCCAGAAATGATCCAGTATTTATAGGCAAAGCAGGGGGCTGAGGAGCGTGGCCGGTCCCTTTAATTAGGGGCCGGTCCCCTTAATAATTAAGGGGGCCGCCCAATCAGAACGTTGCCCTGCTTTGTATTTTTGTGGGGAAGGTTTTTCTGAAACATTTTTGCCATTTCTAATTGAAAATTTGAGTTCATATCTTTATTTTAGATTAAATATATTTCTTTATTTCCAAAAATAATTTTATAAAAGATATAAAATGTTTTGTGACATTTTATAAAAAATTTAGTGTTTAAGAAAATATTCCTTTGATCATAAAATACATTAGGTATTTTGTTTATTCATACATTAAGCGATTGAGTTGTTGAAATGTATATTAACAACTAAATACTTGTTTACGTACTAATCTTTGCGATTAATGATTTTACATTTTGTGATTATCAAAACTTAGAGATATCAAAAAGTATTAATAACGTTTTTAGGCATTATTTATATCAACAATCTCCCCCTTTTTTATGATTACAAAATCTAAAGTCATTAAATCAAAAATTAATTTTAGACAAGTCTTTAGTGAGTTTTTATTAATTTCTCCCCCTTTTTGTAACATCAAAAAGGTTACGCTGACTAGTTTTATGTATAAAATTAGACGGGATGAAATCTCCCCCTTGATGTGTACTCCCCCTCGTTCAAGGGCACCAAGAAAACGAGCTATGAAATTCTTGCAAAACAATGGTTAGAAGTACAACTATATATATATATATATATATATATATATATATATATATATATATATATATATATATATATATATATATATATATATATATGTATTAACCAAAAGACATAATAATTGAACCATTCATTAATATGAAATACATCATACAAGTAGCATGTAATCTAACCATACATTATGCAAAGAGAAACAACTACATAAAAATACTATGTTAGTGCAAAAAGTGTGATGGGTTGAGATTGGGTTTGATAATGCTTTTTGGGCTACTTCGGACGGGCGTCGCTAGTAGCAGGTTATGCACTAATCCAAGTAAATATTTGGTTCCTACATAAGTTAAAAGTAAACCGTTAGACTTATCGTGGGAATGGGCCTCATGATTAAGCTCTGATGAGGCGAAAAATGAACCACTTTTAGGGGGTCATTTAAGCCCGAAATTGAATTTATTTGATCAAATATTGCCCTAAATCGTTCATTTTGTGATTTTAGGTACTTTGGGAGTGAAATCAGGAAAAGGAAGCAATTCGGACGTTTTTGGAGCATAAAAGTGAAGAAAACGCCAAAGACTTAATTTTCCAAGCTGGGAACAGTAGGTGACGGCGTCAAGAGCATTTTCCTGACGGCGTCAAGAGCATTTTCCTGACGGCGTCAAGAGTAAATTTCATGACGGCCCAGTATAGAAATGAAGGCGTCACAAGGAAGAGCGTCAAGAGTAAAATACGTGACGGCCTGGAAAAAGTTAATACATGACGGCGTCAGATGTAGATCAAGGCAGTCCGAGAATTCTTTTGGCGGTGAGATGACGGCGTCACCCATTTGTTCTTGACGCCGTCAGACTCAGTTTTCTATATATAGTTTTCTAATTTTCATTCATTAAGGGGAACAAGTTTGGAGAAACCCTAAGGCCGAACCATATACGATTTTTACAGGTTTTTCAAGGGTTTTCAGCCTTTGAACCCTTACATGTGTAATTAAGATAAGTGTTCTTCTAATTCAATCAATATGTCTATGTGTTGGTTGTCTATATCTTGTGCTTGTCTTGATTCCACCATGCTAGGCTAGATTTATCTTGTGTTTGCTTAGATCTAATGAAACCTAGATGTTGATTATGTGTTGATTACTTGTTTATGGTTGTATTGGATGAATGATTTCGATGTTAGGCTTAAGAAAACTGACAGATCTCCAAATGGTAACATGCTTGAACGTCTTAGGAAACATGAACCGATGTGTACTAGGTTTTATTGGTTGTATTTAACGCATGAGTAAATTCTAATGATCCCATGTTAGGAGCTTCTTAGCCGGCTCAACATAGGAGTGAAGTAGGCACTCATAGGATTGGGGAGTTAAGTACGCCACCCCATGAATGGTATTAAGGAATACAATCCGTCATCCACGCAACTATAACAAGTAATTAACGTGTAAAAGATATCTAGGGAGTAGTGAAATCTAAGTAAACACATTTCTCCACTTATTGCTCACAACCTTAGTTTAATTTAGTTTTATTTTCATTTCTAGTATTTTATTTTGATTGCATCTTTAGTATTGGGTTAGTTGACTAGCAACTAATTCCGCCCAAATCCTTCAAACCCGAGATTTTTATTTACTTTCTAAAAAATATAAAAATACAAAAATAATCATCCTTTACCTCTAGAACTAGTATTTAGGTTTTCTAATCCTAGCTGAACGATCAATCCCCCGGTACTTGTCACTATACTTTACTACAACGATCAGGTACACTGCCTGGTGGGGGTTGTAAGCTTCTCGAGATCCCTCGAGAGGTAAAGCCTGGTGCAATCCCTACGCATACCAAGCTCCGACGTGAGAGTAAGTACTCATGCTGTCAGAGGAATGTGAGAGTATTGGGATGAGTGAGAATTTCGTACCTCGAAATGTGTACTAAAGTTACCTTTTATAGGTAATGGAAATGCTAGCGTTTCCTATTATTTCGCATATTTGCTATAGTGGCCGAGGTGGGACCTTTTTCGGGCCAGGGTCCGGAGCTTAATCGATGTTTTGTGGACGTGGACTATTTTTCGGGCCGAGGGTTGGTCCGCGAGCGTACTTCAAGAGTGCCACTCAATCTGTCCGTGGATGTCCTTGTGCCCTGCTCGTGGCTTGGGGCATTTAGTTATACCCAGCTTAGTAGGTTTATTGAGCCAAAACCCAATTCATTCCGGGGCCGGAGCCCAGTTTTGCTTATTGGGCCGGAGCCCGGTTTTTTAGTACAGTCCATGCCCAGTAGGCCTGCTGTCCTTACTATACGTCATCATACTACACCAATCGTAGTATACTATGTTGATTCCTATAGAGCTTGCAAACAAAAGGGTTGGGAAATTTTATTTTTCTAAGCAATATACATGCTTAGTTTGGAGAAAATGGAGGTGGTGGTGGTGAGCTAGGTAAGGATGGTGGTGGGTTGGTTAACATGTGTTCAATATATGAAAACATATATTGAATCTCATCCCTTATTCAAAAGATAAGGGTTCGGTTGTGGATGCAACAAAGACAAGTATCACCATGAGCTTCAAGTAAGCTCCAAAATACGGCTTGACCGTTGTATGGGATTTGGAGGATTTGACCAAACTGATCAAGAGTAAGAGTGATGAATTGTAACACCCCTAAAATACCGCAGCGGAAGACTGTGTCATAGGGATGCTACTTCAGGGCACAAAGTACAAGATATAGAAAACGAACTCTAAATGAGACGTTTTTGAAAAATTACCATTCGAATAGATAAAAGTCATAGTTTACAAAACAAAGATCCCAAAGTAGAATAATGCATAAGTTTTTAAAGTGTATCGAATGGTAAACGATAAAAGTGAAAGTCTCCAAAAGCATGCCCTAAGACTCTCAGCTCCACACACCTGCTATCGCCTTTCTAACCTGAGATAAACATGCTTAAAAGTGTCAACACAAAGGTTGGTGAGTTCATAGAGTTTGTCTTAATGCAGTTGAAAAAGCTTATAAAGAATGTTCACACAGCAAAGGCATCGTAAATCCACTCAGTTGCAAGTCCCGTCATAAGAGACTTGTAACCTGTGTGTTCACAACCCACTGCTACAATGTATAGTATGAGTAAGATATGTATAAGTTCATAACAACAGTTTAGCAATTAGTAGTGAGTCTACACTTCATCTCCGAAGACCTCACCTAAGTATGTATACTTCCATGGTTGTGCCCAGAACCTTAATCTGGGGCCATAAGAAGTATATATGTTTCCATGGTAGTGCCCAGAACTAAATCTGGGGCCATTGGAAGTATGTATGTATGTATCCATCACAGTTTAGTATAACATAGTTAAGTATAACACAATCACGTATGTATGATGTCAAGTATAATGTATCAAGTATAATGTTTCCCAAGTATAAATGTTATGTGAATCTGTACAAGTAAGCAAGTAGTAGCATGTATCTCCCCCAAAGAGTTGATAAAACAATTAAAAGAGTAGGGGCTATGACTCACCTCGAAGTAATGATACTTGAAATGAAATAAAGTGAACAACAATGATCGGTTATCTGCCGCAACCTAAAATGAATGATGAATGTTCTAATTTAGATCACCAAATGATGTTATGAATGTCCATGCTCATGTTTCTATACCACTCTAGTCTTTGTAAAAACACTTGTGTTGTCAAAAATATATAATCCAAGAATTTGGAAAAATATTGCTATTAGAAAATATAATAAGCTAGTTGTAATATATATATACTTATATATATATATATATATCGTAAGTTTCCATGTTAGCGTTGAAATATTCGAGTTGTAATCCTTGAAATGATGAAAATATACTCGTAATAACTAATACAACATTAGTTATAAAGCTTGGTTCTTAATATTATGTCTAGCTTATAAATGTACTTCGTAGTTTTTGCGCCAAATTTATATAAAAGCTGTCAAATATAAAATGGTTTTAGCCGATATTCAAACGTGAATATCTTTGTCGTTACTTGTCTGTTTTACTTGTTCTTTATATCCACGGTTACGTCTTAGTATGTAGTAATATATTTTGGAAAGCTCGGCTCCTCCGGGTTAAGTCTAAAGCCTCTTTTTGACCGACGAAAAACGTCCAACAGCAACTAATTTCCAGAAAATACTTTTCGTCAACAATCTTGCAAAAATCATAACTTCTTCGTTATAAGCTCTTTTTAATCCGTTCTTTCGCCTACGGATTCATTTTTGAAAGTATTTTCTAAAAATTTTGCCAAAGTTCCCTTGGTGTTTACTGATTTTCCAGATTTTTACAAAACGGGACAGCATGTCTAAAATAGGTTCCAAATCATGTTTCCAAGGTTAAAAATCAATTTCTACCATCACCAAACCTCTTGTAATCACCACATGGCTAATCTAATCCTACCATACACCTTCTTAGGGTGCCATGGACTCCTAACCAAGTTATTAGAGCAAGGGGATTCATAACTAAAAAGTTAGGGTTTGTATGTTTCATTTTTGACAAAATAAGTGGTGGTATAGCTAGTTGTACATGGTTTTTAGCATGGAAATCATGTAATACAAGTAAAAATAAGATGATCCATGAAAAAAATAAAGTTGAAAACTTACTTGATAAAATGAGATGATTATATGATGATTATGCTTGATGTTCTTGTGTTTTTGTTGCTTGATTCTTGTTTAGGCATGTAAAATGAACAAGTTTTGTGTTTTACTTTATCAAAAATAATGGATCAAGGTGTGGTTTGGTTTTTGGTCGTGGGTTTGCTAAGAGAGAAAGAGATGAGAAGCAATTTTATCTTATCTAAAAGTGTGGTTTTGATTTTGGTTTTTGGTTAATGAAATGTTTTTAAGGTTTATTAGTTAAATATTAGAAATCAATGCATAAGGTTAGGGAGGGGGTTCATGACCGGTTTTTGAAAGGGTTCAAAGTAGTCAAATAGGTTTTGAGTTACTAATTAGTCCTAGTGTAGCGTTAAGTGTTATTACGTGTTATTCGTTAAAATCGGGTAACGGTTTTAATAGAAATAATTGTTCACGAAGTTAACCGGGACAAAATATAGTCATAATAATGTTAAAAACATGTTAAAAATATGTTGGGTACAATTACTGAGTGATCGGGTGATTATTGTTTAGTTTTCACGAAAACCGTCGTTATATTCGTACGCGTACGTTATAAATAAAATAAATTTCCAAAATACTGGGTAACTGAATGTTATAACTTTTATGATGTTAAAATGGATATAAAAATATGTCGGGACCATCGTGGGAATATTTAGATATATTCGTCGTGTATAAACCGGGTGTTAACGTTTACTATAAATACTTATACGTAAAAACGTTAAATGTACTGAATATAGAAATTTGAAAATCCTGAGAGTGGTATAACATGAAAATGCTGTTATGATGATATGCAGACTATCTCCAGTCCGTATGCAGTGTTCTTAGCACTAATGAAATGAATTCGCACCTAAACCAATCCGGTTACGCGAATTTGAATACCCGTAAACTAAATTTACGATAAAATGAGTAATGCAAGTGAATGATGAAATATTTTCCGGAAATGAATAGTGTTTAGTGAATAGTAAATTTCCCAAATGTTTCTCAGAATATCAAAATGACCTCGAAAATGATGAATAGTAAAACGATGAATAGTGTTTTGATGAATAGTGATTTATGAATAGTGTTTTTCCAAAGTTCCTGAAATGATGAGTTGTGACAGTCTTCCCCTCTAAAAGGAACTTCGTCCCGAAGTTCAGTTAATGTTAATCAGTTAAGTGTGTGTGTTTAAGAAAATGTGTCAAAGCTTATGTATGTGGGTTTCCTATCCAACTAGGTATGTTCTCGTGGTCAAACTTGATGAGGCAAACCTTCCCAATCCCGAGCATAGTCCTCAAAAGACCTCTTTTAGGTTAATCATTTAGGTAACCGATTTTCACTTAAGCCCACAACCCAATCAAACAAGAACAGTCATGAGATTAAGCTAAATCGGTTTGAGTGATGACTTTAACTTTTAGCTTGATTTTCGCAACCCAATCAAACAAGAACAGTCACTAGAACCAAGCTAAAAATCAAGGTCTGGATTCAACATCCTTGAAAAAAAGATCTTTTGAAAGATTGGCTCGACTTTGGAATTGCTTACACTAATCAAATTTCTAATGTTAGGGTGACTAAGGTTAATGCTGCTAGGTCTCAGATTAGTCAATGTTGTGTATAGGTCCTATATTAAGACTTAAGTGCTACTAAAATACGATAGTTGTTCAAGAGAATGTACCCGATGTGCTACCGCGGACATGTTGGGTGATAGGATTTCCTAGGAAGTAAGCTCTGCCAAGTGCGGGTGGAATCTCATTGGCCTCATCTCGTGGCCCTTCAATTGCTGCTGCTAAGTTTGGACGATTGCCCCCTTGGTTAAGATTCCTTTTCAACTTAGGACAGGTGTTCCGAAAGTGATCCGGGCTGTTACACTCATAGCATGTCCTTTGGTTGTTCGTCATATTGCCCACATTTACTGGTTCTCTACACTGGTTTGTAAAATGACTAGACTGTCTGAAAATTGCACACACACGGCAGGGCGCAATCTTTTGATGATGAAAATTACATTTCGTACATTTAGGATGCGGGCCTAAATACTCTTTCTGACCAGGATTAGTTGCCGCAAAGGTCCTTGCCCTTTTGTTGTCAGCTATTGTGCCCATTTGCTTGTTTGACTCGCTTGTTCCCTTCCTTTTATCACTGTTCCTCAAGCTTCCATTTCTAACCATCTCATCTGTCAGAGTCCCTGCTCTCAATATTGCACTCTGAATTGTAGAAGGCTCAGTTGTTTTCACAATCCCACGAATTTCTGGGACAAGGCCATATATGTACCTCTCGATCCTCTTGGACTCAGGGGTAACTAGGTGTGGAACTAGTCTGGCTAATTCATGGAATCGATCCGTATAGGCTGCATGTCCAGCCCCTATCATAGAGAGATGATAGAGTTCATCCTCCAGCTTTTGCATCTCGTTGTCCGGGCAGTATTCCTCCTTCAGTAATGCCTTAAAATCATCCCATGTCATACCTACAGCTGCCGCTCTACCCCTAGCTTGAATCTGCGTATTCCACCATGTCAATGCCTTTCCTGATAATAAGCACATGGAATACTTTACCATTTGATGTGCTGCACAGTTACTAATGTCGATCACCGACTCCATCTTTTCAACCCATCGAGTATACGCCAACGCGCCTCCTACACCATTGAAATCAATTGGCTTGCATGACGTAAATTCCTTATACGTACATCCAGTCCTAATGATGTTGTTGCCATTACCATTCTGGCCTATACCATTGGTGTTGTTAATTCCGCTTTCGTGGTTTGCCAAGTTATTCATATGATCGCCAACTTGAGTGACAATAGTGGGGAGAAAGTTTTCAAGTTGTCGAGCGATGATGGCTTCAAAATCAGTATTTCCACCGTCGTTGTTATCATTGTTTTCAACTCCGTGACCACCTCCTCTACCTCCACGTCCACCAGTTCTTCCACCATCGTTACTTGGGTTACTAGTGTCATGAGCAGCTCCTCTACCTCCTCTACCTCCACGTCCACCAGTCCTTCCACCCCTTGGTGTTGCGCCTCCTCGAACAGAGCTACGAGTCACTCTCTTTGGTGCCATGATTTCCTGAGAGGAAGGACATTTAGTGAACGTCAGAGATGAGGGAAAACCGTTGATTAACCAAAGTCTATACTTCACATCCTCATATATAATACCGTGCTGCCAGTTGTTTCCTAAGTTGTGCCAACACCGATCTACATCTGCATAGTCATATATCCACGTGTGTCGTGAAGCACTTATAATTATGTTGGCCACCACAATTATAAATGTTTCCTTTCACAAGTGTACATATCACCACGCACACATATCTCAGTGGTAGACGTTGCTTAAATGGGCATCTAGGGAACGTCACGCTTAGTACAAAGGAACAAAGGATTCTCCCTTAAGTGTTAAAGTCACTGGGAAGTCTAGTTTCTAACGGTTTCTACAAAGTATCTAATAGCGTAGGTCCAAAAATAAATAAGTTACCAGCAAGCGTAAGTGTATGTAAAGTGCAAGGCGATAGGGAGGAGAGTCTACATGTATGTAGTTATAGTCTAGACTCTAAAACAACCTAGTTCTCTATAACCAAGGCTCTGGTACCAATCTGTAACACCCCCAAAATACCGCAGCGGAAGACTGTGTCATAGGGATGCTACTTCAGGGCACAAAGTACAAGATATAGAAAACGAACTCTAAATGAGACGTTTTTGAAAAATTACCATTCGAATAGATAAAAGTCATAGTTTACAAAACAAAGATCCCAAAGTAGAATAATGCATAAGTTTTTAAAGTGTATCGAATGGTAAACGATAAAAGTGAAAGTCTCCAAAAGCATGCCCTAAGACTCTCAGCTCCACACACCTGCTATCGCCTTTCTAACCTGAGATAAACATGCTTAAAAGTGTCAACACAAAGGTTGGTGAGTTCATAGAGTTTGTCTTAATGCAGTTGAAAAAGCTTATAAAGAATGTTCACACAGCAAAGGCATCGTAAATCCACTCAGTTGCAAGTCCCGTCATAAGAGACTTGTAACCTGTGTGTTCACAACCCACTGCTACAATGTATAGTATGAGTAAGATATGTATAAGTTCATAACAACAGTTTAGCAATTAGTAGTGAGTCTACACTTCATCTCCGAAGACCTCACCTAAGTATGTATACTTCCATGGTTGTGCCCAGAACCTTAATCTGGGGCCATAAGAAGTATATATGTTTCCATGGTAGTGCCCAGAACTAAATCTGGGGCCATTGGAAGTATGTATGTATGTATCCATCACAGTTTAGTATAACACAGTTAAGTATAACACAATCACGTATGTATGATGTCAAGTATAATGTATCAAGTATAATGTTTCCCAAGTATAAATGTTATGTGAATCTGTACAAGTAAGCAAGTAGTAGCATGTATCTCCCCCAAAGAGTTGATAAAACAATTAAAAGAGTAGGGGCTATGACTCACCTCGAAGTAATGATACTTGAAATGAAATAAAGTGAACAACAATGATCGGTTATCTGCCGCAACCTAAAATGAATGATGAATGTTCTAATTTAGATCACCAAATGATGTTATGAATGTCCATGCTCATGTTTCTATACCACTCTAGTCTTTGTAAAAACACTTGTGTTGTCAAAAATATATAATCCAAGAATTTGGAAAAATATTGCTATTAGAAAATATAATAAGCTAGTTGTAATATATATATACTTATATATATATATATATCGTAAGTTTCCATGTTAGCGTTGAAATATTCAAGTTGTAATCCTTGAAATGATGAAAATATACTCGTAATAACTAATACAACATTAGTTATAAAGCTTGGTTCTTAATATTATGTCTAGCTTATAAATGTACTTCGTAGTTTTTGCGCCAAATTTATATAAAAGCTGTCAAATATAAAATGGTTTTAGCCGATATTCAAACGTGAATATCTTTGTCGTTACTTGTCTGTTTTACTTGTTCTTTATATCCACGGTTACGTCTTAGTATGTAGTAATATATTTTGGAAAGCTCGGCTCCTCCGGGTTAAGTCTAAAGCCTCTTTTTGACCGACGAAAAACGTCCAACAGCAACTAATTTCCAGAAAATACTTTTCGTCAACAATCTTGCAAAAATCATAACTTCTTCGTTATAAGCTCTTTTTAATCCGTTCTTTCGCCTACGGATTCGTTTTTGAAAGTATTTTCTAAAAATTTTGCCAAAGTTCCCTTGGTGTTTACTGATTTTCCAGATTTTTACAAAACGGGACAGCATGTCTAAAATAGGTTCCAAATCATGTTTCCAAGGTTAAAAATCAATTTCTACCATCACCAAACCTCTTGTAATCACCACATGGCTAATCTAATCCTACCATACACCTTCTTAGGGTGCCATGGACTCCTAACCAAGTTATTAGAGCAAGGGGATTCATAACTAAAAAGTTAGGGTTTGTATGTTTCATTTTTGACAAAATAAGTGGTGGTATAGCTAGTTGTACATGGTTTTTAGCATGGAAATCATGTAATACAAGTAAAAATAAGATGATCCATGAAAAAAATAAAGTTGAAAACTTACTTGATAAAATGAGATGATTATATGATGATTATGCTTGATGTTCTTGTGTTTTTGTTGCTTGATTCTTGTTTAGGCATGTAAAATGAACAAGTTTTGTGTTTTACTTTATCAAAAATAATGGATCAAGGTGTGGTTTGGTTTTTGGTCGTGGGTTTGCTAAGAGAGAAAGAGATGAGAAGCAATTTTATCTTATCTAAAAGTGTGGTTTTGATTTTGGTTTTTGGTTAATGAAATGTTTTTAAGGTTTATTAGTTAAATATTAGAAATCAATGCATAAGGTTAGGGAGGGGGTTCATGACCGGTTTTTGAAAGGGTTCAAAGTAGTCAAATAGGTTTTGAGTTACTAATTAGTCCTAGTGTAGCGTTAAGTGTTATTACGTGTTATTCGTTAAAATCGGGTAACGGTTTTAATAGAAATAATTGTTCACGAAGTTAACCGGGACAAAATATAGTCATAATAATGTTAAAAACATGTTAAAAATATGTTGGGTACAATTACTGAGTGATCGGGTGATTATTGTTTAGTTTTCACGAAAACCGTCGTTATATTCGTACGCGTACGTTATAAATAAAATAAATTTCCAAAATACTGGGTAACTGAATGTTATAACTTTTATGATGTTAAAATGGATATAAAAATATGTCGGGACCATCGTGGGAATATTTAGATATATTCGTCGTGTATAAACCGGGTGTTAACGTTTACTATAAATACTTATACGTAAAAACGTTAAATGTACTGAATATAGAAATTTGAAAATCCTGAGAGTGGTATAACATGAAAATGCTGTTATGATGATATGCAGACTATCTCCAGTCCGTATGCAGTGTTCTTAGCACTAATGAAATGAATTCGCACCTAAACCAATCCGGTTACGCGAATTTGAATACCCGTAAACTAAATTTACGATAAAATGAGTAATGCAAGTGAATGATGAAATATTTTCCGGAAATGAATAGTGTTTAGTGAATAGTAAATTTCCCAAATGTTTCTCAGAATATCAAAATGACCTCGAAAATGATGAATAGTAAAACGATGAATAGTGTTTTGATGAATAGTGATTTATGAATAGTGTTTTTCCAAAGTTCCCGAAATGACCTGAAATGATGAGTTGTGACATGAATTCGTTCTGGATCATGAAAGAGATAAGAATATAACCATAGTCATCGGTTTGAACCGTAACTTGGCTATAGAAGCCAAGAATGAAGCGGGGAACGATAGGCTCATTGATTTTGAAAATACAATCGAGACAAAATTTAGTGAACATTCGTTCGATTTGATCGGATTGGTAATAGAATGAATCAACAACTCGGCCCTCATTAATGTTTCTACCCTCAATGGGACGATAGAGACATGCAATAGTGGGAGAGATGCCGGGAGTAGCGGAGACATTTGGAATATATGCTTTTGTTTCGAAAACATCACCAACCGTGGTTTTAGGCATCATCACCTAAACAAGATAACAACAAAAATAAGATTAAGCTAAAAACAATTAATATGCATATGTTGTATATGCAACATATGTGGAATGTAAACATACTTCAACTCTAAAAACTTAATCCTAGGAAGTAGTTTACAATGTTCCTTGGTTATAATTTTTAACTCGCTTAAAATGTATTTTATGATATTAAGGAGTAGTTATAGAATTAGTTCGATATAATATCAAGTTATCCAAATGCCCCTTTAGACATCATAAGCCACTTTGAAATCTTGGCTAGATATATATTAGATTATATATCTTGCTATTTCTTACGAGTTTAACTAACAAAGAACTTGAAAAACGTAGATTTTGACTCAAAAGTATCATTTTCAATGTTAAACCAAACGCTCCCTTAACTAGACACTTAACGACCAATATATCAATATATATATGAATTATATATCTTGAAGACTTCGACTAACTTGTAATGTGTTAATGAGTTTGACATGTTGTTTTGAAGTTCATATCAACATGATTTAAACCACCTAATGATATGAACCAAAAAACCCTTAATTAAAAAAAATTATTTTATGGTTCGAAATGTATGTTTTAAGTTTATATGAACAATGTTAACGCAATGTGAAAAATTTTGACTAGTTTTTACGGCATAAATCAACAATGTATTTTAAGATAAATTTTTTGAATAGGGGTTTATGAGTGATTCAAATTTTCAACATAGAACGTCGTTATGACTTGGTTTTAGTGTTAATTCTATATTCTAATCCTAAGGGGAGCATTTAATTAAGGAAATCCTAGACTTAATTTTAACAAAATTCGGATTTTAAAGAAAATTGAATAATATGACAAATCATGATTAGACTCAAAATTGGATGAAATTAGATGAAATGTGTGTTGGGAAACTTACAATAGATGTTCTTAATCGTGTTATTGACGTTTGCCCTTTGCGATTTAAGCACGAATTGGTGATTTGGTAGATGATTTTAGTGATTTTGGTAAGTTGGGTTTCGTTCACAGCAGTAAGAATGAAGGGAAATGTGAATTGTGGAGTGTTTGGTAAAAGAAATAAGGAGGAAAACGTTTTTGGAAGAGATAGATGGCCGGCCCCCTTAAACATTAAGGGGACCGCCCTCGACAACAAGCCGGTCCCCTTAAACATTAAGGGGATCGCCCGCCAAAATTCAGGAATTTCGTGAAAAAGATTTTGACATCAAAGTATTTATACATATATATTTAGATTTATAATATATCAAAAATACGTTGAGGTTTATAGGCACGAATAGGAGGTACTTGACAATTTTTAATTGCCATTTCGTTAAATTAAAATGTATCTTGACAATTTTGGATAAAACTATCAAGATGTCAAGTTGACAATTAGTTCGAGGAAAGTGAGGAAGTGTGTGTATTAATGTATATGTATATATATTATATTTAAGGTGTAGTGTGGATTATGGAGTGATTTTGAGAGATGATGAGACAACGACGAGGACAGGCATACTTCCCATATCTATCTGAGATATCTTCAATACCGTTGTCGATGTTGTCAACTATGTCTATATCACCATTCTTCAAATAGTAATGATTCGACCCATTTTCAGTCATCTTTATACAAGGAAAGAAGATCTGTAGACATTTTAACGCTTAAACATCATTGGAATTAATAATAAAAATCAAATTACTGGAACTCATAATAATAAATCTATTTTTTTACTTACCAAACCAACATCATTTAAATCTTTCAATTCTGATGTTTTTAAAACACTGTTAAGATTCTCTTCAAACTTCATTATTCTTTTCTCCAAATCCTTTCCATCATCGAAATCGACCATACGATGAGGCTGTTTTTATAAATATGAAATGTTTTATAAGCATTAAAAAGTTACAACTTAATTTTAGCTATATTATATAGATGAATTACTCACCAGCATTAATGTACTACAGTAAAGATTTCTCTATCCTGAAAGTTCGTCTCGGAATTGCTCTTCATTATTTAGTATAATGCTCCATACATCAATTATAGGTGAAGCAACTTCAACTTCAGGATAAAGGCTCAAGAAGAACACACCTTCTAATTGCAATCCTTTTCCATCGAAAACAATATCACTGCACATTTAAGATTCAGTAATATTTTAGTATTGATGCAGTGTAATATAAATTATGATGTGGTAACATACAAAAACAGATGTAGTGACATATAACCATTGATGCAGTAGCTTAAGAACAGTGATGCAATAATATATTACCCTTCAGGACTGCTGTCACTCCACATGTACTCAACTAGTTTCATTTATGCTTCATTCCATTTTTGATAAATGTGTACTCTCCTATCATAGAATGGTGACTTTATAGCATTAGAGGGATTTACTGTACGCTTTTCCTTTACTATATCATCCTCTTTATCCTCTTCCATAGCTTTTGCGCCTCTCTTTTGGCCTCTTTTAGTTTTTTGTGTATTCTCTTTAATTGTTTTTGGCTCTGCTTTTTTCGTTGGAGCCTTGTGAGCTTTAACCATTTCCTTTTTTGTTTCTCCCTTTTACCCCTTCCCCTTTTTTCCGGTTCCTCATTGCTTGCTGCCTTTTGTTTTGCCTTTTTAACGGGGTTCCTTTTTTGTTGCAGCAACACTTTCTTCCATTTGTTTTTTCTTTAATGGAATGTAATTTATGTGCGCAACAGAGCTCACAGGAGCCGCATCAATCACATGAACAACTGATTCTTTTACCGCATCAACAGTTGTCTTTTTGGCTTCATTTGAGTTATCAACTTTCTCAACATCATAGTTTCCAGAACTGTTTCGTCTTAGCTTTAACTTCGTACTATGGTAGGGCAGAGTTTCATTTGCAGCTTTAATATTTCTTCTGATTTTGTTGCAGTGGCACTTAGTGCATCAGCAGCTAACCCTTCTGCTGCATCTGTTATACCAGTTGACAACAATGGCAGTTTTATGATTTTGTAAACCATATGAGTTTCAATCATAATTTGTTCGCCAACTAATACCCAATCTAGCTGAGATAGTGTAACATCTTCTTCATGATTTAGTTTTCTTCATTTATTATTACTTGAAAATATACCTTTAGGTTCCTGAGATTCGGGCAAAGGTTCAATATCTTCAAGATCATCATACTGCATCCCTTGTGATTGTTTCTCATTCTCATCTGTTGATTGAGATCCGTATTGACTTGAAATTAAATCCATATCAAATGGAACTATAGCGTTGTTTTTGGTCCCAACTAAACCTTTTCCCAGCAAATCATTCTCCTTTTTCTGATTACTTACATTTTCTGAAAATAATTCATATCAATCAAATCATGCTTCTCATTCAAATCATCTTTTGTTCTCTCTTCATTTATATATATGTCCCCATCGATATCATCATTTCCACGATCTTCTTTATTCTGATCACCCATTTGATCATTCTGATAGTTTCCATCATCACCATTCTGCCCACCATTTCCATCATTTTCATCATCACGATCATTTTTATTTTTCTCATTTTCTGCATCATCACCATTTTTATCACCATCTTCTTTATATGATTCAGCAAACAAATCCTTTCTAATTTCAACCATTTTCTTCAACTCTTCATCCTCAGCTATTAACAACTTGTAATCAGTGTCCAACATCAACAGATTGTCTCTTATAATTCCCTTCATTTCCTAAACATTTAAAATAAACAAAATTAGCTTACTGCAATTACAGTGTTTTTTTAGTGCATCATACTTTTATAAGTACATAAAAGTTAGTGCATTACAATTCAAAATCTAGTACATAACAGTGTATAATGGTTTTTAATTAATAATACCTCTAAAGATTTGATCTGAACTCTTTATTTGCTTCTTCCATATCAATTGTTCCATTTAGCACATCATAATCCCCTGTTAGTACATCAATATAGAATTCAATTAAAAATAAACAAGTTTTTCAAAATGTAGTAAATTTTTATATATTATACTTGTTACAATCTTCTTGTGTTTTTTAATCAATTTTTTCTTTTTCATCAGTGCTTCAATCATTTTCATCGGTGGTTCAATCACCTCCACACCTTCCGTAATTGGTAGACAACCAAAACCCAATTCTAGTTCTTCTTCTTGTCTTTGAAACAAAAGTCGTGAACTCCATGCCTTAAACGCTGGTACAGTTTTCTCCACTTTGATTGACTCGGATGTCGTTGAATTAACATATATGATCTGCAACAAATAAATTAGTATTAAAATATAATAGTAATTTTTAATGTATGAGAATGTGAAATATAATTCATCAATGTTTTATGTCTATTCCAACACCTTTCACAGAAACAGTCAAGCATACAATCTCATTTTCACACATCTCGCAAACTACGTTTAACCTAACTTATGTTCATACACCACAAACTAAAAGCTACTTCATCTCAATTCAACTTTTAGTGCATCACATAAACAGTCAAGCATTCAATCTCATTTTCACACATCTCCCAAACTACGTTTAACCTAACTTATGTTCATACGCCGCAAACTAAAAGATACTACATTCAATTAAACTTCTAGTGCATCATAGAAACAGTCAAGCATACAATCTCATTTTCACACATCTCGCAAACTACGTTTAACCTAACTTATGTTCATACGCCGCAAACTAAAAGTTACTTCATCTCAATTCAACTTTTATATTTAGTGCATCCCAGTTTCAAATGCTACTGCATCACATTTCTATATTTACTGCATCATAGTATTTATTATTAGTGCATCACAATAAAACAAAAGATAGAAAACTTACAACAAGCAATAGTAATGGTCCACTGAAATATTTGTTTGGTTTATATCGGGAACATTCCTTCACCATACACTCTACAACATACGAGCACCAATCCATCTGAGACACATTATCAGTATTAGAGAGAATTGGTATAATTCTCTCATTCAGTTCCCTATATTTGTTTCCTTGGCCAAATATGGAGAAGAAGAGTACAAGGAAACCAACTCGAAATTCCAAATCAACTTCTGTTAGACTGCACAAATGTTCCTCCAACTTTGTTATATAAATTTTGATTTTAACTACAACACTTTCCATTACTTCTCTCCATTTTGCAGTAGTCTTTTCAAAAAGGTTTTTCTCTTCAAGTGCTTCAACTTTCATATCCCCTATTGGGATTCCTAACATATCCTGAACCAATTCTCGAGTAATTTTAATTTTTCTTACATCATTCATTTTTATCGAGCAGGTTTTTGAATCAAAATTTCTAACCACCCACATCCCTAATTCTGATGGTGTAGAATAAAAATTGAAATTATTATGAAACTCACCAAATCCCATCTTTTCTAATTCCTCCACCTGAGGAATTCTTAATTTCTCAAGAACCTTCTTTAAACTTCTCGGTGACATTCTTATTTTGATAGATTTGTGTTCGTTCTTTTTAACATCTTTTATAATACCTTCGTCTTCCAACTTAACTTTTTTCCTTTTTAACTTTCTTCTTTGTTACAACAGCCAGTTTTGAATATGAACTTTTGAAATCTGAATCTGAATCCATCTCTATTGCAGATCTTTTACCCTTATTTTTCTTTTTACTTGTGCTGCATTCAGTAACAGAAATGGTATTCTTCTTCTTCAATTTCGGTGCAGTACGTTTAGGATTCTTGTCAACTGTAGTATATTTAACAATCTTTCCAGCTGCATTTTTCCTTTTTTTTGGCCGCATGTTCAAGAATAAGACTTTGAAGTAATTCATTCTATTTTTCTTTAGGAGCGTCTTTAATAGCAGCTGTAACAATTGTATCTTCTTCTGATTCTTCATCATCTATTTCATTATAACCAATTGAAACTCAGTTCAAGTTCTAGTACATCAATGAAACAATCAAACATAAAAAATCACTTTTGCACATCACATAATGTATATTTACCCTAACTTATCCTCACACACCGTAAAATAAATGCTACTGCATCTCAGTTAAACCACTAGTACATCATATAAGCCATCAAGCATACAAACTCACTTTCGAACATCACATAAGCTACATTTACCCTAACTTATCCACACATGCCGCAAATCAAATGCTACTGCATCTCAGTTCAACACAAGTACTTCAAAGAAACCATCAAGAATACAAACTCATTTTCACACATCACATAAGCTACATTTACCCTAACTTATGCTCACACGCCACAAATAAATCGCTACTGCATTTCAGTTAAACTGCAAGTACATAAAAGAATCCATCAAGCATACAAAATCACTTTCACACAACACATAAGCTACATTTATCCTAACTTATGCTCACACGGCGCAAATAAACCGTTACTGCATTTTAGTTAAACCGCAAGTACACCAAAGAAACCATCAAACATACAAATTCATTTTCACACATCACATAAGCTACATTTATCCTAACTTATGCGCACGCGCCGCAAATAAGTCGCTACTTGTTAGCATTAAAAATATTTATATAGAAGTGATGGTCATTCTCATATTGTAACTTTGTGTCGTTTGTTAAGATTAGTAATAGTTTAGTCATTGGGCCTTGGACTTGGCAAGCTAATATGTTATGTACTATGTTTCATAAGCCTAGTTATCCAACCATGTAACCAAGTCCAAGCCCAAGCCCATAGAAAGCCCATAGGGCATCTCATGTTATGAACTATATAAACACCTCAAAGGCTCATTTGAGGTGTGTGCTTGTGTGTGTATTTGTGTGTGTTTTCTTTGAATAAAAGCTCTCATATTTCCATCTCTCTCTACATATACACGAAATACATATACTCTCACCAAGTCACCATCTTTCTTCTTCTAATCTTCTATATTTATGATAAAGTTGTGTAATCTAAGGTCCTACAAGTGGTATCAATCGCCTAACAATGATTTAGGAGGGTTTTGAGTTTGTGTGTTTCATTTTTTTTAAGCTTAATATCACGTTTTTTTTAGAAAAGTTTTTACTTTTCTTGTTTTTCTTGGTTTTTACCACTTTTTTGATTACAAACTAGTGTTATAAACCTTTTCTAACAAGAAAGTTTCAACCTTTTTGAAAATTTCAAGCCAAAAAAAAATTCGATTTGATTTTTGTACTTGTTTTCTAGATCTCGAAAAAGTTTCATAAAAATCATCAAGTTTTGAACTTTCTTCAAGTTTTGGTGTTTTTTAGCCTAGAAGTACAAGAATCTTGGATTGCATAAGTCATTTGGGTGTGCTTTAAGCTTATTCTAAAAACTGTCATATTTTCGAAATCCCAACCATAATTTCGAAATTTCACTTTGACAAGTTTTCGAGAACACAAGAAAAGGCTCCGTTCGTGCTCACCGTTGGATACTCGGTATTTTCTCTCTTGTATAAGAAAGAAATTACTTTGACTTTTGGGCTAAATTTCAAAATTATATAATTTCGAAATTTCTTGTGAAATTGGGTTTTCGAAAAAGCCATAATTTTTCGAGAACTTTGCAAATATTTTCGAAAATCTCATATTTTCGAGAACTTCAGAATTTATCGAGAATTTTCAATTTTTTCGAGAACTTCAGAGATTTTCGAGAACATCAGAATTTATCGAGAACTTCAGAGATTTTCGAGAACTTCAGATATTATCGAGATCTTGGGATTTATCGAGAATACAACATTTTCGAGAACTTTTGGTTGACTTTTGACGACTGAACTTCAAACGGCCATAACTTTTGAACCGTAACTCCGTTTTCGACGAATCAGCTGTCAAAACGACCGTGAGACAGAGAAGAACGACACGCTAAATTGATTTATCGATTTAGGCGAAGTTTCGAGGCCTAAAAACGCTCCGAGAAGAAGTCAAAATTTTCACCATAAAAACTTGCATCAACTCACTCCAAACTCAACTCCTATTTCGTTGGAACGATCCAAGAATCAACTTTATCCATCTACACTTCATCAATGGCAACTCAGCAAGACATTCATGCAGCCGGTGCCGAAAACCGACCTCCCATGCTGTCAAAGGGTGGATACTCACAGTGGGCTAGTCGTATGATGCGCTATCTTAAGAGCAAAACAAATGGAACTCTTCTCATCAAATCCATTATGAATGGACCCTTCAAACCATCACAAGTACTAGACCCTGGTGATCCAAATGGTACCCCCCAGTACAACCATACTACAGAGATCAGAATGAGACTGAATACACTGTGGAAGACAGAAAACAGATTGAAGCTGATGATCAGGCATTTCATTACGTCGTTCTTGGTTTACCTGAAACCATCTATGCTACTGTTGACAGTGAAGTAAGTGCTCATGCAGTCTGGGAAAGAGTCAAGAGGTTAATGTATGGTACAGACATCGGGAAACAGGAAATGGAAACACAATTGCTTAAGGAACTTCGCAAGTTTACTTCAATTCCTGGTGAATCCATAGAGACGTACTACCACAGATTCTGTAAGATCATGAATGATTTATCGAGACACAACCTCAGTCAGACAAATATTGCTAACAACACCATTTTTCTGAATGAGTTACAACCAGAATGGGGAAGATATGTCACTATTGTTTATCAGACAAAGAATTTGCATGAAGTTACTTATGATCAAGTGTATGACTTCTTGAAGCAAAATCAAGATGAAGCTAATGAAGTAAGAGCTGAATTACTAGCTAAAAAGCATGATCCTCTAGCATTAATTGCTGATACACCAACACCTATACCAGTGAACACACAACAACAACCATCATCATCTTCCACTCACAACTACATGCAACCATCCTACATTCAACAACCAACACCGGTCTACCAACAACAATTCTACCCACAGCAACAACAACATCTTATTCCACAACAGCAATACCCACAATTTCAAGAACCAGAATTCACTGAAAATGATGAAGCTACTGCAGCATTGACACAAGCGTTTGCTTTTCTGACAAAAGCATTCCAAGGACGTTATTCTACACCAACAAACAACAACCAAAGGATTTCATCGAATACTCGCAACAGGCAGATCGCTCAGCCGAATTTCAATATGGGCAATGGAGGCCAAATGGTTGGAGTTTATGGGAATCAGCAAGGATATGCTACTGGAATTAACATGGGTAATCAGAATATGCAGAATGCAGGTCAGTATGCAGGGAATCAGTATGGTCAGTATGCAGGGAATCAGATGGGTCAGCATGTTGGAAATCAGATGGGTCAGCATGTTGGAAATCAGAGGGGTCAGAATGTTGGTAATCAGGCAATGGGTAATCAGAATAGGAATGTGGCAGCTCCAGTTGTTGGGAATTATGGAAATGTGAATCAGGGTAATCCGGTAAAGTGTTTCAACTGCCACGGAGTAGGTCATATGGCAAGAAACTGTCCTACTAAGCCGAACAAGAAAGATCTAGAGTATTTGCAGAAAGCAGTTCTGTTGGCACAAAAAGAGAAGGCAGGGTTTCAGTTGAATGCAGAGGAACATGATTTTATGGCTCTTATGGATGAAATGGAAAACAGAGAGGATATCGACGCGAACTACATATTCATGGCTAATCTTCAGGAAGCTAAATATGACACGGATTCTGACACACTTCCTGTTTATGACACCAGTGCACCATCTGAGGTATCAAATTTCAACACATGTCATAATAATGATATATTTGATATGTCTCCTCATGAGGAACAGCATTCTGAGAAGCAAGCACCCACTTATGATACATACCTGGACACGCCAAGTAGTAGCAATACTCCTTCAGCAACTCCAGATGTGAATCATAATGGAGGCTTTGTTTCACAGCATGCTGAGAATGATGAGGAAACACGTGCTTTATTTGAATCATTATTAAATAATTGTGGTATTGAAATCGAGAAAGTGAAAAAGGTCAATCGCGATGTTAAGGCCGCGAATGAGAAATTGACCACTGAGCTTGAGAGATACAAGGAAAATGCAAAAAGTTTTCAAATTCACAAAGAACGCGAGTCAGAATTTGAAATTGGTTATAAGAAATTACTTGTTAAAGATAGGGAATGGAAAAACAAGTTTGCTAATCTTGAAATAAGTTCAACAAAAACCATTAACTCTTTAAAAAAAGAAATTTCTGAATTAACAAACCAACTTTCAAAACAAAAAACAGCTTATACCAATCTTGAAAAAGAACGGGATGAGTTGAAAAAGGACTTTGCAAAGAAAGAAGATAAACTTTTGGAAGAAATCGTAGAGTCAGAACACAAGATTGCACATCTAGAAGAATTGGTGGTTAAGTCGGGTCAGTCAAGTCAAACTATGAAAATGATTTCAAACCAAACTAATCCGATTTACCATACGAAACACAAAATGGCTCTCGGTAACAACAATCCTTGTAATCTCAAGAAAGCTCAGGATGAACAGAATGTTTTGTATAATGGTAGTGTTTTTTACACCAAACATGATCCTCCCGTCGTTCGGGATTCTGTGCAAACGATAGAACATGTCGAAGAGAGCATTATTAAAATGAAACAAAAGGATTTGAAACCCATTGATTACAACAAATTGAACAAACTTTCGGGAATTACTTTTGTTCCACAAAAAGAACCATCTGTGTTTTCCATAAAAAGACCATTCTCGAAAATGTTTTCTAAGAAAGTAGTTGCTTCCAAATCGCTTTCAAACATGGAACAGATGTCTTCAAACAACACTTTTAACTCAAGTGCTGCCAGAGGATATCTTGATGATCTTAAAACAAGAGTTGGGCAACTTAAAACGACTTTAGAATCTAAAACGAGACTTAATGAGATTAACTGGAATTCCACGGTTCATTTACAGCTTAAAAAGATTCTTGAAAATGAATTTGCTCCTCAAATTAATAACATTCATGCTCGTGTAATTCATTTTGAACAAGCATTTTTGAAAGAAACAGCTGACTTCGTCACGGATCACAAATCCCTGATAAAGAAGGCAAATGAATCTTTTGAGCAAATCAATGTTTTGGAAAACCTAAATGATTCTCTCTTCGAAGCTGTTCAAGACGATGAACGACTAAGAGCTGAGACCTCCGCAATTGTTTCAAAATATGAAAATGCTCTTATAAAGCTTGAAAAAGAAAATGTGTCATCTTTTAAACAACTTGATCGGAAAAAGGAAGAATGCAAGTATGACAAATTGTCGTATGAGCGTGACTTAAAGAAAATGAAAGAGCAAAATGATCTTTTGAGGGCTCAGCTTGAAAGTCAAAAAGGAAAGGGTGAGGAAACTAAGTTTGCAAAACCATTGACTTCGGAGAAACCAAATGTTTCAAACACGGTTCAAAAACCAAAAATGTCAATTTCACGGTTTGCTCCAAAAGTCGATGAGAAGAAGGATTTGACAAAACCAGTCACTCCAACACCCTCGCCCAAGAAAAGTGAAAATGATAAGATTGTTGATAAAGGAAAAGCGGTTGTCGAAACACCAAAAGTGATAGCACCTGGCCTTTTTAGGATTAGTCCCACTAATGCGTTTGCCTCCACATCTAAGACTTATGAGTGCATAAAGGCTAATTCTAAAGAATCTAGGGATGCTAAAAAGGACAACAATATAAATCCTAATGTGTGTGCCTTACCTTCTACAGGATTAAAAAGCACCTCTAGGAGCAGCAGACTAAAGCCTAAGAGCAATACAAGGAACAATAGAGTCTCGCCTGTCTCTAAGAGTAGTAGCAAGAATAAAGTTGAAGAAGTAGAAGAACACCCTAGGAATTTATCGCTTTGTAATAAGAGACATGTTTCATCTGAATGTAATGTCAAGAGTACTATTTCTATTGCATGTAATGACTCTGTTTGTTTAATATGCAAGAAATGTTTAATTAATTATGTTCATGATGAATGTGTTTCTAAGAATGTGAATGTTATGCCTGAACAGAAGGATGTTCCAAAAAGACCTAGTGCTAGATCCAGATCCATAGAACGATTAGTTGCACGATTTAGGACTACCACTATTAGTCGAATGCCTAGGAACTATCTTAAGTTTTGTATGTGGATTCCGACGGGTAGAGAGTTCACTCTTAAGGACGGCAAATTAGAAATAACTCAAGCTAAACAAGTAGCAACTGTCTATGAGTGTGATTCTACTTTTACTCCTAACCCCATGGAACCAAATTCAACACGGTTTCCAAATACAAACTCTTCTGTTATTGGCAGGTTATCGAAATATGTCTTTGGATCATCGACTCGGGTTGCTCCAAGCACATGACCGGGAATTTAAAGCTGCTGATCAATTTTGTCTGGAAATTCATGGGAACTGTACGTTTTGGAAATGATCATGTAGCAGCTATTCAGGGTTATGGAGATCTTCAGTTTGGAAATTTTTTGATCACTCGAGTTTACTACGTCGAAGGGTTGGGACACAACTTGTTTTCAGTTGGGCAGTTTTGTGATGCAGATTTAGAAGTGGCTTTCAGAAGAAACACGGTTTTTATTAGAAATTTGGTTGGTGATGATCTCTTAACTGGTAATCGTAGTACAAACTTGTATGCTATCGACATCAACCAAATGGCTTCTACATCACCAATTTGTCTTATGACAAGGGCAACCGAAACTAAGTCCTGGCTGTGGCATAGACGTTTATCCCATCTCAATTTCGACACCATCAACAAGTTAGCCAAAGACAACATCGTCACCGGACTTCCTAAGTTCAAATACACCAAGGAACACCTATGTCCATCATGCGAACAAGGAAAAAGCAAAAGAGCATCATATAAACCCAAAACCGTACCTAGTTCGGAAGCAAGGTTACATATGTTGCACATGGACTTATGTGGCCCAATGAGAGTTGAAAGCATTAATGGGAAGAAGTATATTCTTGTTATTGTTGATGATTATTCCAGATATACTTGGGTAAAGTTTTTGAGATCAAAAGACGAAGCACCAGGCATCATCATCACCTTTCTGAAGCGTATTCAAGTTCTACTTCAAGCTCCAGTAAGGATTATAAGAACAGATAATGGCACAGAATTTACAAACCAGGAGTTAAGAACTTACCTCGAAGATGTTGGAATTACACATCAAACATCAGTTGTTAGAACTCCACAGCAGAATGGGGTAGTTGAAAGAAGAAACCGAACTCTTGTGGAAGCTGCTCGCACAATGCTGATTTTCTCTAGTGCACCTCTATTCTTATGGGCTGATGCTGTAGCCACTGCTTGTTTTACTCAAAACCGATCCCTAGTCCATCCGAGATTCAATAAAACCCCATATGAACTAGTGAACAACCGTAAACCTGACATCTCTTACCTTCACGTGTTTGGCGCTTTGTGCTATCCGACGAATGACAGAGAAGATCTAGGGAAATTAAAAGCTAAGGGTGATATTGGAATCTTCATTGGATATTCAGAAAACTCGAGGGCATTCAGGGTGTATAATCGAAGAACAAAAAGGATAATGGAGACGATGAATGTGAAGTTTGATGAGATTTCACATATGGCTTCTGAGAGATACGCTCTAGAACCCGCGCTTAATCCGATGGCTTCTAATCAAAACAGATTAGGACCCGCACCAAACAATAAGACTTCTGGACACATCAGTTCAGGACTCGTACCTCAAGGAGCTCAGTCATCAAACACGGATAAACCTTCAGAACAAGAACTGGAAAATTTCTTCGAGTTAATGTTTGATGAATATTATGGTGGAACTTCGACTAATGCATCTCAACAACATTCCGCTGCACCCGCTCAAAACCATCAACCACCACCACCACCACAGGATGCATCTACCACAATCGAAGCTGAAGCACCAACTACATCAACATCATCTACATCTACTCAAGCAACTCCAGTACTTGAAACTGTTCTACCAAACGTTGATGAGCAAAACCAAAACACAAATCTTCAAGAAGAACCTACAAATAATTCAAACGATGTTGAGTTAGAAGAAGAAGAAGAAGTATTTGAAAACCCGTTTGCAACAGACTCTGCTGAATCTTCTTCAAGGTTACAAGAACCATCTAACACACATTCGTTACACCCGAGGTACCCTTCTACGTTTCAATGGACAAAAGACCATCCGTTAGTACATGTTATTGGTGATCCTTCAATGCCAGTTCAGACGAGGAGACAACTTGCCACCGATCTCGAATTGTGCATTTACATTTGCTCAATAAGCACCAAAGTACCTAAGAACATTCGGGAAGCAATGGCAGAAAACCCATGGATTGAAGCGATGCAGGAGGAATTTCTTCAATACCTGTTACATGATAGTTGGGAACTTGTTGAACGACCACTTGATAAACGTGTTCTTGATCTCAAGTGGTTGTGGAAGAACAAACTGGACGAGGAAATGACTGTTATTCGCAACAAAGCTCGTCTCGTGGCTAAAGGTTATCCATAAGAAGAAGGGATAGATTTCGAGGAATCATTCGCGCCTGTAGCTAGACTTGAATCAGTCCGGATTTTCTTAGCCTATGCAGCTCACAAAAACATCACAGTCTATCAGATGGACATTAAGACAGCTTTCTTGAATGGAACTCTGAAAGAAGAAGTGTATGTGAGTCAGCCAGAGGGATTCATCGACAGAGATCATCCAGACTACGTCTACAAGCTTAAGAAAGCAATTTATGGTTTAAAACAAGCTCCAAGAGCGTGGTATGACGAACTATCATCTTTCTTGCTCAAAAACAATTTCACAAAAGGAACGGTTGATGACACCTTGTTTATCAAAAAATTCAAAGATGACATTTTGATCGTTCAAATTTATGTGGACGACATAATTTTTGGATCAACCAATCCTAACCATTCAAAACATTTTGAAAATCTCATGAAAAGCAAATTTGAAATGTCCATGATGGGGGAACTAAAATTCTTTCTTGGTTTACAAATACATCAATCCCCTCGTGGTATTTTTATCAATCAAGCTAAATATACGATAGAGATTTTGAAAAAACATGGAATGGAAAATTGTGATTCTGTTGGTACACCAATGGTCACTTCACCAAAAATAGGTGCTGATTTGTTTGGGAAACCCATTGATCCAAAGAAATATCGGAGCATGATCGGTTCTCTCGTGTACCTAACTGCTAGCCGACCCGATATTCAATTTGCTGTTTGTTTATTAGCACGGTTTCAGGCAAAGCCTACCGAACTTCACCTCAAAGAGGTTAAACGGATCTTTCGGTACCTACGAAGCACCATTAACATGGGACTTTGGTATCCGAAGGATTCGGGGTTTCATCTAACAGCATTTTCAGATGTAGACCATGCTGGTGATCAAGTTACAGCAAAGAGTACATCAGGTGGAGCACAATTTTTGGGTGAAAAGCTTGTAAGCTGGTCGTCTAAGAAACAGGATTGTACTGCGCTATCAACCGCCGAAGCCGAGTATGTGTCTCTATCTGCGTGTTGTGCCCAAGTTCTTTGGATGAGGACACAGCTCACAGATTATGGCTTTACTTTTGACAAAATACCTATGTATTGTGACTCAAAAAGTGCCATAGCCATCTCGTGCAATCCCGTACATCACTCTAAGACGAAGTATATCAAAGTCCGCTACCATTTCATCAAAGAACACGTGGAAGAGGGTACTGTTGAATTATTTTTCGTTAAGACTGATTATCAACTTGCCGATCTATTTACTAAAGCCCTTCCAAAAGAATATTTAGTTCGACGAATTGGCATGCGAAGCCTAACTCCTGAGGAGCTAGAACGTCTTCTCGAATCTTCTTGAAAAATGTTTTCAAAACCGCTTCGCTGTAAATATTTTTTGAAAAACAAAATACAAAATTTGAAAAACCAACAAAAACAAAATACAAAAATATAAAATTTTAAAAAAAAATACAAAAACAATATAAAATCAAAAAATCCAAAAATATTCTTCTCACGACATGTCTCTCGTATAAATCAATATTCTGTACGTTTCTAGAAATGTCATTCAAAAATGATACGGACATGTACAGATGCTTGAGCGGGAGTTCTTTTTAATGTTTTTCTAAAACATGTCGTTTCTCAAAATTTTCTTCACTATGGTTTTCGTATACATCAGTACGAAACCCGAACTTCAATGATGACTTCTGATTATTTTCAAATCAAGGATTCATACGTTCAATGACGAACTCTTTTTCAAAAAGTTCGAGTCTAAACAAACGAAAAAGATTTCAAGCATAAACTCGTTTTCAAACAAAATTCTTGAGCACTTTTTCAAGATTGTTCAACAGATTTCTCAAAATCTCTCAAAATTAGTGCTCAAGATAACTCCCTCAAAACCCTTAATTGATTTTTAAATGTGCTATCATTAAGGGGGAGTACAAAAACAAAATTGTTCCGAATTCATGCTACAACAAATCTGCCTTTCTCTCCAAAAAGCCTTTTATTAATCAGTTGATATCAAAAATATCACGATATGCTATTTTTGAGGGGGAGAAGACATGATTAAAATGTGATCAAAGATGTTTAAAGAATGTGACTGAATCTCAGAAAAGCTCGACTCAGATAGTACCAATGAATTGACGAAGCTTAAAATGTCAGTAATCGAAAAGACTTGTCCTGGACGGGTAATAATTTCAAGCTAGTCCAACTAGTGATGTAAGCGTGTCTCGAATAGGACTTGTCTGAGTAGAATGTACCGTATCGAGAGACTTTCTTTGGACTTGACCAGGACGGGTAATAATTTCAAGCTAGTCTAACTAGTGATGTAAGCGTGTCTCGAATCGGTCATGTTCACTGAAAGTGGATCAATTCAAAAAGTGCAAACTCCTCACGCATGTGCAAATTTCTTAAAAATTCATGAGCACATGTGAAGGGGGAGTCCTTCAAAAGAAACAAAAACTCTCAAAGTGTCAACAAAAATGTGTTTATATTCTTAAACACTTTGAGAGATTTTCAATCAAAGGTTTCATGGCAATTATAGGATTCATGGAGTAATAAGGTGACTAAGGTTAGGGAAAACCGTCCTATGATCCGCCAGAGCCGGAGGGATCTACCCAAGGACAATTCCAATAGATTAGAATTAGAAGTCCTTAGGTATGATTGAAAAAAAGGAGAAAATGAGAGAGGAGAAAGAAGGGGTTGAAGAATTAAAAAGAAAAGTTATGAAAAAGGGTGAAAAGAAATAGCCCTCCAAATGTTCAACCTTAGGGCAGACACCGGGTTCAATTCATATGCTACTGGTTGTTACTAAGGTGACACCGGTATTGAAGATAAAGACGTCATGGACCCAGTGACGCACTGCACTAAACCTTCTAGCCACTCAAGTTCTCTTAAAAGAGCTTGTTTCATTCTCACAGGGAACCGGCGTAATCTATCGACCTGTCTCTTAGAGATGGTTGATATTGAAGCAGGAGACCTCTCCCTAATCTCCGCATAGGAAACCAAATGTGCACTTATCGAGTCTAGAGCCCCGAGATTCATCAAAAGATCTCATAGGAACACATGATATTACTACACTGGTTGTTCAACATTAAGGACGCCAGATGTAAACTTTAGAGTCCTACGCAGATCCTAGCAATCTGCCAGAACATTTATGAGAGGATTCACACTTGTGATTCTCAATGATTGAATGGAAACTCCTGCCAGGGTCAACATCAAGCAGCCCTGACATCAGGTCACTTCGGTAATTCTTTATGGATTACGCTTAGTGTTCGCGGTGGTTTCAAACGGTCTACAGTCGTGGAGTGATCCCCAGTGACTCACCCAGTCATTGAGCTACTAAGTAGGTCTCGTAAGCTCTCTCGAGAGTATCTGACATGGGAACGGCCTTGGGACACTTTATCTCCATGGCGACAGATTCCACGTGCTCATACATACATCTGGAAGTTAAAGAAAGCTCCCTCAAAGATCTATACAACACAAAGTTCAAAGAAAGATTCTACGCGAAAAAGAAGAATCTACAAAGTATAAAGACTAAAGATCAAAGTGAAAGAAAGGGAACTACGTGCATATGAATATCTAAATCCAAAGATGTATGAGCATGTTGGAATGGCAAACAACCACCACAGACCCAGAAGTGACGAAAGGCAGATAACTCCACATCACAAAGGAACAAAGAACGATGAAAAATCAGTTATCGAAGATCACAAAGCATGAAGGAACAAAGACTAAAGACTATTCTGCAACGACACACAAAGTTAAAGACAAAGAACACGGAAGACCCACTCACGTGGAGCATCATTCGAATGACCACCCCTTAGGGGGAGATTGTTAGCATTAAAAATATTTATATAGAAGTGATGGTCATTCTCATATTGTAACTTTGTGTCGTTTGTTAAGATTAGTAATAGTTTAGTCATTGGGCCTTGGACTTGGCAAGCTAATATGTTATGTACTATGTTTCATAAGCCTAGTTATCCAACCATGTAACCAAGTCCAAGCCCAAGCCCAAGCCCATAGAAAGCCCATAGGGCATCTCATGTTATGAACTATATAAACACCTCAAAGGCTCATTTGAGGTGTGTGCTTGTGTGTGTATTTGTGTGTGTTTTCTTTGAATAAAAGCTCTCATATTTCCATCTCTCTCTACATATACACGAAATACATATACTCTCACCAAGTCACCATCTTTCTTCTTCTAATCTTCTATATTTGTGATAAAGTTGTGTAATCTAAGGTCCTACACTACTGCATTTCAGTTAAACCGCAAGTACATCAAAGAAACCATCAAACATACAAATTCATTTTCACACATCACATAAGCTACATTTACCCTAACTTATGCGTATACGCTGCAAATAAATTGCTACTGCATTTCAGTTAAACTGCAAGTTGTATGCTTGATGGATTCTTTAATGTACTTGTTGTTTAAATGAAATGCAGTAGCAATTTATTTGCGGCGTGTGGGCATAAGTTATGGTAAATGTAGCTTATGTGATGTGTGAAAATGAGTTTGTATGCTTGATGGTTTCTTTGATGTACTTGCGGTTTAAATGAAATGCAGTAGCGATTTATTTGCGGCGTATAAGCATAAGTTAGGGTAAATGTAGCTTATGTGATGTGCGAAATTGATTTTGTATGCTTGATGGTTTATTTGATGTACTTGCGGTTTAATTGAGATGAATTAGCATTTGATTTGCGGCGTGTGAGGATAAGTCAGGGTAAATGTAGCTTATGTGATGTGCGAAAGTGATTTTGTATGCTTGATGGTTTCTTTGATGTACTAGTGGTTTAACTGAAATGCAGTAGCGATTTATTTGTGGCGTATGAGGATAAGTTAGGGTAAATGTAGATTACGTGATGTGCAAAATTGATTTTGTATGCGTGATGATTTATTTGATGAAATCACTTTCACACAACACATAAGCTACATTTACCCTGGCTTATCCTCACAACCGCAAATAAATCTCTACTGCATCTCAATTCAACTTCTAGTGCATCACATAAACAGTCAAGCATTCAATCTCATTTCACACATCTCACAAACTACGATTAACCTAACTTATGTTCATACGCCACAAACTAAAAGCTACTACATCTCAATTAAACTTCTAGTGCATCATAGAAACAGTCAAGCATAGAATCTCAGTTTCATGCATCTCCCAAACTACGTTTAACCTAACTTATGTTCATACGGCACAAACAAAAAGCTACTACATCTCAATTGAACTTATAGTGCATCATAGAAACAGTCAAACATACAATCTCAATTTCACGCATCTCCCAAACTACGTTAAACCTAACTTATGTTCATACGCCACACAGTAAAAGCTACTACATCTCAATTGAACTTCTAGTGCATCACAGAAATAGTTAAACATACAATCTCATTTTCACACATCTCGCAAACTACGTTTAACCTAACTGAAGGATCGAAACATATGTTGATTATGTGATTCGGGAGGTCGGGTTTGCACTTCCATGGTTAGAGTTTTAGAGAGAGAGAGAGTAAACTAGAGAGGGGAAGTTTCTTGAGAGAGAAAACACCTTATGGGGTATGTGTATTATGAGAAACAACCAACCTTTCCAAATGAGGTGGAAAGGCTATATATACAATTACAAGTATACGCCCTCCTGCGGGCTGTGAATCAGGTATACAGTGGGTAAAGACCCGTCCTTCTTCCATGATGTTACCTAAACTAAACTAATATCTAACTAACTAATAAACTAACTACGAGCTATCATAATGCTATTACATCATTTAGGTGACCGAGTCTTTTATAGGAATATTCGTATTCCTAACAATCTCCCCCTAAGCGAGGTCACCTTGGAAATTAAGCTCTTTGATCTTCAAGCATTCTTTTCTTTATAGCTCGTAGGTTCTGATTCTTCACTTTTATACACACTTTGTACTTCAAGCAAGCGAACTTGTGATTTGAATTCCTTTGTGATGTGCGATCTTTGAGCTTCTTTGAGATCATCAGCCAAAGTAAATCTCCAAGCTCATCCATAGTCGTATTGCCTTCATGTGATGTAGTGACTAAAGGACCATCATGCTCACACCCTTCTGGATCAGGAGACTTAGCATTGGAGTTGTGGATCAGGAGACTTTTTCATAAGAGTTGCGGAAACGTTGTTGGTAGTCTCTCAACATTTGTTGTAGCAAGTCTCTCATCTTCTTTGATAGTGTGGAGGATGTGTGAGCATGAGGTATGGATTGACCCGATTTAGCTAGAAACTAGAGCCATCAACGCCATCTTTATATGTGTCCCTGAAATAAAACAGTTAGCAATAAAGATAGAGAACAAACATGGCTTTGTCATTTGTTCTGCGAGGACAGACTACCCTCCGGTTTTGTAAAAACCGACCTGTGATCAGGTAGAGTCTCTTTTAAAGAAGACTCTCCTTGACAGGAATTTCCAGCTTGTAGTAATGAATTTTCCAAAGAGTCCACTTCGGAATCTTCATACTTAGCATGTTCTCATACCGGAACGTCTCAAAGCAGACAACACGATAGAGTGAATCGGCGAATAAGTATTCACGGATTTATGAGAAATTGATTTATAGAAATCACTCGCGTGTCATATGATAAACATTTTTTTTGAGACATGACGAGAGTTTTATGCTCAGAATCACATTTCCATCAAAAATACTTTTGTTTGAAATAGTGTACACAATCAATGTGCTCGAAAATTAGTTTGTGAGCACACTGAGAGGTTGTTTTGCAAAAGTATCCGTCAATCCATATCCTGGAACAAGTTTGATTCAATATTTGAATCGCACCATTGTTGCTTTCCAGTTGTCACTTGATCATTGATCCAAGATGGATCTCACATGTCACCTACCAAGAGCTTGAGTGATGTTCGCTCTAGAAGGATTTCTATCTTCATTGTGAATATTTTCATATCACTCGGATATTCTGGCAATACCACAAGGATAATGCGTAGGACTCTAAATATTTTATCTTATTTTCCACATCGTGTGAAACAATAAGCATATTTGGAATGTGTCCTATCGAGATTTATGGATGATCTCTTTGGCTCTAGACTCAATAGTGCGTTTTGATCCGCTCCTAGAGACTAGGGAGGCATCTCCTGTTTTAGGTATCAACATAGCTCACAATGAGCTGTCGATACATTGCACAGGGTTCCCCGTGAGAATGAAACAAGCTCTTTTAAGAGAACTTGAGTGGTTGGGAAGTTTAGTGCAGTGCGTCACTGGGTCCATGACGTCTTGTCTTCAATACCGGTGTTACCTTAGTAACCGCCGGTAGATTATGAATTGAACCCGGTTTCTGCCCTAAGGTTGAATATATGGAGGGCTATTTCTTTTCACCCTTTCTCATTACATTTCTTTTTCATTCTTCAACCCCTTCAGTGCTTACCGAAACTTCACCACTAGAACCTTATTGGGTTTGTTCCAGTCCTAGCTCTATCTAAGTCCGCACTCTTCCCCTTCCCATCTTTTCTCCTTTTTTTCATATCATTCCTAAGGACTTCTAATCTATCAATGGATTGTCCCTGGGAAGATCCTTCCGGTTCTGGTGGATCATGGGAACTCATACCTAACCTTAACCAACCTTATAACTCCATGCATAAAGAAAAATGGTCGGTCTTTAGTATAACTTCCACAAACGCCTTTTGCTCCCCTCAATATGTGCTTCGATATTCGAAAGATTTTAGAACACATGTGGGAGCACATTTATTGAGTCCAAAGGATCACATTTGATTATCAGATTCCATATTTAAATCACATTCTCTCCCCCGATCAAAAATTTCAAATCTTTTGAGATTTTGGATCCCAATTGATTTAAATAAGTTAGAAAACGTTTTGGGAGAGAAATGCGGTTAATTTTTAATATTTTTTGATAAAAGGAACTTTTTCTTGCTCCCCCTCAAACAGTGAGGGAGGTTGTTATGTGTCAGATTTGAAGAGTTTACAAAAGATTCGAAGTTTTTAACGAAAACCCTTTAAAAATTTCTCATTCTGACACATAACCACCACAAAGTATATTGTTGCAAGATTTTTGTACAATGTGTGAGGTGTTTTGATGATACATAAAATTTTGAGAAATCACTCTCCCCCTCAATCAATGATGGATGATAAAACATAAATATTTTCATAAAAGATTAAAGTCATTGATTGAGTGAAAACGTTATCAAACTTTTGAGTTCAAGTTGATTTTCAATCAAAATCTCATGGTACCACCAAGTTTTGCACAAATACTTTTTGGAAAAATCATAGAAGGGAAAGTATTTGGCGATAAAAAGAAGACTTCTCTTCTTTATCAAGAAATAATGCACTGAAACGTACATTAGATCGAGGGTGCATGAATATAAAGTAATTCACGCTTGGATGAACGGCACCCTTTGCTAGGAACAACCGTCTTTTTGGCGACGTGTTTTCCCCATTATGAAAAACGGGTTGCTATCTGAAGTAATAGCAAGCCATATTTTTGAAGTCCGGGTTACAGTCTGAAGTAACTGTAAGCCATAGTTTTGAAGTGCGGGTTGCAGCCTGAAATGACTACAAGCCATATTTAAAGAAGATTTTGAGAAGCGACATATTTTAGAAAAACATTATTTAAAAAAATAGAAAAAAAAACTCTCGCTCAAGCATATGTATGTTTCCGTGTCATTATTGAACGACATTTCTAGAAATGTACATAATATTGATTACACGAGAGACATGTCGCGAGAAGAATATTTTTGGAATTTTTTATGTTTTTCCGATTTTTATGGATTTTGTTGATTTTATAATTTTCTATTTTCTTTTTGGTTTTTAAAATATGTACAAAGGATATTATGCAGTTTAAGAGGATGTTGACATGAATACCGAAAAGAGGATATCGGTCTGCACGTAGTAGAAGTTAGTAGTCAACATCTCTTAAACTTTCACCACCAAAGCGTTCGAGGCTCCTAAATTGTCGACCGAACTTGAGCCTTCTCAATGTGAAGCTTTGATAGCTCAGCAACATATCATCTCACGCTTGACTAGTTCTTCTCAACTTTCTTCCCTGCTGAAGGCTGAAGTAGTGTGTACCAAAATTATCCAGAGACCACTTCCCCCTAAGTTGTAGAAATGATGAAATCAGTCTCATTATATGAAGCTCATAAACCCTAAGTACACACACAATCTATTGTGTACGTCTTTTGTCGTCAGAAACTGTTTCTTACATCTCTTCCCCCACGTAGTTGGAATAACACACCAAAAGAACGAGTTAAAACACTGATTTTCTCTGCGGTTATGACATTTGTCTTCCCGGAATAACTTCAATTAAGATGAAGTATAAAGCTTATCATGTGTACTCGTTGTGCGTTCCGATGTATGTCTCCTTCCCCCTTCCCCCTTGCTGGTTTTGATACCTCAGAATCAGCAACACATTTTATGCACATATTATTGAAATCTTGTGAGAAGAACAAAATTAGCTCAAATGTATCTTGTGAGAATCAACTTGCTGAAGAGCAATGTGAGCACATCTAATTAGGTATTAACTTAGACTTATCACTCTCCCCTAATTGGTGCTCTCCCCCAAACTGGCAACCTTTCAGATGAGTGCCTTGAATATGAAGAAGTCTTTTGATAATTAATTGCATATCGTCTTTAGTCTTCTAACATGCATAAGAAAATATAGAACAGACTGTAGACTCGACCTTCTTCACGGTTGACCATTTGGGGAATAGAATATCAACATCTTCGTCTTGCCAAATGCATTCCAGTCATATTACATATAACAAATCAGCCCATAATGTACACATGTACCCAAAGACAAGAAGAAACGATAACACCAAAGTAACAGGTTGAAGCACTGATCATCTCTGCGGATAGCGACTCCGGAATAACTGATTAAGCTCGATCATGTGAACCTGTTGTGCGTCCCTGATGTACACATTTCTCTCTCCCCTGATGGTTGCGATTAATCAGCCCGTGGCGTGCACATGAAACGATAATACCAAAGTAACAAGTTGAACCACTGATCATCTTTAATTTGTTTCATAAGACATTAAGCCCGATCACGTGAACTCGTTGTGCGTCCTTGGTGTACATATTCCTCTCCCCTGATGGTTGCGATTAATCGGAATCATCATACTGATGTGTACATGAAGCATTAACTGGAAGCCCTTCATCACTAATAATATCAGCCCGGAAGAAGATGTCGATAAACCCTCATGAGTCCTGAACTGAAGATTTCAGGAGTCATGAAATGATGACTAATTGAGTTTACTCCCCCTCAATTAGGCCATCGTATGTAAAGTGCCTTTTCGAAACTTGTGAAGTTTCTGAATCAGCTCCCCCTCAAGCTGACCATCCTCTTTTATGGATTCAATACATTAAGTCATGATCATGTTTGAGGGTCTTGATGTTAACCATCTTCTTCTTTATCTCCCCCTCAAAAATGGCAAGCAAATGACATTTTTGCCATAGTTGAGATTCCATGATGGTTGAGATTTAATCATGTGAAGCATAAATATGCATGTAGGCCCAAACACTGCTGCGAAGAAGATGATGATTAAAGCTCTCTTGTAGCAGTCCCTCTTTTGTCTCCTCATCAGTGGCTTAGCAAATGAAGAGTGCAATTAAGCATATAATATGCTTAAACCACTTGTAGAAATATGTTGAACTGTAGAGGGAGTAAATATCTGCGTACAAGAGCTGAATGACCATTTTACAAACATCATCAACATTTAGTATCTTCATCCTTTCCCTTCTCCCCCTCAAAAATTGCATATGCCTGTTTGCAATTTTTGATTAAATAAGTGAAGCACAAAAATATAATCCAATGTATGTCGATCCACTTGATGACTGTACAAACATGGGAAAAGCATGAAGCTTGTTGATGAGAATGGTCATAAATAAGAAGATTTCTCTTCTTTCTAAGATAAGGCGCACTGAAACGTACACCTTTCTTTTCTTTGAGGAATGGGGCCTGAAGTGATATCTGCAGACACCATAATGTTGAAGAACGAGGCTTGAACCGTAGTGTCCAAATGTCATCTCTCTCTTTTCTACTTCTCTCTGCTAACTCGTAACCAACCCCATTATCATTCTGTCGGCTCTTTATCATGACTACTGATGGAGAAAAACCCAATATGATGAACTTGAGACTGAAGTAACATAACCCGAACTTGTGACTTAAGCTTGCACTAATGTATGACAAAGAGCGTTCGAGCAACATCGAATCCCTAAGTACTCTATACTCTTCAACCAACCAACCATCAAGTATAAGACGTACATCAACTCTTGAATATCCACAACTTCGTGTGATACTGAGCACTACAATGTAACTCCTTAAAATGATAGTTATTTTGTGGTAATAGAAAGGAAGAATCCCAAAAATAACTAGATATCCAAGTCTTCGTCATTGTAAAGGTTAAAGGCTCGAACAAGGATCTCGAAGAATCTTCATCCAACCACCCCGATATCTTCAGATACTAAGTACATGCACCCGTGAAATTTTACTTCAACCTCAAATAAATAATAATGAATTGACGCGCGTAGTCACATCTTGTGGTTTAACTGCCCAAATCTAGCCCCTTGGATGTTTGGAATGAACTTTGATAATGGTTTTATCCCGATCTTGTCAAACACACATAACCTCATAAAAACACATAACCCCGTATAAATTCGTTATAACCAAAAAGCCATGAAGTATCAACACACATCCAATATATGAAGCACACACTTTATCCCTTCTTCAAAGTCGAAATCGTAGCACCAGAATCAAATAAGATCCGGAAGTGCACTTTTCATTCTCAAGGATAGTTCCATCATCACGGGATTTTACAAATCTATGATTTAAACCGAGAAATAGATTCTTTCGCGGAATTTTACAAAATCAAGAAGAAACCGCGAGACAATAATAAATTGAATGTGTTATGACAAGTTTGGTTTTGGTGAATATCTGTTTAGGGAAACATGCAGGAGCTCAACAACAACAACAATTCTTCTCACATATGTAGAATACTGCACAAACCATACTTCCCCCTGGAGGTTGACCTTATATCATCAAAGTACATGTTTCTCCCCCAATGATGGTTTCGAGCTTTCGGAAGCATCATTTGACGTGTACGACCATATACCCGAGAAGCTCTTATGAAGTATCATTGAAATTCTGTAGCATCAAATATCCCATGAGAATTGCTGATCATATCTCAACCTGTGAACTCTTTGGCAAGTAACCCAACCTCGTATTCTGTCGGCTATTTCAGTGACTACTTGGCGAGGTAAACCCGATATACCCAATTTGAAAATGAAGTAGAATTCCCTAAATTTGTTACTTAAGCTTGCATAGTTGTTGGAAGAACGGTGTAGGGAATTAGTGCACCATGCAAATCTCTGAGTACTCAATACTATCAAGACAAAGTATGAGACTTTAATCACCTCTTGCGATTATCCACAACGTCTGATGCGTGTGAAACTGAGTACAATAATGTAACTCCTTTAAGTGATAGTTAACCAGGTCTTCAACCATCCACCCCAACTGCTGGTAACTAGATAAACCAAGTCTTCAGCTTAAATCTTAAGCACGAGCAAGTTATCATTGAAAGTCATGCATCCAACCAACCCCGACTTCAAGATAAAATAATTCAGGAGCCTTCGTGAAACCCACTTCAATCTCAAATAAGAGATACCAAATAAACTTCATGATCATCTCATGCGGTTAAATACCCAAAAACTAGCCTTTTGATTTGGTTTAATGGTTGAGTTTGTGATATGCCCTAATTCTCTATATACCCCCTGTTCCGCGGATCGAACTGGGGTTTTGTATGTTAAGTTTTGACAAGATACTAATCATTTTGTGAAACTTTGTGAAACCAATCATACCAATCATTTTCCCGAAGCTCATACCAAAAATGCATACAAATTATTAAACCAAATTTTATTGTCTAACAAAATTAGCAAAATGATCTATAGGAGACAACAACACTCATGTAACAATGTGTAGCACCGACTGTCTAAAGGAGTGGTTTAGTCCAATTAAAAAAGACAGTCCACCTCGTGTGTACACTAAATCTGGCCCAAGTCAAAAGTAAAGCCCGTTCCAAATCCAATACATATACATAAGCTTGTGGGTATTAAAACCATGTTAACCCTAATCACTCATGTTAGCATAACCCTAAAACACACCTCTTACAATATCCGCCCCCATCATCTCACACCCAACTTTACTTATCCATCTAATCTCGTCTCAGCTTCTTCAGCACAACATATTCATCTTTAAATCTAATCTCATCTTATCTTAATCAAGATTGCTTGAATAACAAACACAAAAAACGAATGAACAAAAACTGAAGCACACTCCATTCTTATATCACCACTTAAACATGACCTTATAACCCCTGAATACGCAGCCTCATATCTAATCATCTTGATATCAACACCTGAACTTCAGACATTAACATAAACCAAGAAGTCGAGCACAATCACCCTTGCAATATACTCGTTAATTTTGACTTCAAGATCCTTACAAGGGTCTAAGGTAGGTTTATTGTTTTGTTGTTTTCATTTTGTTTCTGTGTTTGTGAACGAACCAGGGTTAGATTATAACAAGCTTTTTACAAATATTTTCCTTTTAGTTCGGATATTATTGAAGTATAATCTTCAAAAAAATATGGTAGATGATGAGTTTTTCTTTGTTCGTGTGTAAGATCATCTCACTGTTGTTGTACCACACGAAAAACAAAGGAAGCAAGCTGAGATCTTTTAAAAAAATTTACTTTTCAGTTTTATTCGAGTGTTGTAAGTTGAGGAGTGATTGACTCCAAACGGTTAACCTAAACTGACTAGGGATGGTCAACAAGGTTAAACAGCCTAGAGTCAATGCTCCGCGGAATATAGTGGTTTCCCCGGGTCGTTATGTCCCGACGAGGTGTGATAGTTATAAAACGGTTTCGTGATCGGGTGAATTTGGACAGGAAAAGGTTTGTGAGTGATTAAACTAGGGAATCTACAAATAAATAGCTTATACAAGCTATAAAGATGATTACGTGAAAGTTAGATACCTAAAAAACGCTTGAAATCTAAAAACGCGTACGTTTACGTTTGAAATAACGCGAATGTACAAAATCTAAAGTGCTCACAAGTACCAATCTTGCCATATTCCAATAATATAAGGACCATGAATTTATTTTTTTCATTTTAAAACACTAGGGACCAAAATTGACAAGTTTGCAAAGTATAGGGACCAAACATGTAATTTCCACAAAACTTTCACCCAGGGACCCATTTTGATAACTTTTGATTTCCCAAGGTCCAAGAATGATTTTTCTTTCAAAAATATCCCACCAGGGACTAAATCTGCCAAAATCTAAAACTTCAGGGGCTAAATTGTAAATTTCCAAAACTTTTCCAATTTTTCACCAAAGGACAAAATATGACAACTTATGTTTTCAAAAGGACCTTTGGTGTTAATTTTCCATATTTTGAATGACCAGGGACTAGTTTTGTCATTTTATGAAAGTTGGGGGACTGAAACTGCCAATTTTGCAAACTTTATACATTTTTCATCTGTTTTTGCTCATTTTGCATCTAAAACATATAAAACACAATTTTGAAATATTTTTAGTATTTTGATGCATTTCTGATTGTTTTTGTATGTTTTGCAGTTCAGATTTGACCAAAAATGATGAGTGTTTGAGCACTCATCAAGGAGATGGAGATATTGTTGTACCCGTGAGATGTTAATGTGATTAGGTTAGTTGTTGGATTAGATATGGATTTGTATTGTTAATGTTGGTCGATTTGGTTGTGTCTCTTCTCTTATTATTAAATTTTGTTCGACTGTGATGAACCAATGAGGATCTACAACAGATCTGAGGTTATGAGTTGGTACTATTGGTTTGTGGT
This sequence comes from Artemisia argyi, assembly GCA_030686995.1. Classification (NCBI taxonomy): domain Eukaryota; kingdom Viridiplantae; phylum Streptophyta; class Magnoliopsida; order Asterales; family Asteraceae; genus Artemisia; species Artemisia argyi. The sequence goes on from CM060684.1 coordinate 122,604,874, forward strand.
TAGTCTTCTACTTCATCTTTTTCTTTGGAACAAACTGCAAGTCGAGGTAACCGCTATGCAAAGGGACACAGTATGGGAGCTAACCGCAGCACCAAACCGCAACACATAACCGCAGCACCAAACCGCAAGTTACAATCAAGGAAGTACCCAGATCACTATCACCCAGTTTTGTCCCTATTCTGTTTCCAGCAAAACGTTGCCAAGAACATCAAACCGCAGCTAAGAGAGTATGCACAAACCCAGATTCCGGCCAGATTTTCAGACCAGATTTTTCTTTTTTCGACCACAAGTTTCACATATCCATTTAGTTCTAGTTCTACTTGCACACATATTTCAACAGTTACAATAATAAGTTACAAGACTTACATATTTAAACATTTAAATATCAACAGAAAAAAATATTATACAAAAATTGATATTTAAAGATGTTGAATACATGAAAAGTGTATAAGACTGTTGCCAATAACGTGGCACAAAAATATTTCGGATACAAAAAACTTTATGGACAGCTAGAAAAAAAAATGAACCACAACAATCAACAAAAATAACACAACCTGGCTCTGATGCCAATTGAAGGATCGAAACATATGTTGATTATGTGATTCGGGAGGTCGGGTTTGGTGGAAGAACAAATCCATGGTTAGAGTTTTAGAGAGAGAGAGAGTAAACTAGAGAGGGGAAGTTTCTTGAGAGAGAAAACACCTTATGGGGTGTGTGTATTATGAGAAACAACCAACCTTTCCAAATGAGGTGGAAAGGCTATATATACAATTACAAGTATACGCCCTCCTGCGGGCTGTGGATCAGGTATACAGTGGGTAAAGGCCCGTCCTTCTTCCACGATGTTACCTAAACTAAACTAATATCTAACTAACTAATAAATTAACTACGAGCTATCATAATGCTATTACATCATTTAGGTGACCGAGTCTTTTATAGGAATATTCGTATTTCTAACACTAACTTATGTTCATACACCGCAAACTAAAAGCTACTTCATCTCAATTCAACTTCTAGTGCATCACATAAACAGTCAAGCATACAATCCATTTTCACACATCTCGCAAACTACGTTTAACCTAACTTATGTTCGTATGCTGCAAACTAAAAGTTACTTCATCTCAATTAAACTTCTAGTGCATCACATAAACAGTCAAGCATACAATCTCATTTTCACACATCTCACAAACTATGTTTAACCTAACTGATGTTCATACACCACAAACTAAAAGCTACTTCATCTCAATTAAACTTCTAGTGCATCATAAAAACTATCAGTTTTACAAAATCTTTTTCACACATCTCATAGACTTCATTTAAGCTAACTTATGCTCATATGGCACAAAATAATAGCTACTGCATCTTATTTCAACAACTAAAGCATCTGATTAACAAAACTTACTTGATATTTTCGTAATCAATTTTTCAGCAGCTTTAATCAACGATTTACTCATTTTATTTTCTAAATTTAAAAAAAAAAAAAAAAAAAAAAAAAAAAACAACTATTTTAGATATCAAATCGATGAAGTAAAATAAACTATTTTAATAACACACTTACTAGGTAGGACTTTCTTCTTTGCCATTGAAGATCCAGTGATTTATAAGAATTTATTAGGGTTTTGATTTTTAGAGAGAGAAATGTGAAGAAGTGGAAGAGAGAGTGAGGGGAAACGATTGGGTTTTTTTTGGGAAAAGTGAAACGCGTTTTGGAATTATTAATGTGGCATAATTTTTATATATTACATCTTTTACCCTTCAACTTTCTCTTATTTTCAAAAATGCCACTCCGCTTTTTTAATTTTGCAATGTAATTTTAATGGTTGAGATCGCTTCCTACACTTTTTATTATAACACCATTTTTAGAATAACCCTATATATATATATATATATATATATATATATATATATATATATATATATATATATATATATATATATATATATATATATATATATATATATATATATATATATATATGTATTGATGCGTGGGAATTGCACCAGGCTTTACCTCTCGAGGAATCTCGAGAAGCTTACAACCCCCACCAGGCAGTGTACCTGATCGTCGTAGTATAGTATAGTGACAAGTACCGGGGGATTGATCGTTCAACTCAGGAATAGTGTCGTTAGGATTGAAATTAATCTAACTAGGTCTAAAGGTGAAGGATGATTCTTTTTGTATTTTTATATTTTATGAAAGCAAGTAAAAATCTCGGGTTTTGGATGGAGGGGCGGAATTAGTTGTTAATCAACTAACCCAAAAGCTACTAATTAAACTAATGTGCAAGAAAAATAAACTAATTTTCTACAAGATAAGTGAAGCATGTCTACCTATGATATGTTACTCCTTGCTAGCTATCCAATTCTACCTATTGAATTGTCACACCTTGTTTTAATTGACGGGTTGTATTCCTTAATACCAATCATGGGGTGGCGTACTTACTTCCCCAATTCTATAAGCTCCCACTTCACTCCTATGTCGAGCCTGCAAGAAGCTCCTAACATGGGATCACTAAAATTCGCTCATGCATTAAATACAACCATAAAAACCTAGTACACATCGGTTCATATTTCTTAAGACGTTCAAGCATGTTACCCTATGGAAGTATGCCAGTTTTCTTAAGCCTAACATCGAATTCATTCAATTAAACAAGAGACAATAGGAATCAAGAATTATAAAGTAAACCAATTAGACCTATCGAAGTGTCACAACCTAATTGATAAAGATATACACAAATATCAACAAGGAATCAATAAGATCTAATCAATTATATATAAGTTTCACATAATCATAAGTAGACACAAGGTGAATTAGCAAATCATAATCAAAGAAGAGCAAACAACAATGATAATGGAAAACATAATTAAGATATAATCAACAAACCATTACAAAATGTTTATGGAGTGATTGAAATTCTCTAAGTTGCTGGAAAAACACCTACCTAAACCCAAGAATCGACCTTAGGGTTTAGGGCTTACAAAAAGTGAAGTTATGATGTTATATTATAGCCAAGTTTCTGTCGGAAAGGCATGACGGCGTCAGCTCGGTACACATGATGGCGTCACACCCATTTTTTTCACCAAATTGTAGATTTCTTCGTCCTTTTCGCGTGGGCTTTTGAATCACCTAAATCCAAGTTCGTATGCAAAAGTTATGAACAAAACAATATCAACTACTCCGCGTGCCAGTTTTGATAAGTTAACACGTGACGGCCTTGGGTGACGCCGTCACGTTTCTTCTGAACTGTCACCACGTTTAAACTTAAGGCCGTCACATGAATGCTCTTGACGTCGTCAGGTGCTGTTCCCAGCAAGGAAAATTAAGACTTTGCCGTTTTCTTCACTTTTATGCTCAAAAAACGTCCAAAATGCTCACTTTTCCACAATTCACTCCAACAGTACTTAAAATCACAAAAGAAACGATTTAGGGCAATATTTGATCAAATAAATTCGAATTCGGGCTTAAATGACCCCCTAAAAATGGATCATTTTTCGCCTTATCATATATATATATATATATATATATATACATATATATGTGTATATATATATATATATATATATATATATACACATATATATGTATATATATATATACACATATATATGTATGTATATATATATATATATATATATATATATATATATATATATATATATATATATATATATATATATATATATATATATATATATATATATATATATATATATATATAGGGGCGCGTTATATGCAGTACCAATATTAGATGCAGTACTTTACAGTACCATTTTAGACCAATCTAGACCCTTGGATCATTTGATCAATGGTTAATAATCCATGATGGCATTTAGGTAAATAACTCATATTTTTTGTTGCTGGAAATTTAGTATTAAGGGTATGATAGTAAAAAAACCATATATATTTTCTTTTTGATTTTTTCATTAAAAGACATTTTGTAATTTTAACTAAATTCTAGGAAGTTGAAATAATTGAAAATTTCAATAACTTGGGAATGTCTTTCCTCGTAGATTTTTTATTTTTTATTTTTATTTTTATTTTATTTATTATTATTATTTTTTATAAATGAGTTGTGCATGTATGCACTTTTTCATTTTCTGAAAATCTCATTAATATTCTATGTAAACAATATTTTCTATTATGGCATTTAGCATTCATATTATAAAACGAAAATATAAACATTATGTGTAAATTTGATATCTCATGAAATACAATTCAAACACAAATGTCTAAAAGAATAAACAAATACATTTTATTGATTATACATGTGTGCACTCTCATGATCTATTGTTTATACGTGTATTCACATTCATCAAATGCACTTGTATCTTATGCTATAGTTGTGGCTTTACACCTTTGTCATGATTAACTTCTCTTTAAAAAGTATGTACTTGTTGAAAACACATGTGCACTCGTTATACTGGTCATAGTTGTCAGCATTATCAAACATGCTCAATACCTGAAAGTACAAACAATTGTTAGGTTTCTTTATCATAAACAAATAGTAAATATATATGCACAATCTAAACACATATGCACAATCAGTTACATATATGCATACATCTTTTCCTAATTTTTAGCAATCTTAAAACATATATGTACACCCCTTTAATTTATTTAATAACATTCCAATAACTTTATGTTAAACTTATAACATACATGCACACGCCTTTCTGATTTTATACTAGCCATAAACCTAACAACACTCCAATAACTTTATATTAACAGATATATATGCACACCCCCTTTAATTTATTTTATTGCAGCCGTAAATCAGAAACGCAACATTCCAATAACTTTATATTAACCTTATAACAGACATGCACACCCCTTTCTGATTTTAAAACATATATGCACACTCCTTTAATTTATTTTATAGCATCCATAAATCAGATACGCAAACATTCCAATAACTTTATATTAACCTTACATGCACAATACACGATGATAGTATAAGAACCTAATTTTGTAGATGTTTTAAGTAACCCATGTAACTTTCACACAAATAAACTAGGAACGTAATTGGTTGCATAAAAAATATTAGCAACAAATCCTTTTAATCGATTTTAAGCTTAAACAAGTTGCTCGTTAAACATCATAATATACCTTTTTCTGTAGTAGCTTTTTCCAATCAAAATCAACATTCTCACTCACTTGCCATCCATACTCCCTTGCGTCCTACACGTGCTGAAACTAGGATCAATTAAAAAATGAAAAAATTGTAGTTCCATTCCACAGAAAGAGCTTAGATAGATAACAACCAAGTAACGTTACATACAAAAATAGCATTTAGATACCAAATTCATTCAAATAATATGCAACTATATCAACCTAAAACACATATGCACTAGAACATATGAGTATCATTCCAAAACACATATGCACTCTTTATTTAGGTCATGGTCTCCATCTTTATAAAAGACGTTCAATACCTGAAATTATAAAACAATTGTTATTTATTTTATCAAAAACACATATGCACAATCTTTACTTATGTCATAACTTCATTATTTTAACATATCCAATAACGTAACACATATGCACACTTAATTTACCCAATTAGATTGCAAAACATAAATTTATCTCTTGACTGCACTTGCGACTCGATCAACTTGTATGACATATATTAATAAAACTTCGGAACATTAAAGAGCCATTTATATAACAATTTACAATTGTAACAAATATCCAGTAGTAATAAATCAATTTAATCATTAAACAAAGATGCAACATACTCTTGTGTTACACAGAAAGAAATTCAATACCAACATTAATTTCTAGAACCTGAATTTTTAGTTTGACACAACATCGAACGTCATCTTGTTGCTCCTTTATTTTTTCCAAAGTATTTTATCATAACAATTAAAAGTTGAATTCAAGGAGTTTAATGACAACATCAACTAAGTCCTTCAAGAACATTTGCAAGCCATAGTTAATTTTACCTACTGATCCTATGTTTTTTGCCTAATGGCCTAATATGTTTATGTAACAACCCGCATTTTCAGGACATTTTTCCTATTCACTATTCATCAGTTACTATTCACCGGTCACTATTCATCATTTTCGGAGTCAGTTTGTGATTCCGAGAAGTGTTTCAAAATTTTACTATTCATATGACACTATTCATTTCCGGAAGGAAATCATTATTCACGATTGCTGTTCATTTCATCGTAAACTGAGTTTACGAGTGTTCAAATTCGCGTAACCAGTTAGGTTTAGCTGCAAATTTATGCATCATCAGTAGGGACACGTCATATAGACTGGAGTAGTCTACATATTATCAGTAACGTCATCAACACTTTAGATCATGCACGGATATGCATTATTTCCATTTACGTATGCTTAATTTGTAATTAACGTTACCACTCAGTTTTTACTACTAAAGTATACCCAATACTCCCGACTATGATCCTAAAATATTTTCACACTCATTTTAATAATATAAAAATTATATTATTAGTTTACCCGGTGTTTTCAAATCAATTGCTATATTTTACGGCCGGAGCTTATTACTCTGTCGGTTTGCGTTATTTCAACCCGATAATTATTTTAACACCCGATTCTCATCAAGAATGTAATTTCATAATTTTTACAACTTCGTCATATTTTATTTCAACTCGACACAATTTATTTTTAGTTAACTCGGTACCCGATAACACCCAATGTACACTTAAACCTAACTAATACTTACACTTCCTAGACAAGAACATTGATTAGCCCACCCACTCTTCCCACTTTTCTTCCATGTGACACCTTATTAAACAAAGACCAAGACCATAAAGACTTTGACTAGACCAAATATATATACATTATTTCACCACATTTCTTCATTTTAACACATCAAACAAAACACCTAGCAAAAAGTTCTCATCTCCTTCTTTCTCTCTATATGAATCGGCCAAGAAACACAACAAGGAAGAAATCACTAACTTTTCAAGATCCAAGTGTTTATCAAGTTCTAATCATGATCTAGTTGGGGTTTTGTGGTAAAAACCCTAGGTTATTATACATTTTCTCCTCAAATCACCTCAAATATTCAAGTAAGCTTCAAGAACACTTTTGATCTTTTCATACTTTTATTTACTTTATATTTTTATGTATTTTCAAGATATATTGGTAAAACATGCAAGTATGTATGATCCATACCACTTATTACTCATTTCTTTTCTTTATGAACATAGATCTACAATTTTAACTAGCAATCTTATTAGATACACTAAGATTGGTGATGTCTAGGAACCCATGACACCCTAAGAAGGTGTATGGTAGGACTTGGTACTTGTGGAGTTGATTTGAGATAGTTTGGTTAAGTTTTGAACAAGTTACAAACTAGAAAAGTTGATTTTTACAACTATATAAAAGCTACTGTCCATTTTTGTTAAACGTGGGAAACTCATGGTCTAGGGTGTAATTTTGAACCAAAGATTTAGAAAATACATTCCGAGACGAAACTATGGCCGAAAACGGGGATAAAAACGAGTTAATAACGAAGGAGATATGATTTTCCGAATATTAACAACGAAAAATACTTTCAAATATAGGTTCTGTCCCAAATCGCCAATTTCAGAAAACTCAGGGGTTTCCGGGTAACATTGGGTTAGATATTCAGAAAATGCTTTCAAAAACGAAACCGTGGCCGCTTGAATCACTAAAATCCGAGTTACGACGAAAAAGATATGCTATTTTCAATCTTAACAACGAAAACTATTTTCTGAAACATAGCTTGCTGTTGAACAGTTTTCATGGACTGTTTCGAGACGTAAAACTTGATCTAGCCGTCCTGACTTATCAAAAATATATTAGTATGTTGTCCCACGATTCCGGGGATATAAAGAACGTAGAAAACGAGCTTATAACAAAAAAGATACAAGCGTTTGAACTTAGACGATTTTTACAAATTTCCATCAGCTTTTCTATTATTATTTTGCCGCAAAACTGTCTTTGCGAGACACCACTTTCTTGGCTGTTTTTCTTCATGATCGGATCAATTTGAGTCCGAGCCGTAGTTTTATGAAATCAAGATCTTCCAACAAGCTTTTCAAATCAATTGGACGTTTGTCGAATAGACTTATAACGAATAAACTACGACCTCATCTATATGCCCGATAAACTATATATATTTTGACAGCTTTTACTATAATGAAATTTTCTAAGTATTGAACATAATACTTTCAAGTAACAACAATAAGAGTCGATTTTCTCATCGATCGAGACCCGTATCGCCAAAAGTTAAATGGCACGACTTCTAGATATTGTTACAAGGTTTTCAAAAACGCCGAGTTTCATCACTAACCCTTAACGTACAACATTTCGCGACTTGTTTTGCGAGGCCATTTTGGGCATATTTTCAAGTAATGAAAATGTTATTTTTGCGACAAAAACCTTATATTTGCCGATAGAACACCAAACAAGGATCGTGGAGTACCGTTTCAACCTATTTCCATGAAAAGTGGTTATTAACCTAACGAGACGTCAAAAACGTATTTGTCGACGATAAACGTTATTTTCAAAACTAATGAGTGGTATCGATAACATACGTCTTTGCATGTGTAGCATCATTTCATTTCTTACATTAGATCATACCATTCATATTAGGTTGCGGTTAGAGATCGTGCCTCATTTCTATGTATTCATTGTTGTCATCGTAGCTATTGCACCAGGTGAGTTCATAACCCCTACTTTTACTTGTTTCACAACTGTTTTGGGGGAAGATACATGCTCCTTACTATTTAGATTCAATGCTTGTTTTACTTGAACGTGATTCATTTTCTCAAACATTACTGGATGGTTGAAATACTTGATTGATTACTTGAATACATTATGAATTACTTATTCCATCCTTGATTTTTTTTTTCTTATGAACACAAGTTCTGGCTTTTGCGGACATAAATATAAAACTGTTACTTTGCCTGAGTTACCTATTACTGCCACTGAAGTCCCCTTTATCATGAACCGTTAATTACATGCGTGTGAGCGCGAATGCTGTGGATAGATCTATTTGGGTTGACACCCCGTCCGAGTTGGTCGCGCCAACCTGTCAAACGGACGCATATCATTCGGATTACTTCCGAGTGTCTGGCAAGCACTTAATTGGGGCATTTTATGCTTGATTGCATACGATTATGTCGAGCTTCGGGGTCATGAGCTTAGGCACTGTATACCTTATTTTTAGCTGTGACATTGTATTTGTTATATTGTCTTGCTACTGAAAATCTCGTGCTCCGCAAATGACTTGTTTACTTAAACATATTACTTTTGGCAGTGGGTTGTAAACACACAGGTTACAAGTCTCTTATGGCGGGACTTGTAACTGAGTGGATTTACGATGCCTTTGCTGGGAAATACTTGATTTCTGGAAACACTTGTTTACGGGAAATACTTGTTTACTTAAAACTATGAACTCACCAGCTTTATGCTGACGTTTTAGCATGTATTTTCAGGTTTTAAGCAATGGCACGCTACTGGAGGTTTTGGCAGGGCATGGCATGGTTATAGAAGACTCTGATATTCATTTGGGGACCGTTTTAAAATTATTTTAAGGGCCTACTTCCGCACAAATTTTAACAATGTAAATTCAATACTTTTGATTAAGCTATTTTATTCTAAATGATTCAAGTGAAAACCATTTTTGAACTTGTGTTATAATACCAATTGAGTTACACCCCAGCTACATGTATGCTTCCGCTGGACCCGATTCTGGGGGTGTGACAGTTTAACATATTTGTTCTTAAACAACTACAATCAGAATTCACTTACCAATACTAAAACCGCTACACAAATTGATGCAACTCGAAATTTGGAAGAATTCCACATTGAACTAAAGACAACTAAATGATAGTACTATAGCAAAAGGAAAGCTACTTGAGATCGACATGCCGACACTCAACAACGCATTTCTTTTTTGTGAAAAACTAGAAGGGGGGGTTGAATAGTTTTGCGTCTTTTTCGTTTAATAAAAATTTGCTTTCTAAGAATTGATAGTATTTGTAAAAACCGTTAAAGCTAAAGTATACAAACAAACTAGTTTACATATATCACCTAGACAATACTTATTTAAAGTGTTGAATAGAAATTATGATTTCATATATCCCACTTAAATACAAGTTTGTACTAATATAGATATATGTGTCTTAGTAGTTGTATATACTTATGTTTAACTAATGTATAATTGATGTTTTGAATGGAACCTAGTTTGATCTTTATGTGAATTCAATATATGCACAACACATAATATAGACAATTTATGAAAAGCTAGTAAGTAAGCAAGTAAAGAGTAAGAGATGGAAAGATCAAACCGAGAGACAAAGGATTTATAGTGGTTCGGCTACAAGGACACCTTCCTTGCCCTACTCTACTCCCCGAGCACCTAACTCGAGAGTTTTCTTCACAATATCAACAATCTCCCTTATGGCGGAGAAAACCTTACACACCAAATTTACACACCACTTTGCACACCAATTTACACACCAATAATCACACCGCAACGTCTTCACACCTAAGTCACAACTTCTACACACCTTCTAGCCACTAAAGTCTTTGCACCTTCAAAGCATTAGTGTCTTGACACCTTCAAGCCACTAATGTCTTTACACCTTCAAGTCACTAATGTCTTGACACCTTCAAGCCACTAATGTCTTCACACCTTCAAGTCACTAATGTCTTGACACATTCAAGCCACTAATGTCTTCACACCTTTAAGTCACTAATGTCTTCTAGTCTTCTTCACTTTAGACCCTCAATATCTTAACTACAAGTTCCTATTGCTACAATCTCCTATCACCACTACTATCTAACACTTCTTCTTCACTTCAAGTTTCACCTCACACTTACAACAATCCTAGATTCTTCAACTAAATCTAGCTAACTAATACATACACCTTATTCACCAAAGGATGAAAGATTTACAAGAAAATATAAACAAGCAACTTAGATAGCAAGATGATACTAAGTTGCAATACTTCAAGGAGAAGTATTCTTCTCTTTGCACTTTGAATGTTGAGGCTTGAATCACTTTGAAACAAAGATCAAAGTATATAAGATCAAAGGATTTTTAGAGAAAGGAAATGGATGTTTAGATCAGAAAGTTTCTAGTGCAAAAAGGTGAGGAAAATGTGCAAAATGATCCAGTATTTAAAGGGCCAGATTTTACTGTTCGGGAGCGTGCCGGTCCCCTTAATTATAGGCCGGTCCCCTTAATGATTAAGGGGGCCGCCTAGTAACTTTAAGGGGGCCGCCCTCCTGAACGTTTGAAAAGTTTTTCTGGATAAAATTTGCCCTTTTTGGTTGGAAATTTGAAATCATATCTTTGTGGTTTAATAAAGCTATACCAAAAATGATTTACAAATATTTATAAAATGTTAAAAACATTTTATAAAATGTTATGTATTAATACAAAATTTCCTTTGATCTTATAATGCATTAATCACTTTGTTTATTCATACCTTAAGTGATTAGATGGTGAAAATGAGTATTTACTACTAAATACTTGTTTACGTCATATCCTTTGGTTGATGAGTTTTCATTTTGTGATTATCAAAACTTAGAGATATCGAAAGATATGAATAATGTTTTTAGTCAATTATTTATATCAACAATCTCCCTCTTTTTGATGATTACAAAACCTAAACTCATTAAATCCAAAAGTTAATTTTTAGACAAGTATTTAGTGAGTTTATATTCACTTCTCCCCCTTTTTGTAGAATCAAAAAGGTTTAAGCCGATAATAAAAAGGCTCCCCCTTGATGTATGCTCCCCCTCGTTTGAGGACACCAAGGGTTTGAGCTATGGAACTCTTGCAAGAAAAATATTAGAGACACAAGCAAATATATATTTAACATGATAACAACTAATAGCATGGCAAAGAAGAATTTTAAACACACATAAAAGCATTCATTAATTTAAAATGATTATGTCAACTACGCAATCATTGTTACATAAGCTATAATGATGGAATCCTAATACTAAGTAGAATATCCTATTGTGCCAACAAAGAGTATCATCAAACTTTCTTAAATTCCAAAATGGTTGAGGTGTTTTATTTGAAAATGAGAAAGATAAGCATATAAAATGCTTGGGTGAGAATGGTGAATGGGGATCATGTTGGTAGCTTAATGGGGTTAAACATTTGGTTGCATGGATGTTGGTTGGTTTGGAGATGTGGAGCTTGGAGGAGGTGGATTTGAAGTTGGGTTAGTTGGTTGATGTTGTTCAAGTGATGGTGTTTGCTGAGATCTAGTAAGAAGATACTCAATCCAAGTGAAGTGCTCATTCAAGGCAATGGTTTGTTGTTGAAGGAAGAGGCAACAAGGGCAATTGTTAACATGCTTCTCAATTTGGTTTGTGTTATGTGGTGATGATGGTGAGCTTGATTGTGGTGGATCCAAATTGCGTTGTGCAAGATGTAATGCTAAAAGAGCATTAAGCTCATGAGCCTCTTTTAGCTCCTCAACGAACTTCAATTGTTCGGAGGAAGGTGATGGTGGTGGAGCTTGATAGTTATCTTGGGTGAAAGTTTGAACTTGCAACATGGGAGAGTCATGTGAAGTTGTAGGATGTGGTGGTGGTACTCTTGGTGGTGGAGACATGATTGAGCTTGGGTAATCATGAAAACATGATATGGGTGGAAGAGATGTTTCATGAGTTGATGGTGTTTTTGTTGAATGAGCAACATGAGAAGTATTGATTGAGAAATTGGGATTATTGTTTTGGGAATGGGCATGCTCATCATAAGAAGAAGCATGAATGAGGGAATGAGTGGGTGATAGGTTGTGAGATGAATCATTCTTGTGGGTTTGAGGTTTGGTAATTGGTTGACTTGGAACAACATCACTTGAGTTATGACAAGAATCAAGTTTTCTCCTCCAAACGGGTTTGACGGAGATCCTTGCGGTTCTTGAAACCTTAGGTTTTTGGTTGTTGGGAGATGACATGTTTGGGTGTGATGGCATTAATGATGGGATAAGGGTATTTATAGTGTATGAGAAATGTTGATTAGGAAGGCAAATTTTGAGGGATAGCATTGGACAAAATATGTTTGTGAATTTTGGGAAGTATAGGCTGAAATGGGTCAAAAAGTGATAAAGAAAACAGTATCCTCGACCATCAGATGGCCGGTCCCCTTAATCATTAAGGGGGCCGCCTTATATAATTAAGGGGGCCGCCCATCTGGTGATTCCCAGAATGCCAGAATTGGGTTTTTGGCAGAAAATTTTCAGAAAGGTTATGTTTTGGGGTTTGGATTCAAGCAAGTTCAATTCTTTGAAGCAATATAGGGCATACTATTCATGAAAGTATAGAGTGATATGGAAACAATTAAATAAGATAATTAATTTCTAATCATCATGCAATCTATTAATTTATCAATTAAGATGTGCAACTAAGGAGGCAATAAGACAAATTAGTTAAATGTATAACTATATGAAAATGATAATATGTAGACTAGTGCAAACATATTGATGAAAGTTAACAATTAACAAGTAGAAGAATACAAATGCTATGTAGTCTAGTCAAACAATTTGCATCAATTCTTTAGAAGCAATATAGGATAAACTAATCATGTATCTAGAGAATGTAATAAAGATGAGTTAAGTAGGCAAATAATTTCCAATTTTCATGCAATCTACTTATTGGTCAATTAAGTTTCACAACTAAGGAAGCAATAAGACATGCTAACCATAATAAATTGGCTAGTTTGAACGAACTAGTGAGTGCCTACAAGAAACAAATTGGAAGTAATGATTGTATGGGCTTTAAGATTTGTTACAAACAAGATCCATATGGGCAAACCATGATTCTCAAGAAATGATTTGATTAAATTGTGAATGTCATTTTTACATAAATGCAAGACATATATGAGATAATCAAAGAATGTTTTAGGCAAAATGTTTTTAGTTTTATTCAACAATGTTTGAAAGTAAGTTTTCATTTAGATGTGAGAGTGTTGAATGGGATATAACCTAACATCTATAGTTCCTATGTTTTCGCATGCTTATCTAACTTAATGCCATAAATCTGGAAATGAAAGAATTTAATGAGAAGAAAAGTTCATAAAAGTGAACTAGCGTTAGGTATATATAGGAAGTGCAATTTAATCAAGTTGGAGAATGAGTATGAGACTATTACTAGTGGTGCTCAATTCAGGCTAAACACGACCGTTTTTATGGGTTACACACACCCAACTTCTCACATAGAAGCAATTCAACCGTTAGGTTAAATTGAATTTCTAGTCAATTGATTCTCCAGTAGTCATTCTCTTTTTAGAAGAAATTGAGTTCCTAAATTTACCTATCGAAGATTACCAAATATGAAGTTTTCTTGATTCACTAATACTTGGCTTAATGTTTTGAAGTACATTCAAGTTTGTATCCCAATAAAACAAATTTTGTTTTGTTTCAAAAAGAAAAATGTTTCTATCTTGATAAAGATCAAAATAATGTTATGATAGCTTATGATTAAGCATGTTGTTTGAAGAAGCATGAAATAGATATTTGAAAGATTTTAATTCAAAGAGAGAAGTTTTTAAATATGATGTTTTGATTTTGACAATCAAAGAAATTTCAAGAGAAAGATATACTTCAAGAGAATCGATTAGGCCCATTGTCACACATCATCATCTCTAATGGCAACTAAAGATGTGAAAGAGATATGGTAGATATTAAACATCTAAATGCAATGAGATAGGAAAGGACAAAGAAAATCATCAATGAATACAATATAGACATATGTATATATATGTATGCATAGAAGGTACATTGTAGTATAGAGTTACTAGCAAGTCTTAATTATCTATTAATCCAATTAGTTAAGAACATATAGATTAAAGTAGTCATAACAACAAGAGAGTTAATTGTCCTAATATCATGTATGTATATATTGGTATTTATGATCTAAAGGCATAACAACTTATGGATTAAATCATATTAGTATACTAATCATGGCATACTATGATATATTGTGACATTAACAAGGTTTTGAAAAGAAAACTTACCTCAGGTCCAGCTTTCCTTTAAGAGTGGGCAAAAAAAGCAATAGAAGACGTCTTAACATTTTGCCCAAAGTATGTAGAAGTAGCAAAGACGAATCCCAACGCAATAAGGATCAAGAATGGTAAAACAAGAGTCCTCCAAGAGTGAGATGTAAACCGCCAAGATCATAGATGACCGCAACCAATATATAATCAACACGTGTGTAGACTACAAGTGACAAAGATCTTGGTACCCAGATTCTCATGGGTCCGAGTTGATTAGTGGAGAGCATCCAATGCATTTAAATGCACATGATGAGGATGTCATCAAGAAGTACAAGAATTCATCATTTGTTTGTTTTAACAAGCAAACAATAGCTTTCTTGACTAGAGAAATAATCAGTGGATATAAATAATAAAAGTTCTAAATTTTTCCACTAGGTTTAACAAATTTTATTTGTTTTGAGGTATTCGTTAAGTAATCATCTTCAGTAAATCCTAAGCCGGTTTTATCATAAAATGACTTTTGAATGTTAAGTAGATATTTTAAAGATTTAGAACTATTTTCAAATTTAGCCAATATTTTTGCTTTTTCTTTTTCCATTTTGATTTCATGTTTGTAGTCTTGACAATTTTTACATTCAAGATCAATTTCAATATTACTTTCAAGTCTAGACATTTTGTCTTCTAAAATTATTTCTTTTTCAAAGTTATTTTCAACGGATGTTGAAGATTCATTCTTAAAAATAATTTTTGATTCAATGTTGCAAAAGTGTTTGAAGTTGTTTTCCAATTTTGAAAATTCTAATATAAATTGATCATAGCAAAAATGTTTGGTTTTGGATTGTACCTTATTTGTAGTTGTACAATCTTCACATGCTAAGCGGTGATCAATTCTATTGTTCATGTCACTCCATGTTTTGTTTGTAGTGTTGCTTGGATCTTGAAGCATGTAATCCTTGCCGTCACCACTTGTATTCTCATTAGTTAGAGAATTCATGTAAGCCATATTTTCGTCATCTTCATTTTCCTTGTTGCACCATGGTTTATTGACATACTTTCTTCGGGTTAGACACATGTGTTCTTCTTTATTTGTACCTTCAATAACCATATTTGAACTAGTAGTACATGTGTTTATTTCAACTAAATATTTATCTATTAAATTTTCTAGAGTAACTATTTTATGTGCAATATCAAGTTTATCATCTTTGGTTTTACATTTCTCTTGGTGAAATTTTAAAAGGCATTTCCAAATATCATTTGCCGTTTTATAAGGAAGTAATCTTTCATATTCAACTCTTGGTAGAGTTTTGAAAATAAGTAATTTGGCTTTAGTGTTTTTATCAAATTTGGTTTGAAGGTTATTATATTGATTTTGAAAATCCATTTTGGTTGGTTTAAGATCACCAATTGAAATGATATGCCAAAGATCAAGATCTATTGATTTCACATAATTTTCAAATTTGTTTTTCCATTCAAGAAAATGATCATTTTCAAATAATGGTGGTTGTTGCATAAATTCCCCTTCTAAATATTTTTCAAATTCCATAGATCGTTACAAGTTTTAAAATACAATCTATTTTAAAAATCTTGCTAGACGTGGCTCCTGATACCAATTGTGAAAAACTAGAAGGGGGGGGGGGGGGGGTTGAATAGTTTTGCGTCTTTTTCGTTTAATAAAAATTTGCTTTCTAAGAATTGATAGTATTTGTAAAAACCGTTAAAGCTAAAGTATACAAACAAACTAGTTTACATATATCACCTAGACAATACTTATTTAAAGTGTTGAATAGAAATCATGATTTCATATATCCCACTTAAATACAAGTTTGTACTAATATAGATATATGTGTCTTAGTAGTTGTATATACTTATGTTTAACTAATGTATAATTGATGTTTTGAATGGAACCTAGTTTGATCTTTATGTGAATTCAATATATGCACAACACATAATATAGACAATTTATGAAAAGCTAGTAAGTAAGCAAGTAAAGAGTAAGAGATGGAAAGATCAAACCGAGAGACAAAGGATTTATAGTGGTTCGGCTACAAGGACACCTTCCTTGCCCTACTCCACTCCCCGAGCACCTAACTCGAGAGTTTTCTTCACAATATCAACAATCTCCCTTATGGTGGAGAAAACCTTACACACCAAATTTACACACCACTTTACACACCAATTTACACACCAATAATCACACCGCAACGTCTTCACACTTAAGTCACAACTTCTACACACCTTCTAGCCACTAAAGTCTCACCTTCAAAGCATTAGTGTCTTGACACCTTCAAGCCACTAATGTCTTCACACCTTTAAGTCACTAATGTCTTGACACCTTCAAGCCACTAATGTCTTCACACCTTCAAGTCACTAATGTCTTGACACCTTCAAGCCACTAATGTCTTCACACCTTTAAGTCACTAATGTCTTCTAGTCTTCTTCACTTTAGACCCTCAATATCTTAACTACAAGTTCCTATTGCTACAATCTCCTATCACCACTACTATCTAACACTTCTTCTTCACTTCAAGTTTCACCTCACACTTACAACAATCCTAGATTCTTCAACTAAATCTAGCTAACTAATACATACACCTTATTCACCAAAGGATGAAAGATTTACAAGAAAATATAAACAAGAAACTTAGATAGCAAGATGATACTAAGTTGCAATACTTCAAGGAGAAGTATTCTTCTCTTTACACTTTGAATGTTGAGGCTTGAATCACTTTGAAACAAAGATCAAAGTATACAAGATCAAAGGAATTTTAGAGA